>CM053508.1:95988973-96030841 GCA_028627145.1 Eidolon dupreanum | reverse complement strand
AAGAAGCAGAAACCATACGAGAGAACAGAACAGAGATCAAAGAATAATGGAGTCAAGCAATCTAACAGATGTAGAGTTCAAAACACTGGTTATAAAGATGCTCAATGAACTTAGAGGAAGTGTAGATGAACTCAGTGAGAACTTTAACAAAGAGATAAAAAACAAAAATGGAAGTGGAAATTATAGAAGGGAACCAGTCTGAAATGAAGAATACATTATCTGAGGTGAAGAGTATATTAGATGGGAAAATCAGAGTGGATAAAGAAGAGGATCAAATGACCTATATAGAGGATGAGGACGCCAAGGGCACTCAATATGAATGGCAAGAAAAAGAATCCGAGGCTATAATAATAATTTAAGGAGCCTATGGGCCACTGTTAAATGTAAACATATCCATGTTATAGGGGTACTTGAAGGAAAACAAGATGTTGAAGAGCTATTTGAAGAAATAATGATGGAAAACTCCCCTAACCTGGTAAAGACATACAACTCCAGGAAGCTCAGGGAGTGCAAAAAACCAGAAACTCAAAGAAGCCCATGCCAAGACACATTATAATTAAAATGCCAAAGGTTGAATACAAAGAGAGAATCTTAAAATCAGCAAGAGAAAAGCAGTTACTTACCTACAAGGGAGCACACATAAGACTGGCAGCTGGTTTCTCAAGAGAAACTATACAGGACAGAAGGGTTTGGCACAAAATATTCAATGTGATGAAAACCCAGGATCTACAACCAAGAATACTTTACTTTATCCAGCAAAGCTATTATTTAGAGTTAAAGGACAGATTAAGAGCTTACCAGACATAAATAAACTAAAGGAATTTACCAACACCAAGCCAGTATTACAGAAAATGTTGGAGGGACTTCTTTAAGAAGAAAAAACATGTATCAAAAACAGGAATAAAGAATGGTAACAACTACATTGCTCCAACCAAAAGATAGAGTGGCTAGATGGATAAGAAAACAAGATCTCTCTACATATGCTACCTACAAGAGACTCACTTCAGACTAAAAGACACAGACAGACTAAAAGGAAGGAGATGGACATACAGGGTATTGTGCTAAATGAAATGGGAAGGATAAAGGAATACAAATATTGCCTGATTTCACATACATGTGGAATCTAACGAACAAATAACAATGACTAAAAGCAGTAATAAACTCATAGATACAGAGAATATTTTGAGGGTTACTAGATGGGAGGGAGGTTGGGGATGGAAAAAAAGCAAAGATATTAAAAAGTACAAATGGATAGTTGCAGAGATGTAGAGTGTAGCATGGAGAAAGAAGATGGTTAATAATGTAATAAGTGTGTAAGGGGGAAGAAGGGTACTAGATTTAGTAGGCAATTGCTTTGCAAGTTATGTAGATCTCTGATTACTAGGATCTCTGATTTGCTGGATAATAACTGGTATATTATTGTATGCCAACTATAATTGATAAAAACTCATTAAATTATACAATGTAAATATGAGCAACTAATTGTCTGTTATATTTTAAAATAGCCAGGCAAAAAAATAATCTCACCTCCTAAGACTGTTATTGCCATTGCAACTGCAGGTGAATGATAATTGTAGTTCTGAGGGAGGTGAGGTCGCAAAACCATAACCCATATCTCAGGATCCAGCTGCCTCCCTCCCACACACATACTGGTTCTCTTAATTTCATGATGAGCCAGAATCCTGGCAGCAGGGAGGGATGGATGGATATTCTCTACATCACCCTGAGAGGTAGAATCTGTAAGAGAAGGAGTTATATCAGGAGTCTGGGTGAGTAAATATATTGGTGAAAGGGGATCTTCTGTGAACAATCCTGGCCCACTACCAAAGCTACATAGGAAGATGTAAGATTGTTGAGGCTTGAGCTGATCTAGTAAAGAGATGGGGTCTTAGAGCTTCACCAATCCCTGATGGCTCCTAATGTGATGTAGTGTAATCCTCACTGATGGTGATGGTTGTGGTTTAATCCACTGATCATAAAACCTGATTTTTAACATGCTTAAGGAATGAAGTTCCAGAGTCAATCTGCTATTCAGCATATGTGGCAGGAATCATAGACATATTTTTCAGGTTTCTATTTCATTTATTTCTGCTCTAATTTTGATGATTTCTTTATTTCTGCTGACTTTAGGCTTCATTTATTTTTCCTTTTCTAGTTTTTTAAGATGAAGTATTAGGTTGTTTATTTGGGCTTGTTCTTATTTTTGGAGACAGGCCTGTAATGATATGAACTTTTCTCTTATGACTGCTTTTGTCATGTCCCAAAAGTTTTGATATGTTGTACTATCATTATCATTCTTTTCTATGTATCTCTTGATCTCTCTTTTTATTTCTTCTCTGATCCAGTTATTCTTCAGCAGCATATTGTTTAATCTCCATATATTTGTGGTTCTTCCTGATTTCTTTTTGCAATTAATCTCTAGTTTCAAATCATTACAATCAGAGAATACAGTTGATACGATTTCAACCCTCTTATATTTGTTGAGGCTATCTCTGTGTCTCAGCATGTTGTCGATTCTTGAGAATGTTCCATGTGCACTAGAGAAGAATGTATAGACAGCACTTTGCAGATGAAAGGCTCTGTAAATGTCAATTATGTCCAGCTAGTCTAATGTACCATTTAAGGATGTTATTTCTTTATTAATTTTCTGTTTGGATGCTCTGTCCATCTCCAATAGTGGGGTATTTAGGTCCCCTACTACAATAGTATTTTGGTTTGTTTCTCCCTTTAGGTCTGTTAGTAATTGCTTCACATATTTCAGGGTTTCCTGATTGGGAGCATAGATGTTAATAAGTATTATGTCTTCTTGGTGCATGATTCACTTTATCATTATGAAGTGTCCCTCAGTATCTTTCTTTACCTTTTTTATTTTGAAGTCTATTTCATCTGATATTAGCACTGCTACTCCCTCTTTTCTCTGAATGCCATTTGCTTGAAATATCGTTTTCCACCCTTTCACTTTGACTCTACATTTGTCTTTGGAGCTGAGATGTGTCTCCTGGAAGCAGCATATGGTTGTTTTTTGTTGTTGTTGTTTTTGTTTGTTTGTTTGTTTTTGTTTTTTGTTTTTTGTTTTTTGTTTTATCCATTCTGCAACTCTGTGCCTTTTCATTGGTGAGTTCTGTCCATTTACATTTAGGATGATTATTGAAGTATGAGGTCTTCTTATAGCCATTTTATCTTTTGCTTTCTGGTATCTCGGTGTTTCCATTGCTTCCTTGTCCTTGTGTTTCTGTTTTCTTTATATTGGTTGGCTTTTGTGGGTTTTGCCTCTGGTTCTTCGTGTTTTATGCCATATACTTCAGTTTTGAATCTTTGATGTGTGGTTACTATTATGAATATGTGTAGGATAGTTTATATATACAGTCATCCATTTCCTTCTGCATGTGCCTTATCTCCATTCCCCTTGTGAATTTTGATCTTAAATTCTTCTCTTTTTAGTCATTATTGTCTCAATTTGCCCTATATATGCTGATTGTTCATTACTATTTTGCGATAGCAATATTCTTCTTATTGTTTAAGCTTAAAATACCCCATTCTTAGTAAGGGTTGCACTCCTCTGCTTCTATTTGCCTGATAGTCACTTTACTCCTAATTATGTTTTTTCTTTTTTCATTTTGTTTTAGGTGAACTGACCCCTTTCAGTATTTCCTGTAGTGCAGGCCTCATAGTGGAGAATTTCTTCATTTTTTGTATTCTGGAAAGATCTTAATTTCTCCTTCATATCTAAAGGAAAGCTTAGCTGGATACATTATTCTAGGCTGGTAGTTCCTTTCACTTAATAGTTTAAATATTTGATTCCATTCTTTTCTGGCTTGTAAGGTTTGTGCTGAGAAGTCTGAGGATAATCCAATGGGTTTTCCTTTATAAGTTACCATTTTCTTTTTCCTGGCTGCCCTGAGAATTCTGTCTTTGTCATTGATTTTTGGTCATTTTAATGTGTCTTGGTGAAGGCCTTTTTGGGTTAAGATAATCTGGTGTTCTGTTGATTTTTTGAATTCCAAGAACCAGCTCATTCCTTAGATTTGGGGAATTCTCAACCACTATTTGTCTGAAAATGCTTTCTAGTCTCTGCTCCTTTTCCTCGCCTTCGATAATGCCCATTATTTTTATATTTCCTCTCCTGATGGTATCAGCTAGTTCTTGAAATTCTCTTTCATTATTTTTCATTCTTCAGTTTCTCTCTTCTTCCTTCTGATTTGTTTCTGTATTTCTGTCTTCGATATCACTGATCCTTTCTTCCATTTGGTTGACTCTATTTCCCAAGCTTGCTATTTCATTTTTCAACCCTTTCAGTATATTCATCATTTCCAGAAGTTCTATTCTGTTCTTTTTGAGGGCTTTGATATCCTTGTTCTGGTCATCTAGGTGTTTTTATCAATTCCTGAAATTGTTGATATGACTCATTTCAGAACTCACTGAGTTTTTTCAGAAGTACCATCCTGAATTCCCTGTCATTTAAGTCACATATTATTATGTCTGTAAGCTTATTTTCTGGAGATTTTTCTCTTTCTTTCTGAGATGCCTTGTCACCTTGGTTGTTCATGGTGTTTAATGGACTATTTGTCCACCTGGGCATTAATGGAAATATATTCTGCTTTTTTTTTCCAGAAAGAAGATTTATTATATAAAAGTTTCTCTTTAGCCTGCTGCAAAAAAGGCACATTTCTTTTGGTGTCCAGTAGGTAGCATCTAAGTCTCTTGGATTACTGCTTTATATAAAGCCTAAATAATGCCTTTTTATTTTCTGATAGATATTTAATCATGCTTGCTACCCTTAGTTTCAGTCCCAGTAGCAACAGTTAGCAACAGTTTCGGTAGCACGCAGATTCCCTTGTGGCTCCGCGGTGTTTGGTCTTGGAAGATATGGGGGGAGAGGCCCTCTTGGTTGGAGGTTGGGGGCTGTGGTTCATTCTCGGTTTTGCAACCATGTTGGTAAAAATCAACTGTTGTTTTTTTGCTGCCCTGCTCCTCTACCTTCTACCCTGATGACTGGGCCCTGCCACTGGCCATGGGGAGCTTATAGCTTTCCCAGTCAGGGCTGTTCAGGGAAATTACCGCACGTTCGCCCCTCCCCCTCCTCCTATAGGTAGCACTGGCAGCTGCGAGAGGCTTCTCCCAGCTTCTCCCAGTTCACTGCCCAAAACCCGTGATTCTGACCTGTGGTAGCTCTTAGGCACAGATCCTATGCTCAGATGTGCTGGGGAGTGATCTGGGGACATCTCTCACTCTGCCATGTTTCCAAAGATCTCACTTTTCAGGTTTCTAGACGTGCACCTGTAATAGCTTCATGCTTGTAATAAGGGATAGGATGAATCTCTAGGAATTGTCTACACATGTGCAGAAAGTGCATCTAAAAGCAGTTGCTGGAGTAGAAATGTTTTTTCTGACTCTGGTGTATGAAGTGATTAATAATTTTAATAATTGTATCTCTATTGATTATGTAGAGACTTTTCCCACTTAAAGTTAGGGATGCAGCCTTAAGAAAAACATAACTTTATAAGTTACAGATAACTAGTTCTTATTAAATATTAGGGTGACATTGGTTAACAAAATTGTATAGGTTTCGAGAGTACAATCCAATAATACATCATATGTATATTGCACTGTGTTCACCATCCAAAATTAGATTTCCTTCCATCACCAAATATTTGACCACTTTTACCCCTGCATAACTTCCCCTTCCACCTGCTTCACACTGAAACCACTAATCCACAATCCAGATCCATGAGTCTCTTTGTTTGTCATGTTTGTTGCTTTTAGTTTTATATCCCACATACAAGTAAAATCATTTGATTCTCAACTTTTTCAATCTGATTTATTTCACTTAGTATGATTATCTGAAGATCCATCTATGTTGCTGCAAAAGACAGTGTTTCATCTTTCCTTATGGATAAGTAATATGTACCACATCTTCTTTATCCAATTATCTGTCAAAGGACGTTCCAGTTGTTTCCATGTCTTGGCCACAGTAAATAATGCTGCTATGAACGTTAGGGTGCATATTTATCTTTTCAGATAAATGTTTTCAGGTTTTTTGGGGTAAATATCCAGAAGAGGGATTTTTGGATCATATGGTAATTCAATTTTTAGTTTTTTGAGGAATCTCCATATTATCTTCCACAGTAATAATTATACCAATTTGTATTCCCATCAGCAGTGTATGAGGGTTCCTTTTTGCCCACAACCTCTCCAACACTTGTTATTACTTGTCCTATTGATGATAACCATTCTAACAGGTTTGAGGTGGTATCTCATCGTGGTTTTGGTTTGCATTTCCCTAATAGCTAGTGGACTTGAGCACCTTTTTCACATGTCTGTTGGCCATTTGTATGTCTTCTTGTGAGAACTGTCTGTTTAAGTCCTCTGCTCATTTTTTAATTGGATTGTTTGGGGTTTGTTGTTGTTGTTGTTGTTGAGTTATATGAGTCCTTTGTATACTTTGGATATCAGGCACTTATTGGAGGCTTTGCTTAGAAATCTATTTTCCCATTTAGGTGGCTGTTTGCCTTGTTGATGATTTCTTTTACTGTGCAGAAGCTTTTTAGTTTGATATGGTCTCATTTATTTGTTTTTGCTTTTACTTTTCTTGCCTTCAAGGTCTAATTTATAAAATCCTTTTTAAACCCAAGGTCCTTGAGTTAGTTCCTATGTTTTCATCTATGTAATTTATTGTTTCAGGTCTTATATTCAGGTCCTTAATCCATTTTGAGTTAATTTTGGTGTGTGGTGATAGACAACAGTGTAGTTTCATTTTTTTGCAGGTGGCTTTCCAGTTTTTCCAGCACCATTTATTAAAAGGCTTTCCTTTCTCCCCTGTATGTTTTTGGCTCCTTTATCAAAAATTATTTGCCCATATAAATGGGGTTTACTTCTGGACTCTCAATTCTGTTCCACTGGTCTGTGTCTGTTTTTCTTCCAATACCATGCCATTTTGATTATTGTTGCTTTGTAGTATAATTTGAAGTCAGGCAGAGTGATACCTGCAGCCTTGTTCTTTTTTCACAGGATGGCTTTGGTGATTTGAGGTCTTTTGAGCTTCCATACAAATCTGATGTATGTTGACATACATTATTATATTAATTTCAGATGTACAATTATAAAATTATGTGACTTTTGAAGTGATCACCCCATTAAATCTAGTATCCATCCGACACCATACATAGTTATTACAATATTATTAACTATATTCCTTAAACTCTACTTTATTTCCCCATGACTATTTTGTAACTACCAATTTGTACTTCATAACCCTTTCCTCTGTTTCACCCTTCCCCCTAAACTTCCTCCCATTTAGCAATCATCAAAATGTTCTGTGTCTATGGATTTATTTCTGTTTTGTTTATTTTGTTCCTTAGATTCCACATACAAGTGAAATCATGTGGCATTTGTCTTTCTCTGTCATACTTATTCCACTCAGCACAATACCTTCTAGGTCTATCCTATGTTGGTGCAGATGCCAAGATTTCATTCATTTTTATAAATGAGTAATATTTCATTGTATATATGTGCCACCTCTTCTTTAGCTATTCATTCACTGATGGACACCCAGGTTGCCTCCATCTCTTGGTTATTGTAAATAATGATGTAATAAAATTTGAGGAGCACATCTCCCCTAAAATTAGTGTTTTGGGTTTTAAATTCCCAGAACTGGGGTTACTGGGTCCTTGTCTCTTGTTACAGCCTTAATTTTAAAGTCTATTTTGTCTGATATAAGTATTGTTACCTCAGCTTTTTTGTTTGTCTCATTTTTATAAAAATATCTTTTTCCATCCCTTTACTTTGACTCTGTATGTGTCCTTTGATCTGAAGTGAGTCTCTTGTAGGCAGCATATGTAAAGGTCTTGTTTTCTTATCTATTCAGCCACTCTATATCTATATAATAAGGACTATTATTATATAGTCCTTTTACTATATAATGAGGACTTTAAGACTCTTATATCAGGTATATTAAGTAAAATGTGAAGGCAAAGTTTATCAATCATTATGTAAATTTGTATAATAATTAATTGGCATGATTTGGATTCCACCTGCCTTCCCCCCAAATCCATCTCTTTAATACAAGAAAACCAATTAAAATTAAGGAGAAAAAAGATAAGATTAGTTGCACATGGGTGGTGGTGGAGGGGAAAGTAAAAAGAAGAAAAAAAGAAAATTTGTCCTTCTGGTAAACTTCAGAAAATTTTGGGCTTAAACACTTTGCCCTGATGTTGTGGGAAATATATCCCTTATAAAATGTAATTTACTAGGTTAAAATCAAAGAATGACCTCTTACATTTAAGACTACTATTTCATACAAAAAGTTAATTGTTACTATAGTCCCCAAAAGGTAATGCAGCTATTCTTATGACTGCATAGTTACTCTGTTTTTTCCTTAGTTTATTCCCTACTGGTTATTAATAATTTTATAATAAAGAAGTAAATCTACACAGTGTTTACAAGTGTTTTTGAAATTTAAGCAATATAATAATGTCCTTTAAAAGAGGAAAAAAAATTCTTGCATATACTTAGAAAAAAATAATTTTCATTATAACTTTACTTAAATATTCACAAACACAAATTACATATAATCTCACTGTGAATTTTCTGTTTCAACTATATAACCAAAATTAATTTACAGATTAAATGCTAACAAAAATGTAACACTAATGAAATTCAAGTAATTTTTTTAAGTGTACACCATAGTTATTCACCATTTATATACCTAAAGAAGTGATCACCACAATATGTCCAGCAACCATCTGACATCATACAACACTATTACAATATTACTGATTATATTCCCTATATTGTACATCACATCTCCATGACTTACTAATTTTATCCTGGAAATTTGAACCTTTTATTCCCTTTCAACTTTTCCCCCCTTTTTGATTTTTTAATTACAGTAAACATTCAGTATTATTTTATTTAGTTTCAGGTGTACAACATAATGATTAAACATTTGCATAACTTATGAAATTATCCCCCTGACTAGTCTAGTAACCACCTGGCACTTATATATAGTTATTAACATATTATTGACTATATTCCCTATGGTTTACATTCCCATGAAAATTTTGTAACTACCAATCTGTACTTCTTTATTCCTTCACCTTTTTCACTCCCTCCACAACCCACTCCCATCTGGCAACCATCAACTTGTTCCCTGCACCTATGAGTCTGTTTCTGTTTTGTTTATTTTGTTCTTTAGATTTTACATATACGTGAGATCATATGGTACTTGTCTTTTTCTGTCTGACTTATTTCACTTAGCTTAACACCCTCTGGGTCCATTCATGTCTTTACAAATGGTAAGATTTTATTTCTTTTTATGACTGAGTAATATTTGATTGTATACATGTACCACTATTTCTTCCCCCAATCGTCTATTGATGGTCACTTAGGTTGCTTCCATATCTTGGCTATTGCAAATGATGCTGCAATAAACAGGGATGTAAATATCTTTTTGAATTAGTGTTTTGCTTTCCCTTGGATAAATACCCAGAAATGGATTTGCCAGGTTGTATGGCAGTTTGAATATTTCCTGCCACTTTATTCTGGCCTGCAAAGTTTCTGTTGAGAAATCAGCAGACAGTCTCATGAGAGCTCCCTTATAGGTAACTAATTGCTTTTCTATGGCTACTTTTAAGATTCTCTCTTTGTCTTTAACATTTGGAATTTTAATTATGACGTGTCTTGGTGCGGGCCCCTTTAGGTTTTTGGGAATCTCTGCATTTCCTGGACTTGTATGTCTATTTCCTTCCCCAGGTTAGGGAAATTTTCAGTCATTATTTCTTCAAATAGGTTCTCAACCTCTTGTTCTCTCTCTTATTTTTCTGGTACCTGTATGATGCAAATGTTTTTATGCTCAATATTTTCCCAGAAGCCCCTTAAACTATCTTTATTTTTTTTTTTGTATTCTTTTTTCTTGTTGCTATTCTAATGGGGTGTTTTCTTCTACTTTGTCTTCAAAATTGCTGATTCAGTCCTCTGCTTCATCTAATCTACTGTTGATTCCCTCTAAGGTATTCTTCAATTATTGTTTTCTTCATTTCTGACTGGTTCCCTTTTATGTTTTCCAACTCCATTTTTATATTTTCTATCTCTTTATTAAAGTTCTCACTTAGTTCATTTATTCTTTCCCTACATTCATTGAGCATCTTTATAACCAGTGTTTTGAATTCTACATCTGGTTGATTGCTTGTCTCCATTGTGTTGAGTTCTTTTTCTGGAGCTTTGCTCTGTTCTTTCATGTGGGACATGCTTCTTTGTCTCCCCGTTTTGGCTGCCTTTTTTTGTGTTTGTTCCTATGTATTAGTTAGGTCTCCAACTCTCCTGGACTTAGTAGAGTGGCTTTATGTAGTAGGTGTCCTGTGGGGCCCAGTGGAACAGTCTTCTCTGATCACCTGAGTGAGGTGCTCAAAGTGTGTCCCTTGTGTGAGTTACATGTGCCCTCCTGTTGAGTTGAGCCTTCATTGCAGTTTGCATGTCAATGGAAGGGATTGACCCTTGAGCTGATTGGTTGTGAGTACTGGACAGTGTTTGTGAAGGGCTGACCCTACAGAGCAGGGATCACTTTAGCAGGCTCTTGTGTATGCTCAGTTTACCCTTCAGGTGTGTCCTTCCCATATTCAGCCATGGGTGATACTCCAGCTCCTGTGCTAGTCAAAACAAGCCACCAGGTATGCAGGCCCAAGGGCCTTCTGGGAGGGACTCAGTTGTAGACCAAGTTCAGTTGCAGCCTGTGCACTTCTGGGGACACTGGTCAGAGTCACCAAGCAATCTGTGATGGCAGCCATCCGTTCTGGGCTTATAAGTGCCTCAAGAGGCCAAGCCAGCAACCAAGGCCTGCTGTTGCTAGTGCCAGGCTTGGGGTTGCTCAGCAAGAGGTATGGACATGCTGACACCAGATATTGCTTCTTTGGGTTTTGTGAGTCTTTCAGAGATTTTAGAAAATTCTGCAACATGAGCCAAGACAGAGCATTTGTATGGAATAAATCACTGGAGGCAGCTTGGTCGGGCCCACAGGTTGGGAGAGGTAGAGTCTCAAGGAATCACCTGGACTGAGAGACCTGTATTATCCAGATTGATGGAGACTCAGATATGGTGGCCAAGTGTGTCTGCATACTGGGAGAGAGGAAGGGCTCAACAAGCAAACAATGGATACTGCTAGCACTTCTGTCCAGGAAAAAAGTCCACCCCTCCAGCCCTCACCCTGAAGCTTGACACCTCGGTGTCTCCCCATATATCCCTGGCACTCTTTAAGCAGCTGCTCCAGCTCTGGAGCTCAGAGCCAGTGAATCCATCAGTGAATAAGTCTGGTGTGGGCCCTTTAAGAGAAAAATGTGCAACTCCTGTAGGCCTCTGTCTCACTCAGCCACAATTTCAATTGTTTTTTCATAGCCAGAGGTTGTGGGAATTTCTCTTCCCAGCACTGGAACTCCAGGCTGGGGATCCCAGTGAGGGGCAGGACCCCTCACTCCTCTGGGGAGGAGATGGCTCTGCAGCCAAGACAACCCTCCTGATTATCAACTGCCACACGCAGTTCTGGGCCCTGGGCTGAGGAGCCTGGTGTGGGGCTGGAACTCCTTGCTCCAGAGCTGAGATATCCTTTCCAATTCTCAGCTGTCACACATGGGTGTCAGACTAGCCCTTTTCATGTCTCTGTCCCTCCTACCAGTCTCAAAGTGGCTTCTTCTGTATGCCCTTAGTTATAGGACTTCTGTTTAGCTAGATTTCAGGCAATTCTCATTGAAGGTTGTTCTGTTGTTTAGTTACAATTTTGATGTGGTCAGGAGAGGAGGCTAGAACAGCATTTACCTACTCCACCATCTTGACTGGTACTCCTGATCCCCTTTCTTTAAGAGAGAAAACAGTCTCATCGATTTTAACAGACTATAGATGTTTTCAGTAGAAAACAATAATTGTCTCCATTAAGCACTGCATACATCCAGTTAGGGAAAAATTTCTAATTCTGCAATTGCCATCTGCAAAGAATGAAATTATTTCTGATCCATTTTTTTTTTAGGTAGTACAATTATGAGTAATTTAATTTTTCTTACTTATAAATCCTTTTGTTTTCCTCTAAGATTTTTACAATGACTTTGTATTTAATCCAAAGTTAAGTGATTAAAAACATCTTAAGTATGCAATACTTAAGACAATTTTCCATATATATATATAGACTTTTTGGCAGTAGCTTATACCCTAGGAACCATTTGCCATCATTTTCACCTCTGAGAAAACACTTTGCAGTCCATAATGGTAATTCTCCCTGACTTGAAAGATAAGCCCCAAATATCAAAAAGGATCATAAGAAATGGGAATGTGCAAATTATGAAATACAGGGTAACAAGCTTAAAAATTATATTAATTTGTGAAAGACAGTATCATTTAGTGTCAATAGCAGAATGTCAATCTGGCATTCTATGTCATCACTATGTAATCATAGCATATAATGTAGAACACAATATCAATATTCAAAGCTATGATACTGGTTTCACAAATTTTATTTTATAGAAAGCAAAAACTTTATGTATATATGTTATATAAATATTATCTATAAAACAACTTACAAGAATCAGATTTATATTTTTTATTGAATTTTCTTGTGTATTGCCTATTATATATTTTTCAACCCAATTTAAAAGTGTTAACAAATAAACATATTTTTTTTACAAAACAGTCTAAACTAGTAGATATGGAGATCAAGTGATCCTATTAGGCAAGCAAATTCCATTTCTAATTTTAATCCATGTGGAATCATAGCATTTTACATCTGGGAGGAATCTTAGTGCAATTTAATCAAACTTCTGTTGTAGACAAAAAGGCTGAACCAGGATTCTACTCTTTATTACAAGTAGAAGGTATTATAGGCACACCTGCAGTACTGCTGAAGATGTAGTCTATGATTCCTGTAAATTACTCCAAACAGCAGATCAATTTCAGAACTACATTTCTTAAGTACATGAAAAATAAGGTCTCATTATCACTTGGATTCAGCACCAGAATCAAGATCATTGCAGATTACACTACATCACATTCAGAGCCATTGGGGATTGGAGTAGGCCTAGGACCCCACTTCTTTTCACTTAGCCTAGCTTATGCCTCAGAATCATCCCATCTTCCTTTGTGTCTTTGGCACCAGACCAGGATCAAAACCCAAAGAATCCTTTTTAGATGTGATCACTTATCCAGATCCCTGACACCCCTCCTTCTTTGCACACTCTCTCAGATTAAAATAGAAAATTGTTACTTGACTCCTTTCCATTGCCAGGATGGTGGCTTTGGTGTGATCGTCATGACAGCCAGTACCTGTGATGGAGGGAGGCAGCCAGACCTCTAGAAATGGGATTGTGATTCTGTGATCTCACTCCTCAGAAGTGCAATTATCTTTTCACCTGTGGCTGCAGTGAAGAACAGGCTTAGGAAACTGAGAATATTTATGAAAAACTTCTTTCCCAGTTGTTAATTATCAAAAACAAAAACAAAAACAAAACAAAACAAAAAACAAAAAACAAACAAACAACAAAACAAGTTTGTAGTTATATTCTCCAAAGAAACTGTCGCAGTTGTTGGGAAAAACTTTATTTTCTCTAAATCTTGGAGGCAGAGAGGGACTCAGGTGGGGGAAGCAGGAAACACTGAGGTCTGACACCTAAGAGACTGGAAGCAAAGCTCATATATTTTACTGATTTCCTGCTCCTCTGAGAAGTTGTAAACCAGACAAAGTACCTGAGAATTTTTAAAGCAATGTGAGTAAAAGGAAAAACATGATGACAATAATTTACATTATAAATCAATGGATTTTTTTTTGTACAATTCAATGTCAATGAATTTGGAAGAGTTGATGATACAGAGGTTTTCAAGTAAAATATGCTTTACCAAAATTGACTCTCTCCCCAGCAGTTATGAAAAGTCTAAACAGAACAACATCTATAGGATGATAGAAATTCATGTGTCTCTCTCAAATTAAAGCACCAGAATTAGAAGGTTTAACACTTACATTCTTCAATTCATTTAACAACCAGGTAAGTCAATGCTACTTAATTTAATTCAATAGCATTAAATGGTTGCTACCATCCTCTACACATTTTTTTGCTGTTGAATTGTCAGCAAAGTTGACTGCTGTTGTAAATAAATAAGAGACAAACTATGAGTTCAGATTAATCCTTTGGGTTTTTTTTCTCCATACAAATTTGTTTTGTCCTGCTTTCCATTCAAGCCCTTCCGATTTCCAAGTCAGAGACCACAGCCACACTGTGGACATCCTCTGCAACTATTACTTCTCTCTCTCTCTCTCTCTCTCTCTCTCTCTAATTATCTATCTCTCACTTAATCTTTCCCTAATGTTAGTGTAATTGAGATTGTTGATATCTGATATGCAAAGAGTAATAAACATGAAATGGTGGCTTGAAAACAATTAGTAGGTTTCTGAGGGTCATGGCAGTGGAATCTTGATCCTCTGATATGCAGCATTTTTCAGCAGCACTGAGGACCAGATGCTTTTGAGAGACAGAGATTATTTTACTTTCTGTAGCTTACAGCAGTGACACTGAGGATGGCAAAAATGTGTTGAATGAAGGCAACTAGAGAACAGAGTTTTCAAATATCCTGGTGATAGACTAGATGATGAAGATGAAAACTTGTTTGTGAAACTATTTAGGCAGGATGAGTGAGCCACATGCTGTGGGTAAATGACTCCAATATCCCAGAGGCTAAGTGCAAAAAAATTTTCCCTTTTGATTGCTGCCCCATTGTACATAGGAAACTTCCTGGAGCAGCCAAACTACACAGGGCAGTGACCTCCCTCAATTTCCACCCTTAGGTCATTGAAAAAAACTGATCATGTGTCTTTGACTCATTTCAAGGGGACTGAGATATGTGGAGGTGACTCAGGAGTATCAGAAGTAGTGTGCATTGCTGCCACAAACCCAGTCCATCTAGTACTCAGAATAGAAATTCACATGTTCTTTCAGGGCCTATGCAGTCTTTACATGTAGCCTATGAGACATGGAAAAAAGATTTTGTCAGTTGTGGAAATTGGTACAATGAAGTTAGGTAGCAGGTTATACTCACACATTTAACACAGGTATAACTGAAATTATACTCAAGTTCTAGTAAATCCAAGTCTGTATCTGTTTGTGTTTAATTAGGAAACAAAAGTTATGTATTTACAGAAAAGCAAGTTTTGTTTTGTCTTTTTTATAATCATGGTGAGTAGGACACAGCCCAGAACTCTTAATGTGACTCCATGACTCTCTCAAAAGTGAACCTGGTTTCTTCATGATTTCAAAATGACAGTAATAAAAACAGTATGGTATTGGCATAAAAAAGACATGTAGACCAATGGAACCAACTGGATAGCCCAGAAATAAATCCATGCATTTATCGCCAACTGATCTTCAACAAGGTGGCTGAGAACACACAATTGGGAAAGATTAATCTTCAATAAATGGTGTTGAGAAAACTGAATATCTACAAACAAAAGAATGAAATTCAACTTTTATTTTACACCATATACAAAAATCAACTCAAAATGGACTAATTGCTCAAACACTAAACCTGAAACTGTAAAGCTATAAGAAAACACAGGGAAAGCTTTGTGATATTGGTATTGGAAATGATTTTGATATGACATTGAAAGCACAGGCAACAAAAACAAATAAACAAGTAGCACTACAGAAACTTAAAAGCTTCTGCACAGCAAGAAACCATCAACAGAATGAAAAGGCAAACTATGGAGCAAAAGAAAATATTTGTAAACCACATATCAAAGGAATTAATGTCCAAAGTATATTAGGGAACAGATATAACTCAACAGAAATTTTTTTCCAATAAAAATTGGGCAAATTAATTAAATAGACAATTCTTTAAAGATGACAAACACCCAACTCATTTATGAAACTAATCTTCAAGGAAATGCAGATCAAAACCATAATGATATATCACCTCACACTTGTCAGTATGGCTGTTAGAAAAACACAAAAGATAACATTTGTGAGGATGTGGAGTAAAGGGAACACTTGTACATAGTTGATGGCACTGTAAATTGGTACAGCCACTTGGAAAACAATATGGAGGCTCTTAAAAAACAGTAATAATAGGACTACAATATGATCAAGTAATCAGTCTCACTTCTGGGTATATAACTAAAGGATTTGAAACTAGGATCTTAGAAATATCTGTACTCTCATGATCCCTGCAGCAGTAGTCAAGACATGAAAGTAATATAAATGCCCATTGACAGATGAGTAGATAAAGAAGATGTGAGATTTTATATATATATATATCGAGAGAGAGAAAGAGAGTTTGAGAGAGATTACTATATAAGACAATAAACACTTCATGCAATTTTTTTTGGTGATAATTTACTTTTTTAAAGTTTATTGGGGTACAATTATATAATTTTCAGGTGTATATTATAATTTGACATCCATATGTTGAAATTTTTATTTTAAAGTATAAATGTTTAAGATATTATGAGAATTGTATCTTTTGCAATAATACATTTTTTAGGTAAAAATTTTAATTTCCATTTCAAATTAGGCCATAGTTTTCCAAAACTCTTTATAAGGTACAAAACAAGACGTTTGAGAACCACTAATATACCCGCTAACCATAAAATTCTCTCATGAGAAAATAGTAGCTTTAAACATCTGTCAAGATAAAAAATAGTGATTCTATGCACAAGTCCCATATAAGCTTCCTGGAACCCTTATCTTCATTCTTGATACATGATCCTGCCAGGGACAGAAACTTTAAATTAATCAGAAGGAGAAATATCAGGAATGTCCTTTGTTACTATCCCAGCAGCTGGGACTCAGTCAAGGGTGGAGCGAATTGAAATTACATGTCATGGGCATCTGAAACACTGCCTGTCTTGCCAAAAAAAACAGGGAACTCAGGGTGCCCTCTGGAGATTTGTATCCCATAAAGTGTATTTATAAGGGAAAAGAAGGAAAATATATGTTTTTTCAGTGTACATCTGAATTTTTCTTGTCCAACATATATTGCATAGACAGCTAATAATCTCTCAGAAGCTTGAAACAAAACACAGCTATTATGGCTATACAGAACCCTTCCAAGGCATGTAAAGTCAAAATAGTTGATAAATATAGATGAGTACAAACAAGCAAGGGTTAAAGTTGGAGATGTCAGCATAAATTCATATTGAGCTCTACAGATATAGACTCAGAGATATTTGTAGACATATGTGGAAATATATATTTCCTACTTCTCCATGTCAGAGGATCTAACACTAGTGACATTCCTGTAGTAATGAGTGCAATTTTGAATACTATTCTCTAAAAAAGGTTTCTTGGAATAATGATTGATGCCAATGCCAGGAAAGGGAACAACACACAAGAACCTGGAAGATCTTGTAGAGGCAATAAATAAGTGCTTAAATCAAAATTTGGGAGCACACAAAAGAGACAGAGAAGCCAACCTTAAAAAGCTCTCAATGGCCAAAGCTGGGACAATTTGAACAAAATAAAGACCATAGTATTGAATTAGAACACCAAGTATAAAATAAATATACCAACCCATAGCAATGTTAAAAAAAATTATATATATATGAATAAAAGAGAAGAGAAATATGTTTTTAGGGAAAGATTCTGAATAATATAGGCAGATACCCCCCCCCTTAAAATGGGGGAGTTTCTTTCATCCACCTACCCCTTTCTTGACTATGGGCTGTACTTAGTGACTTCCTTACAAAGAACAGAGACAGAAAGAAAAACATAATAACTTCACAGTGGAGAAACCCAGCAAATGCTTTAACAAGTGAGTGAGTTGGACATTACTTTAATAATAAATCATGTCAATCATTGTAGGATATGACATGATAATATGTGGTATACTTCTCCAAAATACCCAAATCCATTCTAATCATGAGAAAAACATGGCAAAACTCCAACTTGAGGGTTACTTTTAAAAGTGCCTAACCAGTATTCCTAAAACCTGTCAAGATCCCCAAAACAAGAAAAGATTGAGAGTATCATAAGAGGAGACTGGGAGGCATAATAACTAACATACTGTGGTACTCTGGGTTGGATCCTGGAAGAGAAAAAAAGATAGGGTTAAAAGTGGTGAAACACAAAGTATGGCATTTAACACAAAGTAATGCACCAATACTGGTTTCCTAATTCTGACAAATGCATTACAGTAATGTCCAGTGGTACAATTAGAGAAAACTGGATGAGAGGTATTTGGGATCTCTATTACCTTCACAACTTTTCTATAAATCTAAAATTAGTGCAAAAATAAGACATTTATCTTAAAACTCCGCAAATTATAATTTAATTGCAGATAGGTATATGAAAACATATCCTGTGTTAGCCCTCCCCGCTCCCAGTGTGTGGACACAGCGCCTCCATAGCAGAGACATCATCACACTGGATAATAGAAGTTGTTCCACCCAGAGGATTCCCTGAAGCTCTGCCTCCCCCAATTCGTGGCCCCACCTAAGCCACATTCAGTTGTGTCTTTGGCGAGTCTTGTGCCATGACACTGAGCAATGCCAAGACTCACTCTGGTGGCAGCTGGCCTTGGTTTCTGGAGTGGCTTCTTGAGGCAACTATAAGCATAGCATCTGTGGATTGCTTGCCGAATCTTAACAGGTGGCCCTGGCGGGGCACCGGCTGGGGCCAAACTTGGCCTACAGCTGAACTCCTCTCAGGATTGTGCCACTGGACACCTACTTCACAAAGTCATACTAATAAGACTGGGAGACTTAAGAGCTTTGCTCAGTACATAGAAACAGACACAGAAAGGCAGCCGAAACGAGAAGACAAAGAAGCAGAAACCATAAGAAAGAACAATCTCACAGATGCAGAGTTCAAAACACTGGTTATAAAGATTTTTAATTAAATTAAAGGAAGTGTAGATGAATACAGTGAGAACTTTAACAAAGGGATAAAAAGCATAGGAATGGAAGTGTAAGTTATAACAGGGAGCCAGTCAGAAAAGAAGAATACATTATCTGAGATGAAGACTATATGAGAGGGAATCAACAGAGTAGAGGAAGAAAAGGGTTGAAACACCAATACAGAGGATGGGGAAGCCAAGGACACCCAACCAGAATGGCAAGAAAAAAGTAACCAAAAATATAATAATAATTTAAGAAGCCTACAGGACACTACTAGATGTAAAAATATCTGTGTCATAGGGGTACCTGAAGGAAAACAAGACATTGAAGAGTTATTTGAAGAAATAATGATGGAAAACTTCCCTCACCTGGTGAAGGAAATAGACATACAACCCCCGGAAGCTCAGAGAGTCCCCCCAAAAATGAACCCAAAGAGGACCACACCAAGACACATTATAATTAAATGCCAAAGTTTAAATACAAAGAGAGAATCTTAAAATCAGCAAGAGAAAAGCAATTGGTTTCTTACAAGAGAGCTCCCATAAGACTGGCATTCAATTTCTTAAAAGAAACTTTATAGGACAGAAGGGCTTGGCACAAAATATTCAAAGTGTTGAAAGCCCGGGATCTATAACCAAGAATACTTTATCTAGCAAAGCTATCATTTAGAATCAAAGGACAGATAAAGAACTTCCCAGACAAAAACTAGCTAAAGGAATTCACCAACACCAAGCCAATATTACAGGAATTGTTGGAGGGACTGCTTTAAGAAGGAAAACCATGTATCAGAAACAAGAATAAAGAATGGTAATAACTACATATTTATCAACAAGTACTTCAAATGGAAAAGAATTAAGTGCTCCAACCAAAAGATATGGAGGCTGAATGGATAAGAAAACAAGACCCCTATAAATGCTGCCTATAAGAGACCCACTTCAGATTAAAAGACATACACAGACTAAAAAAGAAGGGGATGGAAAAAGATATTGCCTTGATGGATGTAGAGGGTATTGCACTGAATGAAGTAAGTCATAGAAAAAGACAAATGCCACATGATTTCACATATAAGTGGAATCTAAAGAACAAAGTAAACAACAACAACAACAAAACAGAAACAAACTCATAGATACAGAGAACATTTTGAGAGTTACTAGATGGAAGAGGGGTTGGGGGGATGGTGAATAAAGGGCAAAGGGATTAAGAGGTACAAATGGATAGATAGAAAATAGTCATGGAGATATAAAGTGTAGCATAAGGAAAATAGTCAACAATGTTGTAAAACATATGTAAGGGGGAAGACAGTTACCTGATTTAGTGGGGTGACCACTTCATGAGTTAAATATAGATCTCTAATCACCATGCTGTACAACTAAAACTAATATGTTATTGTATGCCAACTATAAGTGAAAAAAACTCATTGAATTGTATAATGTAAATATGAGAAACTAATTATACTTCAATAAAGCTGGGGGGAAAGGATATAAGGAGATATATATTTAGGATTATAGCCACACTTTTTCTCTCATTTTAACTCCCTTAGTGATTTCAAAAACAAACTCCTCACTAAACAAAGCAGATTAATAGATTGCTCCAAGCTTGATGAAAATCTCCTCCACAAACGTCAAATTTAGGAGTCCATTTTGAAACTTCTTTCTTTTCACACAACCAATTGGCATCGAGGCTTAACACAAGACAGTCTTCCTTCTACAGATCCTCAAAGTTCATTCATTTTTCCCAAACACCAAATCTCTATTTAATCGTTGTCTCCCACCTGCAGTCTTTTTAAACTTCCGCTGACACCTCTCCCTGTATTCTTAATGACCTTACACCTCACTCTTCTAGTGTTTACCTGAAAATATTTTACTACGATAATCTATCTCCATACGCATGATTGTGTTTCAAATGCCCACCATTTATCTTAGGAGGTAAGGTACAGAATTCAAAATATAGCTTTTAATTCCTGTGTAGCTGAAATGTAACTATTTCTCCTGCTCCCCACTAGGCCATTAGCACTAATATCCAGGCCACTCCCTGCTCCCAATTTCTTGATGGACTAACCTACACTGTTATTTTAGGGAACTGTCCTTATAATTCCATGGCCTGTTAAATTTTAATATATCAGATTGAAAGTTATATACTCAAAGGCATTGACAAAATCTCTGTCTTATTCACTGCTCTGTCTACAATGAGGCTGGTTTGTAATTGTGCTTAAGTGTTTGTGAGAGAGTTCATTAATGACTAAAAACAGCCCCAAATAGTCATTTGTATTTTCCTAATGAGATTAGAGCAGCATGTTTTTCTTCCACAGCAGAGCAGAGCTGTGGTCACAGCTCATGGGGACAAAGGGGCTGAGAGTAGGAAAACGTGCAGCGATTAGTACAGAGGTATTCACCGTGCACCAACTGGGATTATCAGAGAGCCAAAAAAAAAAACAAAATATGGAGGGCATGAGTCACTGTTATTGATGCTTTTACATTTCTAGCATTTAATATTCACAAGTGTGTGAATTAGGAACCAATACTATTCTCCTTTTATAGACAGGAGAATTTAGCTACAGGAAGTTAAATGACTTATTTAAATAGCAGCATAGTTAGTGATTGAACCTGGATAGCTTGGTTGCAGTGACATGAGTTTTTAGCTTATACTGCACTCTTAAAGCCTGTTTTGTTACCTACATAATAAGAATATGATATAATATTTCAATATTTTATAGTCATATGTAGTTAAATTTTAAACTTATTTTATTTTATATTTGTAATTATTTTTAATTTATCTATGCTTTTATTTTATATTATGACATTTGAATGAAGATTCAGAGATCTTAATGAAATATATATGCATTGAATAGTTTTCCATGTTTCAATGGGCTTTATTGAAGATGGAGCAATATAAGAATGGAACAGAAAGAGTCAATTTTTTGCCAGGAACAAATTTACAATGGCAATAATTACAGAAATTATTGTACAAAATTATACTGTGTCCTAAATTATGTGACAGGAAACATAAATGACAAAGCATTTCAGAGCAGAAATTAATTTAATATTCAGAGTGCAGGGGACCATTATTTTAGAAAAACTAACAAACATATTCAATTTTAGAAAGATATTAAAACGTAATAAATAATGCTACCTTATTTGAAGTCATGAAATCTGTTGCACTGAATACACTGAAATGGGAGAGAGATGAATAGAGAGCCTGTGAATAATATCGGAATGCTTTTAAACCAGAGAAAATAGCATAAGAAACATCAGAGCTTTAAAACTCCCAAAGTCCTTAAAATTTGTTTCCTGCTGTCTGAAACCCTCAATTATGCCATTAACTCTCCTTAAAGGGCCTTCCCTAATTTCCGGTGGGAACATAGTCTCACTGTGATCAAAAGACCATAGGTATTTTCAGTGGAGACACATTTACCATCTCCATTAAGGACAATACGAATTACAGGAAAATAACTATATTTCAGCTATTGCAACACAGTCAGTTTCTGCTGAGAATTAAACAATTCAATTAGCCCCATCATACTTATCACCTTTATGGAGCTTCTATTGAAAGAACTATATTATTTCTGAAATAGTCTCCGTGAATTTTGCACATTATATCAAATTTAGATTGACAGTCAATCTTAAAATAAGGATTTTAATACTACTTGGTCAAATACCAAGGACCACTCTGAGTGAAAATTTCATCAAATTATATTAGCAGTCCTCTGGGGTAGCTGCTATAGGACCTTGGGCTCCTAGTCTTTCCATATACATGGCTCACACCTCAGGAATTATCCATCTTCCTGTAGGGCAGGGATCCCCAACCCCTGGGGCCATGGATCGGTACTGGTCCATGGCCTGTTAGGAACTGGGCCGCACAGCAGGAGGTGAGCGGTGGGCCAGCAAGTAAAGCTTCATCTGTATTTTCAGCCACTTCCCAGTGCCAGCATTACCACCTCAGCTCCACCTTGGATCATCAGGTGTTAGATGCTCACAGGAGCACCAGTCCGTGGTGCCAAAAAGGTTGGGGACCACTGCTGTAGGGTTGTGGCATTGGATCAATTTTTACCCCCAAAGAATTGCTTTTTCAGACATGAGCCCCTGCCCAGATTTGTGATTCATCGCCTCTTACAGAGTCTGCCTCTCAGATGGAAATAGCAAATCCTCACCTGACTCCTTCCTGCTGCCAAAATGGTGGGCTCAATGTGATGGTCACAACATCCAGTACAGGTGGGCAGGAGGCAGCCAGACCCTGAGATATGGGGTAGTTATGCTGTGACCTCACCTCCCCTCAGAATTCAACTACTATTTCACCAGTCGTGGGAGTGCATGTTCACACTTAGGGAAGTGAAAATAATTCTGAAAAACATTGTCCTGGTTTTCACTTCCTACAAGTGATTAGGAATTTCTAGTGATCATCTCTAATGAGACTGTTTGAGTGTCTGAGAGAGGCTTCTCCTGTTCTATGGAGCTTGGAAGTAGACAGCGGCTCACCTGGAGGGAACAGACAAGGTTGAGGTCTGAACCATGAGGAACTGGCAGAGAAGCAGGTGTGTCTCCCTGGATGGTGCACTTCCCTGGGAAGATCTCCATCTGAGCTAGAATTCCTTGTTAATCCTCAACCCTGAGTACCACCATAATTCAGTTCTACTGTTTGGAAGAGCTTTCCCTTCACCTGCACTTACTTATTTATTCTTGTAATGATTGATATATTTCTATGGATTCATGGACCCATGTTATTTTTTATAACTGTTATCATCATTAGCTATTTTGATGCTAACATTAGTTATTTGGATTTTGCCAGTAGAAATCCCTTCAATACTAAGCATTTTTAACAGTAAGTAATGTGAAATATAAAAATATACTTACATATAGGGTTTGGAATTTTAAAAATAAATGATCTCTTAACAATGGAAGAATGGGCCTACTTCTCAGAAAGAACACATGAGAATTGGACAAGATGTTGGGAGTCACTAATTTTGACATATTGGGCACACATAAATATCTAATATAAAAGTGATTAAGGATAGAGAAGGGGGTAAGAACTCACATTTATGATGTTATGCCAGTAGTTACATAACATTGAACAAACAGAACAAATAGCTATGACGTGCCTTTTAAATCTCCAAGTCTGGGGCCACCAAATATGTGTAATGCAAAGTATGTGCTTTGAAAATGTATTATCTAAGGTCAGAGACAACATTGATATGGGAGCAATTACACAAGAAAAATCTAAAGGACATAATGAAGGCCAACTTCATGAAAAGCAGGACATAATGTAGACATAATTTATTAAACAAAGGTAACTTTTGAGTCCTTACTACATGCTAAGAAATATTTTAAGCCCTTATTAACTTGTTTAAACACTCTTTGTCAACTTAATAACAACAAAAAAACAAATGATCTAGTCAAAAAATGGGCAGAGGACCTGAACAGATACTTCTCCCTAGAGGACATACAAATGGCCAACAAATATATGAAAAGATGCTCAACATCGCTAGCTACTAGGGAAATGCAAATCAAAACCACAATGAGATACCATCTCACACCTGTTAGAATAGCTATAATCAACAGGACAAGTAATAACAAATGTTGGAGAGGATGCAGAAAAAAAGGAACCCTCACTCATACACTGTTGGTGGGACTGCAAATTGGTACAGCCACTATGGAAAACAGTATAGAAGTTCCTCAAAAAACTAAGAATTGATCTACACTGTGATCCAGCAATCCCTCTACTGGGTATTTACCCCAAAGACTTGAAAACTCATATATGAAAAGATATTTGCACACCGATGTTCATAGCAGCATCATTCACAGTGACCAGGACATGGAAGCAACCGAATTGTCCTACAATAGATGACTGGTTAAAGAAGCTGTGGTATATATATATATATATATATATATATATATATATATATATATATATATATATATATATATGATGGAATATTACTCTGCCATAAGAAGAAATGAAATATTGCCATTTATGACAACATGGATGAACCTCAAGATAATCATGCTAAGGGAAATAAGCCAGGCAGAAAAAGTTGAAAACCACATGATATTTCTTATATGTGGGATATCAACCTAAAATCAACAAATGAACAGGACAAAGAGACTCATTGACATGAACAATAGACTAGTGGTTACCAGAGAGGACGGGGGATGGAGGACAGGGAGGTAGATGGAGTAAAGGGGGTCAAATATGGGGTGACAGAAAGAAATCTAACTATGGGAAGTAAACACACAGTGTAAATATATATATATGCCTTACTGTTAAAGTGTACAGACAAAACTTACTGGATTTCGTTAACCAATGTCACCATAAAAAAATTAATTTAAAAATATAGTCTGTTCTTGGTTCAGTAGTCACACAAATAGCATCATATTAGACTTATCAAATTGCTTTCCTTAATCAATGATAATGAAGGTTATGGTTTCATACCACTAGAAATGATCTACAGCATTCCCTAAAGCATACATCTGATAGTAGTTATAAATAAAACGTTGCCTGTTTATACGTTTATAGAGTTGAAGGTATCTGTCTCCTGCTATTGCACACGTCATGGAATGTGGATTGTTTATTTGTGCTTATATGAATTTACTGGGTGCTTCTAGGATATGAGGCTTGTGTATCATCATGATTGAACATTCTCATGGTGGGTGGATAATTCTAAAACTGTCCTTGTCAATGGAGATAAAGCCTAATATTCCACCAATTGTGTTCCTTCCCATTCCACCTTTCATTTTTGGATCACTTTTCTCACCTGGAGTCTCTGTGTTTCCCCAAGGACAGAGTATCCGAAGGACACATAGAGACTCCTCCCCCACTCACACATATCCACAAGAAAGCAGCACACTGCCCTCACTTGACCAGACTTTACTCTTGAAAACTGATCATCACAGTGCTTGTGCTATTAAATTTCCCTCCAAATGATTCACAAACACACCGAGGACTTCTGGCCCACCATGCTCCTCCCAAGAACAAAAGCTGCAGTCTCATACTCCTCCCTTTATAAGCACTGAATCCCATCTCAACCCAGCCCACATGCCTGAGTTCACAATTCACTTGAGCTGGAACTAGAATATGAAGCACTGACCAGTCCTCTGTCCAAGATGCACTGTTACTCGTAGGGCTTTTCACACCCTCTCCTGAAAACACCTTTTCCTTTTGCCCAAATCTTTACACATGCACACACGAGGAACCCCTCAAGGACCTGAATCCAGCACCTCCAACAATGCAGATGACCCAAGAGCAGACTGAGGATCAGGAACTGGCCACCTAGAATCACAATGTGTAATATAAACACACAAGATGCCCATCACTGTCTTCCAAGAGTGGCCTCTCAGATGTCCCAATTCTGATTTTATACTTCAGACCTAACATGGCAGGCACAGAGCTAAATGGCTCCAGAATTTGTATCCAAAATATGATCCCTCTTCCTAATGGGATTTGCAAAGCCTAATACAAAATTATCAGTTCAGCTACTGTTGAAAATGACTCTTAGACCAAGAATTTGCCTTTCCATGGCAATTGCTGGCATTGTGTCCTCAACACAGCATCATTGCCTGTGAGCACATAGTAACATGCCCAATCATACTGTTTTAATGAAGAAATGAATGCTCTTTTCCAAATAAAGACATTACTGAGACATCACTGCCTTCTGTTGCCTCTCTCTTTGCACACAGTGAGCAGAGAACATCATCTTTGGAAAAGCTGTTAGGTGATCTTCACTGGGAACAAGCAGTATTTGTGTTGCGGTAGGAGTTGGATGTAAGGCACTCAGATGCCGTTCTTGCTTTTTCCAGTTCAGTGCTGCTGGAAATAAGGTCTTAGGGCAGATACTCAGTGTTAAAAATGCAGATTAAGGGGCTTCATCTCAGAGCTGGGGAGTAAGTGATGGAGTGTGGGGCCTCAGAACCTGTTCTTTATGAGATTCTCAAAGGACTTATTGAGTACATGAAAGTCAGATGAGCAATGTTTACAAAGTTGTCCTCAGACTTGACTTCCCATTGAGATCCAGTGTGGTCTTTAGAACTACCATCTCCTGTGCCCTACTCCAGAGATTCTGTCAGTCTTTGGAAGGGCCCAGCATCAATAATGTCTTAATAAAGTGGCCCATTATTCCACTGTGAGCCAGAGGTAAAAAAATATTTCTGAGGACTGAGTGCATGGTCTGGTTCATGGAAAAGCCTCCATGGGGAGACCTGCTCTACCCAAGTTTTGTTAGGGGAGAGTCAATCTATCCCCACATTCCCAGTGATGTGGTAGAATCCATAGACATCTCTAGGAGGCAAGGGTACACAAAGATACCCTTGGCAACACTCACATTTTGGCCTCCACAGAGAAATTCCATATGTGCACAGATTTTTCAGGTTCTCAAAAGCAATGGAAGTAGAATGAGATCATGCAGGCCCTCTCTGGCCATGAGGCAGACTTTAGATCTCACTGTAAATGAGATGGAAGATCATGAGAGCAAAAGGAGAATCCTTAGAGGACTTAGGAACATGATCAGAGTGGAGCAAGTGATGTTCCTCTGAGAGAGCAAAGAAATAAACCTAGGCTTCTCAAAATCATTTACACTGAAGCAGACCTTCCCAAAGTACATTTTAAGGCATGGCTTCTGCCTTGAGCTTTGGAACTCTCACCTGTCATTGGCTTCATTCTTTCCCAGCTACCTGGGTATATGGTTACTGTCTCTTCTCCCTCCACATCCCAGGGCTTTTTCCTTTGCTCCAAAAGGGGGACCAGGTCAGGCTTAAGAGACAACATGACCTGTTTATTCAAAAAAGGAACATGACTCTTGCTGGAGAATCTCCAACTTTCAACCCCATATTGTGCTCAAGTGAGAAGAAAGGACATAGGTTATAGAAAATTATTTCCCCTAACACTGTACTTCTATGTAATCAAAAATAAGGGATAGACATACAAATTTAAAATGTAGGTAACAATATTTTATGTCACTGATATTCTATAATTATCCTTAATCTAAAAGCAAGTTGAAATATTATAAAGATTTTCTTCTTTACACCAATAAACCACAAGTAGTTCCTTTAAAAAGGGTCATAAAAAGCAGAAACTCCCAAGAAACATTCTAAAAAAACAAAACAAAACAAAACCACTAAACCCTGAGGGTAGATTAGAGATTCTGGAAGGAAGTCACCCTCACCCAGGGAGAGAGGATTCCTATAGTTCTCTAACAACACGTCCCTGTACAAATCCTATTGAGAGGTCCAGGCATTCCCATTCCTCCTGAGAGAATTCTATGGCCACATCCCTGAATGTCTATACTCCCTGAAGTTAAAAAAAAAAGAAAAAAAATTAACAAGTAGCCATGGACAGTTCATAATGTGATCCAACATGAAAAGAGCAAGAAAAACTAGTTGTGACTGAGGTGAGTGGCCTAAAATGTACAATTAGATTATTTTCAACATGGTACTATTCTCTAATATTTTCTCTAACCGAAAAAAGCAAATGATATCATTTTAAAACCCACTATCAATACACTTTAGAAAAATAAAAATATCTAATTAAAGCATCCACAAACACATACATAATTTTGAATGTGTATAACTCATGTGGGAAACTCATGGTGAAGTGTATTTCTCAAATTTTAACATGAATTGGACATCTTGTAAAAATGCAGATTGATTTAGTTCTGGGTTGGAGCCTGAGTTTCTTCATTCATCAGATTCACCACCGATGCTAGTACCTCAGCTCCAAGAGCCACATTTTTCATATAAAAGAGGTAAAATATGATGAATTAATGGATTCCTTCTAACTGAGAGTCTCAAAGCAATTACATGTTCTAATGTAATAGCAACAAAGGCAGAACAATCTTTTTTAACGTTTACTATACTGCACATTATTCCTTCAGTTTTTATAGATTAATGCATAAAACTATTAAAAATAATCTGAGAACAATAATGTTTTATAAAATATTTGTCATACACCAAGTAAATGGTGTAGCCTGGGATTTAACCTACTTTATCTAACCTAGAATTTATCTAAAAGGAAGGCACATAAAAAGCCAATGTATAGATACAATTGTAAAAGAATCATAGATTTTGTAACTGAGAAGAGATATGGAAATAAGATGCCAAATCAGATTTGATTTAGCATATTTTACATTTTATCCACACACCCATATATTTTAAAAAGTAACTATGTACATGGTAAAAGTAAAACAGCAGAAAACTTTTAATGTCAATGGAATTAAGTATTTTCAATTGCATAAATTTATAAATCTATTTATGAAGTTTTGGTGTCCTTAAAAACCACTACAGAGGCAAATACACAATGACAAATGAATGAGCTATTGTTTCTGAATGTGTATTTCATTGACACTTTTATCTGTTATTTGTGCTGTTATATTTTAGAGTTTTAAGTCACTTGAACATATGTAAATTATATATTTATTTTATGAAAATACAACAGTCATAAACAAAAGTAGTCTGACATGATTTGGAATAAAATGCAAATTTGAGACCAAGGCCTGACTTAGAACCTCCACTTATAAAAGCCAATATCCCTAATAAACAAAGGTGAAAGCCTTCATTTTCCAAAGAAAACTACAAGCAAAGACACTCAGAAGGGATTTCCACATCAAATGTTATGATTTATACATAACACTCAGTAAATCTTCCAAAATCCTCATCAATGATGATGGGGGGAAACTATTATAGAGAAAGACTCTGGCAGACAGGACCTGAATCAAGTGAAAGAAGTTAACATCAGCTGTAATGGGACAAACTAATATTGTTGCCTGATGCATACAGAAGGGCACAAGATCCCTGTATTATTGTTGGCAGAAAAGAGTAAATCACAGAATGAATCGATTATTGGATAAGTTTTATGTAAGTTTCAAGCATTTATATCTACCATGTCCTGTAATCTTTTGCATATTTTAAACAGTATGATTTTCTTAGCATTCTACAGAGCAAGGCTCTTCCAATTTTCAGAACTTTCTGAGTAATTCTGGGCCACATTCCATCCTGTTTATTTGTGCATTTTCTTAATCCTGGTCTACAGAGAGCTGATGGAGCATCCAGATGGGACCTAAACTGAAATGTTCTCCTTTACTGATAGCCTAGGACCCGACCCCACTCCAGTGGGAATCTTGGATATTAACTCCTTCCCCTTTGATCTGTCACAAAGAAAACATTTTCAATAGTTGCAGGACATTAATTCATGGTGAGAACTGTTCACACTATATAGGAAGCCAGGATAGAAAGTGGAGAGGACCTGTGGAACTCAGGAAAGAGGTGTTCTAAAGAGCTGACCCACGACTGTCATAAGGAAAAGAGGAGGAAAGTAGTTGAAAATATATTGGTTAGGAAGAATATCACAAGTAGAGAAGTAAAGATTTGCAAGTTCTAAATGCATGTCATTTCAGGAACAAAAAAGGACACAGCCCCTGACTTGGAACATGACACTTACCTGAGAATCTGCCATTTCTCCCTCTTCTTCCTCCTTCTTTACTTATATTGAGAAGTCATACCTGAATCTTGAGAACTTTATTAATTTGGGTGACCTTGGTTAATGAAATTATGTAGGCTTCAAGTGTACAATTCAACAATGTCATATGTACAATGCATTGAGTTTCCTTCACCATATATTTGACCCCTTTTACCCTTATCTACCTCCCTGCCTCCCCTTTCCCTCTGGTGACCACTGAACTGTTGTCTTTATCTATGAGTTTTTGTTTGTTGCTTTCAGTTTTATACCCCATGAGTGAAATCATTTGGTTCTCAACATTCTCTGACTTATTTCACTCAGCTTGATAATCTCTAGATCCTTTTATGTTGTGGCAAATGGCAATATTTCATCTTTCCTTAATGCTGTTTTATTCCATTATATATATGTACTACATCTTCTTTATCCAATCATCTATCAAAGGGCACTTTGGTTTATTTTCAAGGATCATTTCTAGTTGAGAATGTATTTAAAGGTATCAGCAGAGCCTCTTCACCTGCTTCCACCACACCCACAGGCAGGATCTTAAAAGGGAGAAAAGACTACCTTTCCCTGTCCTTTATCACCGGAGAGTTTCAGTAATAATAAGTATCTACATAAAGATCAAATTGCTAGCTAGTCTCTCCTTCCCGATCTTCAGGAGCCCTCCCCACACAGACACCCACAAATTCTACTACACAGGCACAATGAGGGCTGAACTGGCCTGCTCCTTCCAAATCCACATAGAGCAGATCCTGTTACCTACCTTTGGATCAAAGTCTCCACTCAACTCTCATAAATTACCAGGGAGCCCTCGTGCTTAAACCTGGCCTCATCTTAGAATCAATCACTTGGAGCACCTAATTAAAACAATAGTGATGCTCTCAGCAGAACCAACAGAACCCATGGGGAGGGCACAGGTGATCATGCTTAAAAACCTCATACGATCCTAATGGGAAACCTGGATCAAGAACCATGTGTCTGAGCTTTGCTTCTTAAGCTTTAATGTGATGTGCATACAAGTCACTTGTTCCAGATTGCACCCTAGAAGCCTGTGATTCTGCAGGTTTGCAGTGGGGCCCATGATTTGGCATCTTCAACAAATTCCATGTAAGCACTGATGCTGCCCACCCTGGACCCCACTACCTGTAGCGCTATAGCAGAGAAAGCAGGCACAGCACACCTGAGTCCTGACACCAACCAACTTATCTCAACACTAATACTGTTGGTTACCAGTGAAAACCAACAATCACTGCCTTAAAAGAACATTTCTTCTTACTTTGTGCTCACTAGTAGGGGACAGTGCAGCACTGAGAAACTCACATGTTACGAGGATATAGATACTGGACCCCATTGTTCTCTTTTGTTTCCCTATCATTTATAACAAAGTACCTCTGTACACTAGGAACTGAATAGAGATGCTGTGTTGCTGCAGATTCGCGGTTCTGAGGTAAGGGGTACAAAGCTGAACTGCAGGCAGTTTGGATGGTTATAGTCCATGAAAATGGCCCACTGACTGTACTGAAGTTGAGCGGTGTTCAAAGGCCTACCATTGTGGTTGCCTACATGGACATGGCAAAACTGGCAAGTGGGCCATAGACCCTTGTGGAGACAAGCCATGTGGTGAGACCTATAGGAGAGAGGACAGGAAAAGGATGTAACAATCATGTTACAGATCATGTCCCCTTCCAGAAAATGGTGAGGTAGATGCCCTCTTGTGTGTGCAATGGCTAGAAAAGGCTCCTGCCACTGATGTGGCGCACTAATGATTGCAGCGCCAGGTACCAAAACTATGTGGAAAATAAAGCAACAATGAAGCCTTCCCCTGAAGTGGAAGATGTCACAGATGTCTGTGTCATGTCCAGTATGCAGCCAGGATACGCCGCATCCTCACCTCATGAAATGGAAGCATGCGCAAGTAACAACGGGAAGGGTCGCATTGACCATGTGGGAGATAGATTACATAGGACCCCTTCCAAAAGCTCAAGGGGCATCGTATGCCCTTATGGCAGCAGATATAGGTTGTTTGCATGGCCTTGTGTGGACACATGGGCAGAACTCATGTCTACTTGGCCCTGGATCTTAGCTCTCCTAGGAGGTAGAGCCTGCCTCCTAGTGGCATGTTGTTGTGCCCTGTATTGCTGTTGTGGCATATGGGTATGAAGCTCTGCCTCCCTTCATTGATCACACACCAAGCCTCCATAGGTGTACGGGAGGAACCCAGAAGGGGTGGTGTGCAGAGGAAGATAACTATAATCGGGCTCCCCCTACTTCCCTGACATCCTTAGCTCACTTCCAGCAGAAGAAACTCAGCACCTCTCTCCTTATGTAACCATGTGCCTGGTACGTGTACCACTACTGTTTAACCTGAGTATAAAAGGTGCTGCCACCATGCAGTGGGGGGGCTGTGCCCTTTCTGGAATAAAGAGCTATGTCACAGTTGCCAATGGCTCCCTGCATTTTCTTCCAACTGCCTGAGTCTCATATCCCTTATCTTGAAACCGTGAACCTGCAGCAACACAGATGCAATGGGGAAATACAAAAAGGGTGAAGCTGTAGTTGAGAGGAATTTACCACTGTTGTTTACATTTATTTTTTTGGTAATAGACTTGTTTAAATGTTTAATTTTATAAGTAACTGCCAGTTTTCACTCCCATCAGTAATGAGAGTTCTAATTCTACATGTTCTCACTGAAATATTATCCGTTTTTAATTTTAGACATTCCAGAAAGTATAAATGTAGTATCTCACTATAGTTTCCCTGGATATTAGGATAAAAGAAAATGTGATTAAACACACACACACACGCACAATTCATTCTTAAAAAAGAAAATCCTTCCATTTACTACATGAATGAATCTGGAAAATATAAAGACACACAAAGGCAAATACTCTATCATCTCACATAATGCAATCTAAAAAAGTCCAAGTCATAATAGCAAAGGGTAGAGTCAGTGCTGCCAGGGATGAGGGGAGGGAAAATGTGTTGGTGAAATGGTATCGCAGATTCCAGTAATGCAGGATGAGTAAGGTCTGGAATTTTGATATACTGTGTGGTGACCACAGATAACAGTGTATTACATACTTGAAATGTGCTAAGAACATATCTTACGAGTTTTCCTTACCAAAAAAAGTCATAAGTATGTCAGATCATGGACATGTCAACGAACTTGATTGCAGTAGTAATTTCACAATGAACGTGTATATTTGCCTTTTTGTAACTTGAACTCCTGAATCTGCAGGAACGGAAAACAAGCTGATAGATGGGATGGCTCTTAGAGTATGGAAAAATGAAAAAGACATACTTAGGCACCAAAACATACAGATCTTTGCACCCATTTATCTACTTTTGGGTCCGGGGAAATTCTGAACACAAATCCTAGAGGTGGGAGAAGCAGCCAAGCAAAATGCTGATCCCATGTTCTGCTCAGTGAGGGGAGACTCCAGGGTGCAGACAGACCCAGAGGGTTGGATCTGGACATGGATGGGACGGACAGTAGGCCTTGATTTCTCTTTTTGCTCCTGGATTATTTTTAGTTGTGGCTTTCCTAATCCTGAACATAAAAACTCTTATGGACTTTTTAATTTTATTTAAGCTAATTGCCTCATGATATATAAAATAAGTAATTTAATATACACACTTAAATTTTCTGGGACAATTATATTAGAAACTATTTTATATTTAACCAGGCCAATATGTGTGTGTGTACATAGTGTACATATATGTAAACTACTACTGCTAAGAAACTTTTCTGTCTGCTGATGGCCTTTCAAGAGGTGACTTCAGATCTCACATAACAGAAAAAGCAAACTGAACAAAATGAAGCCAAAGTCCTCTGTGAACTACTCTTTCCTTGTACTGCCTCCACAATCCTGAAGTCAGTCATCTGACCATTTGATCCAGACTGAAAGGTCCATGACCGCTTCATTTGTTTTTCTAATGACCAGTTGAACAGAATCAATTTATCTAACATTTGCATTGTGAGACCTCCTCAGTGTTCCTCACCAGAGTACCAGGAAATGGAGTAATAATCCCCATCTAGCTGAGATACTGTTCCTATGAATGTGCTGGGCCCTCTGCTTTGGCCTGTATAGATTAAAAACGATGGAGCCACTGCCCAGGTAATGAGTGCTAAACACAAACATCAGGGGTAGCCATAAATCTGCATATAAGAAGCCTGTAGATATGTCAGGCAGTACAGAACAGTACCCAATATCTACAGTTTCTATGACATGGTGCTGTTCCTGTGGGCAGCCATATGCATAGGAACTCTGATATTTACCAGTTTGTGCAAGATGCAGCACAGGGCACTGGAGAGGCCAAATGAACCTTTGGGGTTTTACATCAGTCCACCTGGAATTCCTGGGGCTAATGGTGGTTTTGAAGACAACCAAGAGACAGTGCCAATGAATACACTTAGGGCCATGTTATAAACTGACAATGTTTGCACCCAAAAATGTTTCAAATCATAATTTGCCATGGTCTCTGGGTTTGCTCTGGAAAGAATGACAAGCAGTTGGCTACATGCAGATGACTTAGAATAAAACCTGTTGAACTTGTCATAGTTCCACTGCAGTAGAGAAGACGTAACAGAAATTCTTCAGAATTCCAATGAAAATCAGGACCAGGAAGATCATTCCAATTTTCAACTATACAGATGCCATTCTGTTCTTTCCCAGCATGTAATATCTACACTCAGAAAGAGAGAACTCAGCATGAAAGCATGAATTGGGGGCTCCCTTGTTCAAAAGAAGATCCAAAATTTTCACCGAAATCTGATGTGTCCTTGTGCTAGAAAAATTCCAAACTATAGAACAGAACTTAAACTGGCCTGCAAGAAATATGTGGGGTGGGGAGAGCACTGAGATGCTGTATCCATCATACTTCAAATAAGAATGGGTTGTGACATATACGTAGCTAGGAATGAAAATTAAAAGAAACTGATGAACTGGAGATAATTTGGAAATTAAACACGTAGAATTTATCTTAATAAATTCAAGGAATCAGTAGTGCAGCCTGAAACAGGTGACCTCTGTCTGCATGCAGAATTCATATCAACCTCATCCTGGATATTTTCTATCTCCTACCCAGGGCTACAACACTGCTCCTATTAGAATATATTCTACCTAATTATAGAGTATCTATGACACACACAGCATTGTCACATGTGTTTGTTCACTTCATATAAAAGTCCAAACAACCCAATGACTTTTGACATTGCCAAGCTGTCACCTGAACTAACTGGCAAAGAAGAATAACTTTGGTGATATTGCTTATAAAAAGCAAAAACAGTAACTAAAGAACTATTGAATTAGTTTTTCTCTAATAGAAGAAATGAAATGTACCAAACGAACTCCAACTTAATATGCTCACTGTGGAATCACCTCCATTTTCTAGATGATTTTTGTACACCATTAAATTCCATGAAAACCACACTTAAAATCCCTGAGCAGGCCATATAAGCAACATTCCATTTACTATGGAACAAAGAAAACATATGGTAGGTTTTACAAGAGGCACAGGAAAGTAAAACAAGACAGAACTCCAAATCAAGAGTCATGATAGTTGGGAAAAATAAATTCAATGTAATGTACAGAGAATTATTCACATTATAAACCTGTAAGGTTTCAGCCTACTAATAAATCATCTAATATTTTTAAATGACCGATTCGATCCATTCTCCTTTCTTCCTGAAAACAACTATACACACCACATTCCTTTCTCATAAGTCCTCTTATTCCTAAGTTACATCCTTAGATTATTCACCTACTGCATTCACTGTATATTAAAACCATGAAAATCTACATTACAGAGGCTCAAGAAAAAGACATGTGAAGAAAAATATGAGGTAAAATTTTATAGTGATTCGGAATTCCAAAAATAGGGCTTTTAATTATACTTCTTTGGATTCTGTCAAATTAACACATTTGTTAAGCAAAGCCTGCCAGTATTGGATGATGAGCAGCAGTTACCCAAAGACCATAAGGGAAATTCAGAAAGACAAGCTGACAACTCACAGGCCCTAAAGTAGACAGCATGCCTGGATGCGTTACACGAGGAGGCCAAGACAGGAAGAGGGCAGAACGTGGCAGATCCAGGGTATAGGCTGTTATTAAGGTCCCTACATGGAATGCTTTGGGGATCTCAGGCTAGGTCCGGACTGTTCAACTGAAACTAAAAATGGCAAGGTTTTAGTCAACTCTGTGGAGAGCCTATCTAAGGGACATATAAGGTGAAGACCCTGAGGCGCAAGAAGACTACTGCTCACTGGAGCTGCTGGACAAGACACATCAGCTCATGTTTACTTGTGACTCTGTAAGCTGTTATCTAGTATGTGCACTAATGGAAGAGGGAAGTGTCAATTCAAAACTCTGTAGCAACACAAAATAAACATCAAGGCAGCAATATCATAAAGTAGTTTGGCTAAACTCTCACGAATACTTCTGTGTCATCTTTCTTTTAACCATCATAGTGCCCCGATATCTACAATGAGAAGAAAAATATAATGTAAAAGTTATAGGGGAAATCTTTCCATATTATTGAAGGTTGAAGGACACAGGAGACAGCGATTGCTAATGATGTCATTCCCCTGCATGACCAAATAGGACATTGTTCTGCACAACCTTGAATATGGTGGGACAGGGTGACACCCGGAGCAGGATAACACTTCATTCATTATACAGCAGCATTAACACGTTCAAATACACTCACCTTTATTAATGAAAACATTAAGTTCACACATATTCTAAATAAAGGATTACAAACCCACTGTATGATCACTGGTCAAAATACACATTACGAGCATTCAAAAGAAGCATTTTTAATCTCCTGATACAATGATCTGAGTCGGGCCTTCTACTAAGGTTTTCAAGAGAGAGGATGATTATTTAGTAAACACATATGTACAATAACTTTTTGCACTGTAGTGACGTTATTTATATTTTCTCAGATGTCGCTGAAGAACTCTTTATTTAAACAACATGAAATCATATTCATGACTTCAATCTATAGCTACTATAAAGTTACATCAGAATTTTAATGAAATGCTACTTTTTTCCCTTCAGGAGAAATTGGTAACACTAGTTAAAATTCAAAATGTTTTTCCCATTTTACAGTAATGCAAGGATGATGCCCTGAACACCTACTTCATGGCGACTCATATCCACGTTCTAAAAATCAGCAACTTCATTAAGGTTTTCCTCAAAAATTGTATAATACATTGTCTTTAATCTTCCATTGAAAAGTGGATATAAATAAACCTCATCTATATAACTAGGGCACTCAGATCTTTTTGGAGCAACGATCAACCCAGTGACTTCACATACACACAAGAAGTAGAGGCACAGCACAAGGGGTTTAAGAGTTGAAGTACATTAATATTTCCTTCCCAGAAATTTTTGAGTACTGTCAATATAAAGAACACATTGTAAGTAACCACACCTGTCCAAACATCCATCTACTTGGTATTCTGAAGCACATTAACAAGTCAGTTATCTGAATATTTGAAAGGATTCTTCCATAAGTATTCTGATTTAATTTCTGAAAAGTGTTATTGACTTATTATTTTCTACTGTGAATTTTGGTATTTTAGGTTTCATTTTCGATTATATATGTTCCTACATTTTTTACATCTTTAAAGTCACTTTCATGTAAGAATTCTGTGGGGATTTCTGAAGCGTCTATTTTGGAGAATTTCTCTCTGGGATGCATTCTCTGATGCTGAGGCTGTAGGTCCAGCTAAATGGTCCAACGCATTATTTACAGTGTTACTGTTCTACTCGGTATGAGTTCTCATGTGCCGATTAAGGAGCAAATGCTCAATAATGGCTTTGCCACACTTTACATTTTTAAGTCGTCTTTCCAGTACGAATTCTCTGATGTTTAGTGAGGCTTGAGTAACGGTTAAAGGTTGTGCCATGCTCTTCACATTTGTACTGTTTCTCTGCAGCATGAATTCTCTGATGTTGGGTAAAGTCTGAGCACTAGGTAAAGGCTTTGCCCCATTCTCTACATTCGTAAGGCCTGTCTGTTGTATGAATTCTCTCATATTTAATGGGGCTTCGACACTGGCTAAAGGTTTTGTCACATCCTTACATCTGTACTGTTTCTCTCCAGTTATGAATAGTCTAACGTCAAGTAAGACACAAACGCTGATTACAGGCTTTGCCAAATTAGCTACATTTCAAAGGCTTCTCTCAAGTATGATTTCTGATGTTGAGTAAAAACTAAGACCTGGTAAAGGTTTTGCCACATTCTGTACAATGTGTAAGGTTTCCACCCCTATGAGTTCCTAATGTTCAGAAAGTTTTGAGCACTGTTTAAATTTACCACATTCTCCACATTTATAAGGATTTCTCCAGTATGAGTTTTTTGATGTTTGGTAAGGCTTGAATGCTGGTTAAAGGCTTTGCCACACTCTCTACATTTGTAAGGCTTCTCTCCAGTATGAATCATCTGATGTTGAGTAAGTTTTGAGCACTGGTTAAAGGCTTTCCCACACTGTCTACATTTGTAAGGCTTCTCCCCCGTATGAATCCTTTGATGTAGAATAAGGCTTGAACACTGGATAAAGTCTTTACCACATTCCATACATTTGTAAGGTTTGTTACCAGTATGAATTACTTGATGTCGAGTAAGTTTTGAGTACTGTATAAAGGCTTTGCCACATTCCCTACACTTATAAGGCTTCTCTCCAGTATGAATTTTCTGATGTAGAGTAAGGCTTGAACGTTGGTTAAAGGCTTTACCACATTCCTTACATCTGTAAGGTTTCTCACCGGTATGAATTATTTGATGCTGAGTAAGTTTTGAGCACTGGGTAAAAGCTTTGCCACATACTCTACATTTATAAGGCCTCTCTCCAGTATGAGTTTTCTGATGTTGAGTAAGGTTTGAGAAGTGGTTAAAAGCTTTACCACATTCCTTACATCTGTAAGGTTTCTCACCGGTATGAATTCTCTGATGCTGATTAAGTTTTGAACACAGGGTAAAGGTTTTACCACATTCTTTACAATTATAAGGCTTCTCACCAGTATGAATTTTCTGATGTTGAGTAAGGTTTGAACGATTACTAAAGGCTTTGCCACATTCTCTACATTGATAAGGTTTCTCTCCAGTGTGAATTCTCTGATGTTGAGTAAGACGTGAATGCCATTTAAAAGATATACCACATTCTTCACATTTGTAAGGTTTCTCTCCAGTAGCAATATTCTGATGTTCAATAAGATTTAAAGAATGATTCAAAGATTTGGCATATTCACTACATTTGTCTGTCTTCACTAAAGTATCAATATTCTGATGTATAATAACATTTGAGCTTTGATCGAAGTCTCTCTGACATTTACAGTGGTTCTCTTGACATTGAGTTCTCTGATGGTTATTAGGATATGACCTGTGGTTAAAGGTTTTCCCAGATTCACTGTACTGATAACTTCTCTCTCCATTATATGAACTCTGGTAATCAATGAAGATAGAAAAAACATTTATTGCAGGCTCTCATTTCTTTACACATGTAAAGTTGTTCCCAATTAAATATTCTAATATCTACTGAACCATGATGATTGTATAAAGACCCTCTCAAGTTTATGAAAATTACAGACTGAAAAAAGTAGGAACTATTTTGCCATGGAAGAATAATGAATCCTTGGTTAAGGGATTCTCAAACTCATCACATTTAGAAATTCTATCCTGATTTTCAAATATGTTATTTTTAGAAATTTATGATTTAATATTCCATCCAGTATGTACCCCCAGAACAGGTTTGGCAGGCCTTTGAATTTCTAGCACAGCTGATGGTTACTTGTGTTCTCCCGTACAAAGTCCATAAAGCCTGGGAGCAGCAACTGTTTCTTAAATATCCAATACAGTAAATGATTCAAACAATTACATGTACCATGACCAAGGTGACTTCCTTAATTGTCAAATTTCCTTTCACATAATATGTATCTTTAAAAAAATTGTTTTTGGTCCTTACGTTCAGATACACATTGTTCCAGAAACGTAAATGACTTAAAGTGGAAATCTTCTCAAGATGTTTTATATCCTTGATCTCCTTTGGCAACAACGATTTTAATATGGGTAATCATCCCAGTTTGGTTATGTCCATCATAACATCCCTTTCGCCCTTCACTTTCCCAGTCTTTCATTAAGTGTAAATTCTCAAGGCCACACCTCCCACATCTTACCGGCAGCATTTTGTGGAATGAATCTTCTAAGCCCGGCTGTGGCGACAAGCCCTGGGTTTTTTGAGAAGACATAGCTGAAAGATACCACACAGATTATCACACGTATTACACTCAGGTAAATGCACTTTAAATTCTAATGTACAAAATAAATACCGATCAGATGACTATAGTATCATGGCAGAGTAAGAAGCACCAAAAGTTCCTTCCGCCATGGAAATGAGAACTTACCAACGACTACTGACACAACGGCCTTTTTGAGTACCCCAGAAGCCACCCCCAGGAAAACACAAAATGAGGAAGAGTCACATCAAAGGAAGGAAAAAGTTGCTTACATTCACCCACAGAGATGCCTATCCTTCCTGGCACACTATAAAATGACTGTGGGAAAACATGCAACTCCCAGTTTCCTCTCAGGAGAGAAATAAATGAGTGTATTATTGTGTCTGATGATCTGGCTATTTTGCAGCTGCCGAGGGATTTGTTTGTTTTGCACTACACACATTGCTAATGAAATGGCAGTACAGCGAGAATGCATGTGGTTGCTGAGAAAACGGTGAGTAATTGTTCAAAGACCAGAGACTACAGTAGTGACAGCAGATGCAAGGGATAGGAATGGATCATGGGCTCTAAGGAAGAACCAGAAAACATTTAAAACTGAAAATTACACCGAAAATAGAATACACACCCCAAGAGAAGATAGGCAGCCCTCAGAATTTTGAGCACAGCTTATTGTAACGTGTGTTCTCCTGTACAAAAACATTCATAAAGCCTTGGAACGTGGCTCTCTTAAATATGCCAATCTCAAAGCAAGATAACATACAAGGAAACAGGAAAATATGGTCCAGAGACACAAAATAAATCTCTAGAAAATGGCCCTAAATTAATGATCTATTAATTAATTATCTGACAAAAAATTCAAAATAACTGTCTTAAAGTTACTCAATTAGGAAACAGAGAAAAAAGATAGACAACTAAATATTAAAGGAAAAAACTATGCATAACCAAAATGAAAATACAAAGAGACAAAATATAAAAAAGAACCACAAAAAGTTGGGAGCTGAAAAATATAATACCTGAATTTGAAAATACAGTCAAAGCATCCAAAACAGAATTGATCAAGCAGAAGAAAGGATCAGACAACTTAAACACAGTTTATTTTAAATTGTCAATGTAGGGGAGCAAAAAAAAAAAAAAAAAAAAGTCAAAAAGTGAAGTGACTCATGAGACACAAACAAGTGGACCAACATACACATTAAGTGGACTCCATGAAAAGATGAGAGTGAAGAAGGGCAGACAGCTTGTATGAAAGATTAATGGCTTAAAAATTTCCACATTTGAAGAAACATACAAATTCTAAGTAGAATGAATGTAAAAACACTAAGAGACACACATTGTAAT
>CM053508.1:95969914-95988473 GCA_028627145.1 Eidolon dupreanum | reverse complement strand
CTCTCTTTCCACCGGTACATTCCTTGAGCCTCTGACTTAGATAACCCACTTTTCTTCAAATTAAATAAGGAAGCACATTTAAACTTTTTAAATCATGGTGCATTGATTGTTGGAGACCTTGAAAACAGTAAACCTTACATTTCAGTCAAGTAATCCAGTTTTCTAAAATATAATACCATCACCTTTGAAAGAACTTTAAGAACTATAATCTTGACTTTGAACAATTTTTTGGAGCTCCTTTTTCTTGCTAATCAAGATACAAGATCATCTCAGTTATTGTTTTCGTAAACTTGCACTCCCCTTTGAAGCTTTTCCTCTAATTTAGTTCTTCTGTGCAATAACTAAAATTTCTATAGATTATAATACTTTCCCCCTAAATTTTTTAAAATTGAAATAAATTCCTCCCAGAGTCTATTTCTTGAGTTCCTCCATTAACACTGAAAATAAATCACTCTTACCCAATTCCACCGGACGTAATTTTTAATTTGTTATTTAATTTACTGGCATCTTGGGAAACAAGAATGTTTTGAGGGAGGGCGTCTCCAGTCTGGTTTATGGATGACATCTCATCAGGTTCATTGCCGTATACCAGTGCCCCCTTGTGGAAGTGTGTTGTATGACTTGAACACAAATGCCACATTTTAAAGTGTATTTTCTAGTTTTTAAGACATTTGGTTTTTTATAATTTTTGCCAATAATCTGATGCCCACTATCAACACTTCTATTTAACACAGCATTGGCAGTCCTAGCTACAGCATTTAGACAAAATCAGTAAATAAAAGGCATCCAAATGGTAAAGGAAGGCGAAAAACTCACTATTTGCAGATGACATGACACTATATATATAGAAAACTCTCAAACCACCAAAAATCTACTAGAATAAATAGATTCAGTAAATTTCCACAAAACAAAATATACAGATATCTGTTGCGTTTTTACACATTTATAATAATCAGAAAGAAAAAAAAGAAAACGACCATTTACAATTGCATCAAAAATAATAAAATACCTGGGAATAAATTTAACCGAGTTGAAAGGCCTGTGTTCTGAAAACTAAGAAATAATGATAAAACAAAATGAAAATGACACAAATAAATGGAAGGATATAACGTACTCATAGATTTGAAGCATTAATATTAAAATGTCTATACTACTGAAAGCATTCTGCAATTCGATGCAATCCCTACCAAAATAAGCAATGGCATCTTTCGCAAAGTTAGAACAAATATACCTAAGTTTTGTATGAAACCACTGTAAACCCAGAATAGCTAAAGCAATCTTGAGAAATAAAAACAAAGTTGGGGGTATAATGCTCCCTGATTTCAAACTCTACTTCAAAAGTTACAGTATGGACTGGCACAAAAAGACACATACATCAATGGAACAGAACAAGGAAAACAGAAATAAACACTTAAATGGTCAATTAATCTAGAGAGAGAAGGCAAGAATATATAATGGGGAAAAAACAGTCTCTTCAATAAAGAGTGTTGGGGAAACTGGACAGATACATGCCAAAAACTGAAGCCGAATCACTTCTCTAAACCATATACAAAAATAAACTTAAAATGGATTAAAGACTAAAATGTAAGACCTGAAACCATAAAAATCCTAGGGGAAAACATAGGTAGTAAACTCTTTGACATCAGTCTTAGCAATATTTTCTTGGATAAGGGCAACAGAAGCAAAAAACAAACAGGATGACATTAAACTAAAAAGCTTTTTGCAGAGCAAAGGAAACCATGAACAAAACAACCTACTCAATTGGGCAAGATGTTTGCAAGTGATACATCCAATAAAAGGTTAATATCCAAAAATACATAAAGAACTCATACAATTCAACATCAACTAAAACAAGCAAAAAACCTGCTTAAAAAATGTGCAGAGGACCTGAATAGAAATTTCTCCAGAAAGAACATACTGACCGACCAATAGACATGAAGAGATACCCAACATTACTCATCATTTAAGAAAAGGGAAATCAACACCACAATCATATATCACCTCACACCTGTCAGTTTGGCAATTATTCAAAAGCCAAGGATATCAAGCGTTTGCAACAGTGTAGACAAATGAAACTTTCATGCACTGTTGATGGGATCACAAATTGACATAGCCACTATGAAAACCAGCATAAAGGATTTTGAAAAAAATTACAAGTAAAACCTGCATAGAACCCAGAAATATCAACATCTGGACATTTATCCAAAGAATATGAAAACACTAATTCAAAATGATTTATGCACCCTGATGTTTATTGCAGCATTATTTACAATGGGCAAGATATGGAAGCAACCTAGGCGTCCCTCAAAAGGTGAATGGATAAAGAAGAGGTTATAAATGTATACAAGAGGGTATTATTCAGCCAGAAGAAAGAAGAAAATCCTGCCTTTGGGGGGAAAAAAATAGATAGACCTCGAAGGTTTTATGCTAGGTGAAATAAATCAGACAGAAAAAGGCAAATATCGTACAATTTCTCTTATATGTAAAATCTAAACAAATAAACAAAACAAGTCAGAAAAAGACTCAGAGATACAGGGAATTAACTGATGGCTGTCAGAGAAAAAGGGAGTAAGGAGATAGGCAAAAATGGTGAAGGAGATTGAGAGGTATAAACATCTAGTTATAAAATGAGTGAGGCACTAGGATGTAATGCACAGCATAGGGAATTTACTCAATGATGTCGTAATGCCTATGTAAGGTGACGGATTACTAGATTTAGTGTGGTGATCACACTGTAAGATATATAAAGAATCACTAAGTTGTACAACTAAAACTAATATACTGCATAACAGATATATTTTAATAATATAAATAGATGAAATAGTTGATCACATTTTGAACAAAGAAAATTTTGATAAGTATTTCCTGTTTCACATTTTGTAACAATCATTACTTTTATAATGCAAAAATCACCAAAATAAAGAAAAAAATCTAAAAAAGACCATCTTGAGGGTTGTACTGTACAATTAGGTAAGAATTTTAAAACTTCATTATAGTCAGCACATATTGTCACAAAATGTACACATTAAGTTCCTCTCCCTCAACATCATTCATGTGTTTATTCCAAGAATGAGCATATAGCAGCAATTATGATTAATTTAAACTTAATTTCATACACTTCAGATTTTTACAAGGCAAATTCTTAAAGTATTTTCCTTTTGAACCCATAGTATTAAGTTCTGAATGCCCATGTTCCAAATCAAATATTGAAGAGCAAAACCAAACAAGTCATCTTCATCAAGAGTACAAAAAGAGAATCCACAGACTGGGAAAGAATATTTGCAAAATATCTTTTATATTTTTCCTTACACCTATTAGAAAAGCCAAAATCCGGAACACCGACAACACATAATCTTACCATATGATTCAGCAGCTGTGTTCCTTAGTATTTACTCAAAGAGTTGAAAAGCTTTATCATCAAAAAAGTCTGCACATAGATGTTTACAGCAGCTTTATTCATAATTTCCAAAACTTGGAAGCAACTAAGGTGTCTGTCAAGAATTACCTGAAGAAGTAAACTGGGGTACATATACATAACAGAGTATTATTCAACACTGTAAATAAATAGGCTATAAAACCATGAGAAAACATGAAGAAACCTAACTACATATTATTAAGTGAAACAAACCAATCTGAAAAGGCTATCTAATATGATTCCAACTCTATGACATCCCAGAAAAGGTAAAATGAGGGAGACAGTGAAACGATCAATGGCTGTGGGAAATTAGTGGAGGGAGGAATGAACATGCAGAGCACAAAGAACATTTAGTGCAGCGAAAAAACACTCTTTATGATAATATAACGGTAGATATGTCAACATAAATTTTCTTGAAACCCGAAGAATGTACAACCCAACAATGAACCCTAACATAAACTAAGAACTTTAAGTGATGATGGTGACTCAATACAAGTTTATCTGTTGTAACAAATGTACTACCCTGGTGGGGGACATTGAGAAGGGGAAGGCTATGACATGGGGACAGGAGGAAGATGGGAATTCTCTATAACTTCTATTTAATTTGCTGTGAACCTAAAACTGCTCTTAAAAAGAAAACAAAACTTCAGACTGCTACTTCACTGAAATGCAAGTTCTTAGGTCTACATGTGTCTTTCCAATGGCTCTTTATACACATTAACGCAAATAAATGTTTGTATCCTCTCTCCCCCCCACCAAAAAAAAAAAAAAAAAAGGCACATAATATCACACATGACTTAGGATGACCACTATAAAAAAAACAAAAAATATCAAGTGTTGGAAAAAATGTGGAGAAACTGGATCCTTATGCATAGCTGGATGAAAAATAAATTAGTATAAACAGTATGAAAAAGAGTATAGAGATTTCTCAAAAATTAATAATACAACTACACTATGATGCAGTCATCTCACTTTTGAGTATATATCCAAGAAAATTCAAAGGAGGATCCACAAGAGATATTTGCACACTGATGTACGTTAGAGCATTATTCCCAAAAGCCTGTGATAGATGGTGACAACCCAAGTGTTCATGGAAAAATAAAGAAAATGTAGTACATGCATACAATGGAATATTATTGAGCCTGGAAACAGAAAGAGATCTTGTCGCATGAGACAACACAGAAAAACCTTGAGGACATTTTTTTTAGGTGAAACAAATGACTCACAAAGAGACAGATACTATATAATTCCACTTATGTTATTAATCTAATGTAGTAATGTAAAAAAGTAGGATGGTAGCTGCCGGAGTTTGGGGTAAAGAATAATAAGGAAGTGGATGTTTAATAGGTATTGAGACAGTTTTGCAAGATGAAAATTTACAGAGATCAGCTGCACAACAATATGAACGTACTCAACACTACTGAACAGCACAGATACAAATTGTTTACATGGTAGATTTTGGGTCACATCTTTTTTTACCAAAATTGGAAAGTACACCTAAAAGACAGAGTTATAAAACTTCTCAAAAATCACCTTGAATTCAAATAAGTGTTTCTCTCACACGAAAAGAATATAAAATAAATGTGAAATTAAGACTATTTCCATAACCGCTTAACTACAACACTGACCGTTAACCAAGAAAATAAGTCATGAACAAAGTAAAACTAAAATTATACAGACAAAAGACACATTTTAATGGCAATAGACATATGGTTTATTCATATTTAATTACAAACCACACTGTCTTAAGGGTACTGAGTTGAAAACTATCATGTACTTACAGCTGAAACTAATATAAAATACTGAATGTCAACTAAATGAAAAATTTTCTTTAAACTGTCATATACTTTCGTAATATATAAGTGAAAACAAAAATGCAATTAATAAGGAAAATCTACCAAAAAAAAAAAAACTCTGATGTCACTATTATGGAATTTCAAAAAATACAAAATTTTCCTGAGAATTCTGAAAATTACGTGGTTGTGTTATTAAAAAAGAATCATAGATAGGAAGAATTAACATAAAATTTCCACACTATGCAATCTATAGATTCAATGCAATCCCTAGCAAAATATCAATGGCACTTTTCACAGAACTAGAACAAATAATCCTAAAATGTATATGGAAACATAAAAAACCCCAAATAACCACAGCAACCTTAAGAAAAAGTTGGAAGTATCACGGTACCTGTTATCAAACCATACTACCAGGCTATAGTAATCAAAACAGTAGGGTACTGACACAAAAAACACACATATAGAACAATGATACAGAACAGAGAGCCTAGAAATAAACCCACACCTATATGGTCAATTAACCTATGACAAGGAGGCAAAAATATACGATGAGGTAAAAACTCTTCAATATGGTGTTGGGAAAAAGATACATACAAAAAATGAAACTACACCATTTTCTTACACCATATACAAGAATAAACTCAAAATGGATAAAAGACTTAAGTGTAAGAGCCAAAACCATAATACTCTTAAAAAAAAAACTCAGGCAGTAAACTCTGACATTGCTCTTAGCAATATTTTCATAGATATGTCTCCTCAAACCAGGGAAACAAAAGAAAAAATAAATAATACTCCATATCAAACTAAAAAGTTTTTGCATAAAAAGGAAACAATCAACAAAATAAAATGGCATCCTACTGAAGGGAAGAAGATATCTGCCAATGATACATCAGATAGAGTTAATATCCAAATTGAAGAAAAGACTCATACAACTTAAAACCAAAAAAAAAAAAATACAATTAAAAAATGGGCAGAGAACCTGAATAGGCATTTATCCAAAAAGGACACACAGATAGTCAATAGACATATGAAAAGATGCTTAAAGGTATCACTTTACACCTGTCAGAACGGCTATCAATAAATAAAAAATAAGGTTGACAAGGATGTGGTGAAAAAGACCCTCATGTGCAACTGGAGGGATTGCCAACTGGTACAGCCACTAAGGAAAAGTTTAAAGGTTCATCAAAAAATTAAAAATAGAATGACCTTATGAACAAACAGTCCCACTTCCGGGTATTTATTGAAAGAAAACCAAAACACTAATTCAAAAAGATATATGCACTCCTATGTTCAGTGCAGCTCTATTTACAACAACCAAGATATGGAAGCAACCTGAGTGCTCATCAATAGACAAATGGATAAAGAAATTATGAAACACATACACAATGGAATATTACGCAGCCATAAAAGAATTCTTACTATTTGCAACAACAAAGATGGATGAAAAGGGTACTATACTAAATGAAATAAGTCATACAGAGAAATACAGATGCCAAATAATTCCACACTTATATATGAAATCTAAGGAACAAAACGAAAAAGCAAAATGAAAACAGATTTATAGATACAGAGAACAAACTGGTGATGGCCAGATGGAGTAAGGGTTGAGGTGGGGGCGCTGGGTAAAAATGGTGAAGGGATTAAGAAGTACAAATTGACTGTTATAAAATAGTCTCTGGGATGTGACGCACAGCACAGGGAATACAGTCAATAATATTTTAATAACTATGTATAGTGCTAGGTGGGTACCAGAATAATCGGGGGAATCATTTTGTAAATTATATAAATGTCTAACAACCACGCTGTACACCTGAAATGAATATAAAATATTGAATGTTAACTCTAATTGAAAAATAAAAAATTTTTAAAAATATCATCTAGTATAAATATAATTTTGAACTGTGAATGTGTACCCATGAAGATTAAGCATTTTGAATCATTGCCATGTGTTGTATGGCAGGAAAATGTCACAGAAAATGCATTAGAATCATTCATAAATGACACTAGGAATTTAAAGAAATAAGCTTTTTAGTAAAACTTGAGAAATGTATTATGTTATCAATATATTTCTGCTATTCTTACACAAAATGTGTAGGCTGTAAACCATCCCACAGTGAAAAAATCCTTCCTTTCGAAACAAAGGAACCATAAGAAAGCTGTAAAATGTGCAGAGATCAGGAGAATCCATAATCTATAAAATAAATGGCTGCGGTTAAAGCATACCAAGATTAAGAGATATATTGAAGACAGCAGATGAAAAATCTAAAGATGACTTTTTGCCTGAAGTAGACTTAAATGGAGGAACCAAACATTTTCCGAAACAAACAGTGGCTAAAAATTCTACAACGCATCTCTTACTAAAGAATTACATTCAAGCATGTTGTGCCACCATTTTTGAATTTAAAAGCACAAAGTCAACACAGATCTAATCAAAAAGTAAAAACATAAGATACAACCCCGGGAAGCTTTGCACTAAATAGGACAGAATTATAAAATGAAGTGATCAAGAAATAAGGCAACAAAGGTACCTTTACTTCACAGTGGGCATTGTTCTGTGCTTGATGGCATTAGCATATTTAAGAATTCCATAAGGTAACTGGATACGTTAAGTGTTCTAACACTGAGACTTTAAATTACTGATGTCACTTCATACAAAGCAAAAGGACATTGTGAAGTGAAATAGAATTAGATTCTTCATTTAAGGGAGGTGCACTGTGCTGTGATGACATTTCTAAGTCTACCTTGTAGGGTCAAGTCTGAAGCCTCCACAGGATGAGAATTCATAAAGCAGAACATAAGACAACTGTAGCCAGTGTTCCTGCGATTTCTGAACCAAACTCCGCTATCTCAACGACACCCTTCACACACGACTTACATGAAGCAAAAACAGAACTTCAAAGATTGTTAACAGAATTCCTCAGCAACGTGCAAAAACTTTCCCAGCCTCCCAGAGCAACGAAGAGTAGCCAGACCACGCCGGCCCTCACAGTCTAAGGGCAGGACTTTGGCTCTCACTGCACATGTGATGGAAGATTACTAGGGCAGGAGAGTCCTTGGAGCAGGGGTCCTCTACCCCTGGACCATGAACCACATCCGTGGCCTCTTAGAAACCAGGCCGCACAGCAGGAGGAGAACTGCGGGCAAGCGAGCAAAGCTTCGTCTGTTTTTATAGCCACTTCCCAGTGCTAGCATCACCACTTCAGCTCCACTTCAGATCATCAGGTGTTAGATTCTCATAGGAGCACCGGTCCCTGGTGCCAAAAAGGTTGGGGACCATTGCCTTAGAGGCCAGAAGTGCATGGTCAGTGCCAGAGAGGAGCCGTCCCTCTGTGGCGGCATCAGAAGCAAACCTCGCCCTCTCAAAACTCATTTCCACTGAAGCAGAGCCTCCTCAACCATACATTAAGGTCTGGCTTCCTCAGTAACCTTTGGCCCTCTCCCCTGTGTCACCTGTGTCCTTTATTCCCACCTACCTGGGTGGATGGATATTGTCTTTTTTCTCTTCAAATCCCAGGGCTCCTTCATTTGCTTTAAATAGGTGACAAGGTCTGGTTTAAAAACAGCAAGACCTGTTTATCAGGAAAAGAAACATGAGTCTTGGCGGAGATTCTCCAATATCTAATCCAATATTGTACTCAAGTGAAAAGAGAGAACTATGTATATTAGAATAATCTAGAAATGATTTCCCAAAATACTGTCTCTGTCAGCAACTTTACTATACTGGACAACAATTAAAGTTTTCACATCCTGAGTTTCACTCCCAAGTACCATCAAGCCTTTTTTTCTAAACCAGCAAACTCCAATTTGTTCCTTGAGAGCAGGGACCTGAAACTGTCATACAAAGCTGAAGCTCCCTGGAGACACTGTACTAACGAAGGAAACAAAACTCTGTTGGTGAAGTAGAAATTCTGTAATGAAGTCAACCTCACCCAGGAAGACCAGGTTCTTGTAGTTCTTCAACATCACATCCATGTACAATTCCTGCTGAGTTGAGTCCAGGCATTCCCACTCCTCCTGAGAGAATTCTACGGCCACATCCGTGAATGTCAATGGTTTCTGAAATAAAAGACATATTTACCAAGTGGCCATAGGCACAGTTCATAATGTGACCCAATATGAAAATGGAGTTAGGAGAACCAGTTTGACCTAGGAGAGTATCTTGAATTATCCAGTAAGATCATTACTGACACAGTAATACTCCCTAGTATATTTTCTAACTCTTGAGAAAACAGGATGACATATGATCTATAAAACAACTGTAGATACTTTACTTTTCTGAAAGACAAATTTTAAAAATTAAGACATTAGCATTATAGGTATATGCAGTTTTGAGTGTTGTATCTGTATCACAGAGAAAAAAGGTTGTATATATCTTAGATGGAAAAGTCATGGTGAGTTAGATGGGTAAAGTATTTCTCAAATTTTAATGTGTATAGCAATAAACTGGAGATTTTGTAAAAATGCAGATTCTGATTCAGGAGTGGTGGGGTGGGGCGTGATTTTCCACAGTTTTAACAATCTCACTTTTTAATACTGAGGCCAATTACTCTGGTACATGTACCACAATTCTGAATATCACAGAGGAAGAAAACAGAAAATTCATACAGGCCTTTGAACTGAAAGAGTTTAACAGAATTTACAGGTCTCAAGGAATAGTAAGCATAACAACCACAATCTTTTTTGAAAATGTACTGCGGTCAAGATGGCTGAGTAGAAAAGCACTATACTCCACCAATGACCACATCAAAATTACAAAGAAACTACAGAACAATCATCATTGAAAACTTCTTGAAGACTATCTGAACAGAAGTCCCACAACTAAAGATATAAAGAATGAGCCACCTTGAGACTGGTAATAGAATAGACGCAAAATGGGCTGGTCTAACACCCACAAGTGGTGGTAAGAATCAAGAGTTATATCTTGGTGTAGAGGTCCACTCTGAGGAGCGAGAAGCCCCAGCCCCACACCAGACAACCCAGTCCATGTTTCCAGTACTAGGCTGGGAAAATTAGCGGGGACTGCAGCTAGATGAGATGGAGGGCTGCTGGAATCCCAGGTGTTCCCCTCAAAAGGTCAGTGCTTGGACTGAGTGAGAGACTCACTAACTCTGAGCATCAGTGCTGGGGCAAGAGCCTGAAAAGCACCACAGACATACAGGGAGGAGCTGAATTGTCTGGCTTCAAGTGAGGGTAGCAGGGCAGCTGACAGGCACCACTGTCCCTTTGTTGAGTCCTTCCCCCAAAGAGCAGGCAAGTGGTCGCCATTAATCCTATGTTGAGTCCACCATACTTCCTTTATGGAGCCGTCCCAACCTCCCTTCCCCCGCCCCCCGCCACAATCCACACAACCTGAAGGGCTAGGCAGGCAAAAAGTCTGAGTTACAATCAACCTGGCTAATGCAGTATTTCCTGCTCTGGTGATTCCCTGAGACCCTGTCCCACTCGACTTGTTGGCCCACCCAAATCACTGCCAGCAGCTTTTGCATAGAACCAGGATGTGACAGCTCCACACCCAAAAAGCCCCAGAACCAATACATCATGACCAGCTTCAGAAAACACCCAAGTACCACCCAACCACCTCCACAAACAACACACCCAAAAGACAGACTCAGCAGGCACCAGAACCCTGCTAAAGTGAATACTATTCCGTTAGGTCAGCCCTGTACAACAGCTCGTCCAGTGTAGTGATGGCGAACCCTCACAGCCAATCAGCATGAGGGTCCATCCCTTGCACTGATGTGTCAACAGCAATCAAGGCTGAACTACAACAGGAAGGTACACACAACCCACACAAGTGACATGCCTAGAGCACCAGAGTCAGGTGACCAGGGAGACTACGCCAGTGCGCCCCAAAGGACACCTACTACAAAAGGCCACTCTACCACAACTGGGAGGTATACCAGATCTACCAAATATATAAAAACAAATACAGCAAGTCACCCAAAATGAAGAAACAAAGAACATGTCCCAAATGAAATAAAACGCCAGGAAAAAACTTGAACAAAATAGAGCAAGCAATCTACTAGAGGCAGAGTTCAAAACAATGGTTATAAGAACACTCAGTTACCTTAGGAGAGTAGATGAACTCAGTGAGAACTTTAACAAAGAGACAGAAAACATAAAAATGGCGACGAAAACATTTAAAATAAGCAAGTCAGAAATAAAGACTACAATAACTAAAATGAAGACTACATTAGAAGGAATCAATAGTAGATTAGACGAAGCAGAAGATCGAATCCACGACTTGGAAAACGGGTAGTGGAAAACACCCAACTGGATAAGCAAAAAGAAAAATGATCCAAAAATATGAGGAGAGTTTAAGGCAGCAGTCCCTAACCTTTTTGGCACCAGGGACTAGGGGTCTTATTATAATCTAACGCTTGATGACCTGAGGTAGAGCTGAGGTGGTGATGCTAGTGCTGGGGAGCAGCTGAGAATACAGATGAAGCTTCACTCACTTGTCCACCGTTCACCTCCTGTTGTATGGCTCAGTAACAAATAGGCCACAGAACGGTACGAGTCCATGTCCCAGGGGTTATTTATGGATACCTGGTTTAAGGGACCAGTGGGACAACATCAAGTGTACCAACATTCACATCATTAGGGTGCCCTAAATAAAAGAGAACAATGAACTGAAAACATATTTGAAGAAATAATGACAGAAAACTGCCCTAACCTGGCAGAGGAAACAGACATCAAGTCTAGAAAGTGCAGAGTCCCAAACAAGATGAACTCAAAGAGGCCCACACCAAGACACATCATAATTAAAAGGCCAAAGTTTAAAAACAAAGAGAGACTCTTAAAAGCAGCAAGAGATAAGCAATTAGTTACCTACTAGTAAGCTCCCATAAAATTGTCAACTAATTACTCAACAGAAACTTTGCAGGCCAGAAAGGATTGGCAATAAATATTAAATGTGATGATAAGGACCTGTAACCAAGATCACTCTACCCAGCAAGGCTATCATTTAGAATTCAAGGACAGATAAAAAGCTTCCCAGACAAGAAAAAACTAAAGGAGTTCATCACCACCAAGTCAGTATTACACGAAATGTTAGAAGGACCAGAAGGAGAAAGAGGAAGAAGAAAAAAGAATATAAAAAAAGGCAATAATTACATATTTATAAATAATACTATAAATGTAAATTAATTAAATGCTCTAATCAAAAGACATAGGGTGACTAAATGCATAAAGAAAACATTACCCTTACTTATGCTGCCTACAAGAAATTCAGTTCACATTGAAAGACACAAACAGGCTGAAAGGAAAGTAATGGAAAAAAGATATTTCATGCAAATGTAAAAAAACTGAGGAAGCAATATTCATATCAGACAAAATAAACTTTAAAACGAAGGCTGCAACAAAAGACAAAACAGAACCCAGCAATTCCATCCGGTTACTTATCCGAAGAAATCAAAAACACTCATTTGAAGAGACATATGCAACCCTATGTTCACTGCAGCATTATTTACAATAGCCAAGATATAGAAGCAATCTAATTGTCCACCAGTAGACAACAGGTAAAAAAGACATGTACATATCTACAATGAAATATACTCAACCCTAAAAAAGACTGAAATCTTATCATTTGAAACAGCATGGACGGACCTAGAGGACATTATGCTAAGTAAAATGATTAGGACAGAGAAAAACAAATACTATATGATCTAACTTATATGTGGAATCTAAAGAACAAAATATGTGAACAAACAAAAACAGAAACAAATGCACAGGACACAGAGAACAAACCAGTGACTTCCAGATGGGCGTTGAGCTGATGAATGAAAAAGGTGAAGGGATTAAGAAGTACAAATTGGTAGCTACAAATAGTCATGGAGATATAAAGTGTAGCATAAGGAATATACTTAATATTGTAATAACTGTATGGTGTAAGGTAGGTACTCAACTCATCAGGGTGATCACTTCATAAGTAATATAAATCTCTATTCACTATGCTGTAAACCTAAAATAAGCAAAATATTATATGTCAACTGTAATTTAAAAATAAAAAATTATTTTAAAAGAGAAGTTTATATGCTAGATATTGTTCTAACAGTTCTTATATGTTAATTCATAATACACATAAGTGATGAATAATATTATTCTTTTTTCTTTTGTGAAACATCCAGTATATGGTACAGCCTGGTTTTACTCCAAACTTTTTAGAATTTTTTAAAACACAGACCAACACAGAGACAACCTTCATGAATGTTCATAGCAGTTTCTGTAACTAAGAACAGAAACAAGAAGGAAAAAAAAGACTCAATGTTAACATTTATGCAGTCAAAAATGGGAACTATATACATATTAAATGCCATACAGAGGACATGGTTCCATAATGTAGCGGTTAGCATGTCTGCTTTACAAGCAGAAGGTCCTGGGTGTGCACCCCAGTGAAGCCACAATCCATGGTGTATGGCCATGCCGCCCTGAACAAGCCCAATGTCTGATCTCAGAAGCTAAGCAGGCTTGGGCCTGGTTAGTACTTGGATGGGAGACCACCTAGGAAGACCAGGTGCTGTAGGCATAAATAATAATAAATAGTAAAAATAAATTAATTAAAAAATGTCATACAGAAAATTTTATGAGTAATATCAACATTATCTTCAAGTGTGTTAGTCTCAAAAATCTCTTTTAACTCACAAGGGAGATGAACACATACAGTGATATAAGTTCAAGCTATTGTTCCTTAGTCTTTTATATCTTTCAAATTTTTTTCTTATCCTTTGTGCCGAGCATTATTTTAGAAATTTAACACAGTTAAACATCCATTAATAATAATTCTTGAAAATTTTCTGCAAATACAAAGAAGCGGTAAAGAAGAGTATGTCTGTGACATGGCTGGGGAATATAATGAAAATTTACAGGTTCAATGCCTGATTAAAGCACCAATTTCCAAAGGCCTGTGTCCACAGTAAAACAAAAGTGAGAGCCTTCGTTTTGCAAAGTAACTACAAACAAAGAAAAACTAAGAAGGAAAGGAAGTTTCTGAACGAAATGTGGTTTATGCTTTTCTCTCAACAAATCCAAGACCCTTATTAGTGAAAAAATATATATAAACTTTATAGTGAAGAGAACACCTGAACCAAGTGAAAATCAGGTGTAATGGATGTGACATTAGCTGACTGAAGCATCATTCTCCTAACATCCATTTTACACACATTTCAATCCACACATACCGCCCATATTTTGTAAATCTAACATGCAATTAAATAGTTCTTTCTTGCCAATGTAGTGAGCAAGTCTCTTCTAATTATTCTTCTCTTTCACAACTTTCTGAGCTATTCTGATTAATGCCATCCTGCTTAAATACGTTTCTCAATCCTGTTCTACAGAGCTGATGTTGCACACAGATGAATCTAAAACCTGCATTTCCCTTCTTCACCGATATCCTACCATCTGACCTCATCCGACAGGAATCTTGAGTATCGATGCCTTCCAACGTGGATCTGTCACAAAGAAATGTTTCAATAGTTGAAGGTGCTGGGGTTCAGAAAGAGACAACCCAAGATGTGACTCAATGGTATGTGGATTATTTTGAGCTAAAGGCAACCCAGACCCTGTGGGCTCAAGAGAAACTTCTGTTCCCCTCGCCCTCTCTACAGTCTAGAAGAATTTCAATCAGGAGCCTGGCCCATGCTCAGTTAAAAGCAGAAATGGCTGTTTACCCATCTACAGGGCTGGGCAAACTAATGATTACTGAGCACAGGCCCTCCCTGCAATGACCTACTGAAGCCCCGGGTGCATCGCTTCATCCCAGGCTCAGAAAGTCTCATCTACCCATGTTCTTTCCCTTTCTTTCAATGAACTTCTCCCGCATGGGGGTTCCCATATATATGAATGTGATCAATTTGGATATTTTCTCTTGCTAATCTGTCTGAAGTCTGATTATTAGATTAGCTGAAAGAACCTTGAAGGTAGAGAAAGTTTCTTCCTCCTCCCAAAAGGTCAAAAATTCACAGCGAGAATTCTTTGTGTGCTGTAGGGAGCCTGGATGGAAAGAATGGAGAGAGGGCTCTGGGACGAAGGAAAGAAGTACTCTACAGGGCTGACCTTGACAATCATAAGAAGAAAAGGAATAAAAAAACAAGCACTTAAAAACAACCTCGCTAAAGAGGAACATCAGAAATCCAGAATTAAAGGTTTCCAACCTCTGACCCAGGACAGAACGGTTACCTGTGAAGCAGCCATTGTGTCTTCTCCTCCACCTCTGGGCTGTTTTCTCCGGCTGTGTCGGCTTCCACCACACTCACAGGCAGAAGGACCTTGAACTGCTGAAAAGGCCACCCTCTCCAGTCCTTTGTCACAGGAAAGATTCAGGAACAAGCTCCTACATGAAGACCGAAATGTGACTTTTTTTCCTGTCTCCACCCGCTCCCCCCCCATCCCCTACATGCACGAATTCCGCCACAGCAATGAGAATGTGGGCTACTCTCCGGTCCCTCGCAACCCCAACAAAACACCCAGCTAGCTACTCCCCTCCCCCAACAGTTGGCCCTCAAGGCGTCCTCCAGCCCCACCACACCCTGGCCTCACCTCAGAATCACCTGGAACACCTGTTAAAACAGTGACGCTCCACCTAGACCAGATGACCAGCTCTGTGGGAGAGGGCACAGGTGATGTTAATTCTTAAAACCCCTCATGTGATCTAACAGGAAACCTGAGGGGAACCATTTAGCTAAGAGTCTCCTCTGAAGCTGTAACGTGCATACAGATCCCTTGGAGATCAGGGCCCCACTCTAAGTTACGATTCCACAGGTCTGCAGTGGGGCCCATGAAATGGTATCTTTAACTAATTCCTGGTGGTGCAGACGTTAATCCTTCAGGCTGTTTTCAGTAGCTCCAGGCTAAGATGACAGACTCAGGACAACTGAGACCTCTGAGCAGTGTGAGGGGCTGGGAAAGGCACTTCTAGAAGACCAGGTTCCCTGGGGGGATTTCGAGGGGTGTGCGTGGTGTTAGGTAGGGCTCAGGTGAGGGGCGGGGAGGGAGTGTAGGAGGATGACATCGAGGCACCAGCCCTCAGAATTCTTCCCAAACTACCCTGAGTCCTGGGGTCCTTGTCCCCTTCCCTTCCCATGGGCCACACATAATAAGAGGACAAGCCACTGCCTGATCCTCTGCCCCCAGGTGAGTGGAGTCTCCATCCCCAGGAGACTAGCAGCAAGGTGTTTACATCACAGCTTTGATGAAAATGAACCAAAGGAGCAGTGGTGGACAGATCACAAATTGTGATGGAAACCAGACAGAAGCCTTTGAAAATGATGCCATTTATACATATTTGATAATACACAAAGGAAATCATGATGTGTTAGTATTAAAGCAGATTACAACTGAATTCACAATCAAGATTTTTTTTTTGTTGCTTGTGTGTGCGTGTATGAGTGTGTGTGTAGAATTTTATGAACTGTGGTGACACAAGATGGATATCTCCTGCCTCTACTTTAGGTACCTGTGTTTTCTTACATCTTTAAGGTACACTTTTTGAATGCCTATTTATTTTTTAAATATTCTTTGAATGGTTTCACTCATTTAACATCTCCGACGCTCCACACATGACTGTAATTTGAATTTTTAAGCCCTTTTCAAAAGTAATTATAAGTTCACAGCAAACATGAAAGAAAATCTTTCCAGAGCCAATGTTTCCCAAAGTAAATCTTTCCAAAATACAATACAGCAGAATCGTTTTAACAGAATTTTTACGTACACTAATTAACGAAAGAGACAGTGGGGGACGGGTATCCCTGGATCCCAGCAACCAAGGGCTTCATCTGAACAAAGACACAGCCCGGATTTAGATGCCACCTGAGGCAAAGTAGGAGAGCGATGAACTCCCTGGCTCCTTTAACCTCTCCAGTATCTGCGAGGACCTACCTGTGCCTGTACCTACCTGCCCAAAGGAGAAGAGGCTGGGGAATATCCCTTTGTCCATTGCAGAGTGGGTGACAGGCACACAATGGCTCAGAGAAATTACATGCAAATGAGAGGCAGAGATTCTGAGACAGAAAAACCACTGCCAGTTTGTCCTGCCAGGTGGGCAACTCGGACAGGATGGACGACCAACCCATAAGAACTCTTTCCAGTATGGTCCATCTCTGTCCCATGGGGCAGAGTCGCACATTCTTTGTCCTGGTAAGTTCTGGGACTACATTACTTCCCACCACTCTGAAGTCAGGGTCTGCTTCAAGTGGCCTCTTTTGCCCTAGATTCTCAGTTTCCACCAACATGCCAGAGATTCTGCTTCTTCCTCTGCCATGAAATGACAAGTGCGAGCTCCCCAAAGGGTTGAACCACAAGGGTTACACTGACTAGTCAGTGTGAAATGAAGTACACTTTTATGAAACCACTTCTCTCAGAAATAAAATCACTATCCTGAGAGAGACGTGCACCGCCACGTTCACTGCAGCATTACTGACAACAGCCGAGATATGGATATGACCTAAGTATCTCTCACCTGGTGAATAAAGAAATGGGATATATGCATATGTGTGAGTGTGTACACACACACCAACACACACTGGAATACTATTCAGCAATAAAAGAAAAGGCTTCTGTTTGCAACAAAAATGGACCTTGATGGCATTATACTACATGAAATAACTCACATGGAAAAAGATATACTACATGGCATATGTGAAATCTAAAACAACCAACTCAGAAACAAATATCTGATTTGTGGTACCCTGACAGGGGTGGGTGAGGGGGGGTGAGGTGCAGGGATCAAATGGGTGACAAGGGGTCAAAAGGTACAAACTTCCAGTTGTAAGATAAATAAGTGCCAGGGTTGTAATGTACTACATGACGACTGTACTTATCAATACTGTACTTTATTCCCACTTAGCCTTGGTTTTTCTTTCCATGGCTTTCATTACAAGCCCTGAAACTGAGGTCTGAAAATGTTAAATGAAATATTTGAGAAACAATTTAAAAGATATTTTGGGAGACTACATTCACAAAGCTTTAATTACACTACATTGTTAGAATTGCTCAATTCTATTAGCAGTTATTGTTACTCTCTTACTGCGCCTGATTTAGAAATTAAATTTTATTGCAGATATGTAAGTTTAGGGAAACAATAGTATATATAGGCTTGATTACTATCTGTGGTTTCAGGTATCCACTGGGGGTCCTGGAATATATTCCCTGCTGGTAAGGGGGGGACAACCGTATTGTCTATTTCAAAGTTGCTAAGACACTAGATTTTAAAAGCTCTCATCACAAGGAAAGACACTGTAACTACATGAGGCAATAGATGTTAACTAAATTTAAGGTGGCAATCATTTCACAATATACAGATGTCAAATCATTGTTATATACCTTATTCTTAATCAATGTTATATGTCAATAT
>CM053508.1:95938384-95969414 GCA_028627145.1 Eidolon dupreanum | reverse complement strand
ACAATGCCTCAGTGACACAGGCCTTCTGCTGAGGCTTTCTACAAAATCACTCACTTAATTGAGAAGCTGGCACCATTATTACCCCATTTCTGAGGCTGAAACCAAGGCACAGAGAAGTCAGTAATTTCCCAAAAGCCACGCAGCTCATGACTGACAGAGCCTTCCAGTTCCAGCATCTGTGCCTTTCACTCTTCTGTCTTAGTGTCCCTAACTGTACAAAGATGCTGATAATAACAGTCCTTCTAGCACAGAGCTGTCTGTCGCCAGGTCAAATGAAGAGACACCAGTATTTCCTTCCTCTTTTCCAGGAAAGGATAAAATGATAAACGCAGCCTCTGGTGAAACTTTGAAAAAGGGTCAGCTATGGAGATACGCTGATCAAATTACTTCACCATGAACAGATGGGCTCTGTGGGAACAAAGTTTCACCCTGATCCAGTCCACGCTTCAACATTTTCAGAGAAAGGACAAGAGAGTGTGACTTGAGGGGAACATCTACCTTGTAGCTCAGTTCACTAATTCAAGAAATCACAGAGGGGAGAACAAAGCTGCTGAATACTAGACTGACTCACTAAAGTAGGCCCTGAGTGTTAAGATCACAGACGTCCTTACCAAACTCACACTGACATGACCTCATGTTATTTATTAAGCACCAATGGATGTTTCAAAGTTAAAAAAAAAAAAAAAGACAACCTTATATTTAGAAAAGAATGATAGAACTGGTTATGAGATGCCATCAAGGCTTATTTCAGAAGTTAATCATTACAAAATAGCAGAAATTCAACAGACTAAGAGATATCTCAATAAACTTTAAAAAAAGAATTAAATGGAAGAGGCACAAAGAAAAAAGTAAGTTCCCCCCCCATCCAAAGAATCTTTTAGTATTCGTTGGAAAAGCATCATGTAGTGACAGACTCAGTCATTTCTTGTCCCAGTTCACCTCCCTCTTGCCATCCCAGGAAATGAGAAGGGACCCATGACTGACTGAGACAAGTCTCTCTCCTCTGGCTGAATAAGGGCTGCAAATGGAAGTCATCTGGTGATGCAAACAATTATAAAATACACGAGCCTTATAAACCAGAGTTTTGCGATTGTCATTCTCATCTGTATAACTGAAACAATTCAGCAAATTTTAAATTAAATTTTAAAGCCACAAAGTCCATTTATTATAATTTAATCATCCACATCCCATCAATTCACCGCTCATCCAGATCTGGGTTCCCCTTCTTCCTCCACTATTATTGTATTTCTGTCTATCAGTCTGTTCATGTTTTTCTTCTGTTTCTCTCCATTGTGTTCCTTTCCTCTGTTTCCCCTCTTTCCTCCCCTGGTTTTTCTCCCCTTTTCTCTATTCTTTCCCTACACCTGTTCCAGTGACACTTGAAAACTATTTCCCCTTCAGTTGCAATTTCTTCCTAATCTTTCTGATTGCTTCCCATCATTATATATTTCTGCTTCTCTCTTCCCCCTTCCTTGTGTTCCCTCTGCTCACCTTTATATTCTTTCTTGTTGCAGCCCTTCTGCCAAAGCTTAGTGCTTTCTCCCTAGGCTCTGGCATCCCTACCCCCACTTTCTGTTCCTGCGCTTGGCTCCCTCAACTTTCTCCTAACCACGCTCTCCGTCTGAAGTGCCTTGTCCTTTTTTGCCCCCTCTCCTGCTAACCAAGCGCCCCTCCCTTTTTGCTCCCCTTCATCTCTGTGGAGCTCCAATCTTTCTTCCTTATTTCCCTATTTTCGTTCTCCTCTTGCTACTTTCCGGAGTTACTCTCTCTTTCACTCTCTCTTTACAAGTCCCTCCCACATATTCTATTTTGCGGTCTCTTTATGGACCCCAGACTGACCTTTTCTTCCTCTCACTTATCTCTCTCATTCTGTCTCTTCCTCGGGATTGCCCTCACACCCTCGTTCTGCTCCTTTTCTGGCCTCCCCTTCATAGTCACCGCTTCCACAAAGCCACTCCCCGCGTGGAGGTAGTAACCTGTAATTGTGGCACCCCGTGATCTTCCCTCCTAAACTCCGCCCGCCCGAAATGTGTGCTCTTCCTGGGCGTTGAGCCTTCTTGAATGGGGGCATGAAGGGAGTCTTTGGAAAATGGGGTTGGGAGAGGTCTGCAGCATCCCAGACCAAGCAGGAAACAGTGCCTCCATGGGCTGAGAGTGGAGGGGCTGGGGGGGGGGGGATGGGGCACAAAGGGTTTGAACCCATCTCCGAGAATTTTAAATGGCGTGGGGTGGGAGGGCTGGCCTATGAAGGGTTTTAAGCAGGAAAACGCGGCAGCCGTTGTTTAATGCCACGAAAGCGGAAAGCCCACACACCAGAGAGCCTCAGAAAGATTTTACCCGGAAACGAACGCGGACCCGTCTCCCGACGGCGACCATGCGGTCAAGGTTCGGACCTCTCTCCAAGAAGTGACTCACCGGTTCGAGGCGTGGGTGTGTGGATTTAAGGGGTTTGGGATTTCAACATCCGTAGCACCCCCAAGGCTTCATGTGTGTAGCGCTGTGGACTGAGACGCTCATGTTTTAACCAGAAAGCTCTAAAGGAACAGACGACATCGTAACTGCCATTCCGCGATAGGGGTTTCCGGGTCTGCAAGAAACTGCGCGTGCGCACTTCCGGAAACGACGGGGCGGGTAGGGGCCTGGGCGGAGCATTTCCCGCCGTGAGTGGTGATTGAACAGCCGCTCGACCTAGGAGGAGACCGCGAGAGGGTGGGGCGGGGCGGAGTTTAAGACGGGCGGGGCTGGAGGTTAAGAGGGGCCAAGCCCCGAATGAGGGTGAGGAGGGCGGGGCCAGTAAAGGGGCGGGGTCTGGGCTTCCCTCCACTTATCTCTAGGTTGTGGTTATTTTCCGAGTTTGTAACGTGTTGATTTTCTTTCCTGTCCTCATGGAGCAGGGCTATTCCCTGTCTATTTTAAATTGATGTTTCAAACAGTTTAAGGTGTGGGCCAGTTATGTTGAAAACGGAAATGTCTAAATATTAACAGATCGAAAACGATTTTAGTTAAAACTTTTTGCGAAAAGGTCGATACGTGGGTCCTGGGAGAGAAAGTAGCGGTCTGGCAACGGAGATTTCGGTGGGGAGTCGATGTGGGGTGATGGTTGGATTCAGAAACTTCTACTGCAATTAGAATTTAATTTAAGCAATTTAAGTAAGGAGTGCAGTTGTCTGTGTTGGGCATGCAAACTTGAACGTGAAACTGAAAATTACCTGAGACGTGCAATAAACGTCACCAACCGTTCCATTAAAAAAATGAATAACTTTTAAAAAGTATATATAAGTTGCGTTGTTCTTCATACTTTTTATTCCACACGTGTGGTTAATGATAACAACCTTCGAGATAAAGTTTTGTGACGTAATTTGTCAATTTCTAAATACAATTTCAAAATCACTTTACGTTTATCCAAAAGTAAAAAGATCATTTTTATATTTCAACTAGTTTTTCTATTTCTGATGTTGTCAGGTGTGGATTATAAACCCTGTAAAGTATATACTTTTTTGATGATAACCGAATTTGCCTTCATCTAAAGAATACTTTTGCAATATTTCTAGGGCCATTTGATTAGGATTTCTATTCTCTTCTCTAGCAACCCTAAAGAGAGTAAAGCTAGATTATCAAATTTCCAAAGGTTTCCTTTATAACTTCAGTAATATTTAAGACAATATTCATGAGTTAATATCCACCATAGAATCTGTGTTTCTGTCATATTCCTCCATATAGAAGACTTCTCTCCAGTAAAAATTTATTGAGGTAAGGTCATTTTGGATAAAAAACCTTTTTTATATATTAACTTTAGTTTTCACTGTTATATACCATTATGATGTCACATAATATTTAAACATTAGTTATAACTTTTTGATGTTCGTTACATTTGAATGATCTTTTAGTAAGGTTAGAACATCTGTACTCATAAAAGCTGTACAATTTTGCTCCAAAATTAGTATTCTAATGGTGCCTCAAAGATTGAATTTTGGATAATAACTATGCCACATACCTCATACTTTTTAATTTTCTCTAATCCTAAATGGCGTGGGATGGGTAATGTCTGACTCTTTGTTGAATACGTTGCCCCATTAAATTTTAAGCTCTTCCCCAGAATGAATTTTTGATTAGTGAAGATTCATTCTGTCTAAAGTCCTTCCAAATTCATTGCATTTGTAAACTGTTTTTATAAAATGTGTGATATTTTATCAGTGAAGAACGGATCACATTTTCCCATCTTTATTGCAAATGTTGGTTTCTTCACTAGGAAGGATTCCTTCGAGAACTGAAACTAAAGAACCACTTTGACAGAATTATTAACTGCATTTATAATAAATATCCTCATTTTTAAATCTCTGTAAACATCCCATTTTTAAATCTCTATAGTGCATCCAAATGTAACTGAACGCTAATCCAATTCTATTTGTTTCCTAAACATTTACTTCCTTCGTGTTTTTTCTAAAAATACAGTGTCAGGGACAGATTTGGGAATCTTTAAAAGGTACATTATGTAGCTCATGTTGTATGATGTAATATTGCCAACCAATCATGTTGGCAGGAAAGAGATTTCAGCATAAACTCCCATGTTCACATGCAAATTAATAAGTGACTGGTGGAACTTTTCATCAAACTCAGATTAGTGGTGAAGCCAATTATGGGTGAAAGTCATGAATGCATTTTGTTTATGGGGAGGTTTGCTTATAAAATTTACAATGCAGCAAAATTAACATTCACAAGAAAAAAATATTTTCTAAATCACAGGAATGTTTTTTAAATGTCTCCCTGTGTTATCATTATAGAATAGATGTATAATGTTAAAGATTAAAAACTTCAAAACTATTAAAGACTTCAAAAATTTGAAAAACACAGGAACTAGTTTGACCTAGTTAATTGAACTCTGTATCACAAAACGAGACTATACATTGTCAACTGAAAATACCAACCAGGTGTTTAATCACCATAAAGGATTCATTCGAGAAAAAAGTGCTACAACCCAATACATGCAGACATGGCAATACACGTGCACACTCTGGCCTGTATGCCAAGGTGGAGGGGTATTTATAGAATGGAAAAGAAAGTTAAGGGAAGTTAAAACCATAGAGCTCTATTATAAACATAGAATTTTTCCTGTAAGATTATCCCATGTTGGGTTCTGGCACTTATGCAGAGGACAAGAACTTCCATAAGCCCTACCTCCATCCAGACAGAGACCCTCCTGACTGATTGTTTGCTTAAAGTTCCAGTTCATCTTTATCATTCCACCCTTTTGATCAAGATCTTTCTCTGAAAGCATCACTGATCGACAGCCAGATCTTCACACTTCAGCCTTTTGTCCCTTGATGTCAGGAAGGACCTCTTCTGGGTGTTGTATCTCACATCAGAGGGAAAGTACATGGATTGGGAACAGCTCGTGTCCAGGTATAAGAGGCAACAGGTGCAGAGCTTCATGACAAGAATTCAAAACAGAATTAGCACAACGTAACAACCTAGTCTACATGATGAATTGAAACCAGGAGTTCAAACCTGTAAATAAACAAAGACCATTATCTTGGATAGATCAAAGATTTTAATAGATTCAATGACTAGAAAAGTTTCTCCCTTTTTACAATAGCTTAGGAAATGTAAACAAGGGCATGTCCCTTCCAAGAAAAATAGAAAAATAAAGTAAGAATAGATAGTAAGAAAAGAGTTGTACAGGCCTGATTCAGTTGTTTTGGCAATTCATTTCCTTCAGAGTTCACCTGCTTTAATTTTTGACAGCTCTAGCTTCAGGTCATCAGACTGTGCAGTTCCAGTCAAGGTTTGGTGCCTTCTTTAGGTGTGACACATGTATCCAAGAGTCTCCTTGGAGTTTAATATCACAGGGGTTAGTCGGTAGTACCTCATAAGGGCCCTTGCAGCAGGACTGGAGGGAATCTTTTTTTGAGGTGTCTTTTCCAATAAACAAAATTTCCAGCTTGTAGAGTATGGATTTTGTTTCTCATTTCCCTGGTGTGCACTATGAAAACATTGTTCTACCAAAGAATGATTATCTTTAGTAGAGCAACGAAGCCTTTACAATATTGAAATGTTTTCTTTTACCAACCGTGGATCAAAAGAAGCAGAAGCCAAATACATGAGATATCCTGTAATTATCTCAAAAGGTAAAAGAGCTTAGGAGTCCCAAAAGGGGTAGACCTGAGATTTAGAAGAACGACAATCCTTTTAGCCAAGGTATTTGATGTTTCTACAAATTTTGCCAGTTAACTCTTAATAATGCCATTAGTGCATTCAACTAACCCTGAAGATTGAGGAGAGTAAATACAGTGAAAATGTTGCAGAAGCAGCAAAATAGCACAGACTTGTAGCACCTGACCGGTAAAATGGGTTCCTCCATCACTGTGGAGTTTGAGAGTTTCCCAAGTAGGAATAATTTCCTCAGACAGGACGTTCGCCACTGCAGAGGCCTTAGTTTGTTTGCAAGACAAAGAGCTTCAGTCCAGTGAGAAAACAAACACATCATGACCAAAACATATTTGTATCCATGAGATGGGGAAGCTGTAGAAAATCTATTTGTGAAACCTCAACTTGCACATTAGGGAATTTAAAATGTCCAGGGGCAATGTGAACAGGCTTTCCTGGGTTGTACTTTGGACAGGCGAGACACTTAATGTAGACACTTTTTGCAGCCTTGCTCATATCTCCTCAATATTGATTCATGTATGTTACTGGAGAGTGAGGTTCCTTTCTCCTCTCAACACGTTGTCCACACTCTTGATGTCTCAAAGAATTGAGCAAGACACGGAAATACAGCAGCAACAGAATAGCTTTATTGGGAGAGTAAAGTGACAGTACACTTCTAAGCTGCTGAGCAAGAGAATGGTGCCTTGAGAAAGGTGGCTAATGGCACAGCAACAAAGCCTTTGAGATTTTTATCCCTACTTATTGTTGTTGTGGCGTGATCAAATCTAAGACCCACAGAGCCAATTGAGGTTAATTATGAGCCTTTATTAGCCGGCCTGCGACTGACTCTCTAACACACAGGGCTAGAGGAGATCAGTGCTGGGGTCTTTGTTTGAGGCAGTTTGTAAAGCCTCTGACTACATCCTAGAATAAAGAAAGCAAGAAAGTTACAAAAAGCAGAAGTTTGCGATAATGTCCTTCACAAAGATAAATGTATCTAGGGAATTGCTAGATCAAACACAGCCTAGTAGACAGTCTTGTTATCCGTATCCTGGAATGTTGCACCCTTTCTGGGAGTTGACGCCTAGAGATAACACCTCCTGGTTTATTGCTCTTCCTGGGGCTGTAATGCCTGGAGATATCACCTCCCTGTGACTGATTTACTGGGAAGTCTTCACTGTTACATGTCCTAAGAGAAACAGCTTATAGAGCCTAAAACTACATCAAACAAGTAAGCAGATTACAGAAGCAGACATTGGCCATCTTCATATCTTATACAATATGTCTCCTAAAACTACACCTAAGCAAGTAGGACGACTTCTGGTATCTAAAGATATTTCTTCCCTGTAGCTGACTTAGCTAGTTGGTTCACTTGAAAAGTTTCCACCCTTAACACTGTGAGTGGTTACTTTTCTTAGAGTGGGCTTTCTTAATGGATAACTAAGATGGATGGGACTCAGTGACTCGTTTACTTTCTGCGCAGGTTCATTCCCAGAATTCAGTCTGTTATATTAATGAACTTCCAGGCATAAGAATATTATGATGGTATTAATAAAGCTCAGGTGAGTTGAAGGTCTTTGGGGCTTCATTGCGCAGGAGCAAGCGACTGGCTGAAATTAGTACCCAATTATCTGCTTGCTTATTTCTTTTAAGTTACTTTTAGTCTAAAATGCCCTCTGGCTTGCTTAATTGTAGGCAGATGTGGGCGGACCTTTTCTAGAGTAGGGTGACCTAAGTGTCTTTGCACTTATCTAACTTTCCTGCCTAACCGTTTTCTAAGAGCCATGAACCCCCTTTTTATTAGTATGGATGTTGAGGAACGGGGGTCTCTTCTTCTGTACCTGCAATAAACCAGAGGGTCGTAGTCCCTGCCTATTGGGGTTTCATGGAGCTCTTTCCCCATTTCATTCAGAACATGGTTTTCGGTTGTCCTCCAGAGGATGTATCTCGCCAAAATGCCTCCCTGTCCCTTTGAATCATATAGCTATTCATTTTCTTACTATTGATTTTCTTGAATACATTACTTAAAGAAAGTAAGTCCTGGGTTAAGAGTCCCCTCCTCCCTATGACTACAATGGCCCTGCCTGGCCTAAGGCAATTTCTGCTGACAATGGACCCAGAGGAATACTAAGCTTCAGTGATCCTTCATCAATAATCAGAGGACCTGAGTCCCAATTTCAGGGTAATTATCTTAATTAGAGGGAGAGGGGCTTTTGCCCCTGAGAAAAGTAAAAACCTCAGCAAAACAGTAATGTAAAAAAAAAAAAAACTTTGAAAATCATGATTCAAAGTTTTGTGAGCACACTTTGTAAATAATAGCCTGTATCATTTCCCCCCTCCATGAGACTGACTTAAGATGGAATTGACCACTTTGTTGTTGTAAGAAAATCTCTCGCCTTGGTCTTGGTTTGGCCTTAGGTACCCAACTGGCAACTGACCAACAGGCGGAAGCACATTGGATATAACAAGAAATAACTCCTACAAAAATGAATAAAATGAAAATAGGAAATGTTTCTCTTAACCCGGCAAAGATGGGAAGCCAGGAAGTGAGGGGGGAGAAATCAAGACCAAAGAATCTTGTCCTTTGTTTAATATTGGACATGATGTCATGAATTTGTTTAACCTTTTCTTCAACTGTGAGTTGTCAGAGAGGTTAAAGCAACATAGTCCTTTAAATTCTTCACATCCATGGTTACGTCTTAGTAATAGGTAATCAATATTGGCCCTATTTTCAAGAATAGCTTCTCTGACCTGTCCTAATTCTTCTCTCATGGCATAGGTGGCCTGAGAGATTGCATTTAGGGATTTTACCATGGAGCAAGCTGTTCTGTTACCTTCTATATTCAGAGCAATCATCACAGCTGGTACAATAAACAAAGATAAAGCAGTATACTCAGCTGGACTAAATAGGTGTATGTCACTATTATAGCTGGGGTCAAGGGTGAGTTCCCTGTGGTGCCTAATTGAAAATTTTTGAGACATAAAAACAGTCTTCTTAGGGAGCAAGTTCCCCCAATATTATTAGTGAGAACATAAGAATAAACAGTTTTTCCACAAATAAGAAACCATCCAGAAGGTAATTTAACACGTGCATTTGCATAGCTTGCAGAAGTCATGGTTCAAGGTTAATAATCTGAAATAGTAAAACAATGATTATTACAACCAGTAAATGTTACACTGGAGTTATAGCAAAAACTTTTAGAGGAAACATAGCCTTACCCTTTCTGGGTACCACGGGTCCCCAAGTTATAATGTTGCAGGAAGCGACACCCAATGGAGGAATTCAGATGCTCAGACAACTTTGTTAGAGGAAGGAGAATTTAATGCTGGCGGAGAGTGTGGGGCACTCAACAGACCCAAAGCATGATCTCCCCTTGGTTAGATTTCTTACAGCTTATATACCCTCACAGTGTCCATGCAAGGGGCGCATGATTCCTTTATCTGAGGTTTTACATGTCCCTCTTTACTCAGAATGGGGAGGGGCAGCTTCAGGTGGGAGGCTGCATGGGAGGAACTTCCAGACCCTTGGTGTTATCAGCACCTTTATCGGATTCTTGAACAAAGAGATGGCACTCCTAAGCTTACAGACAGGGAGCAGCATTCATTGATGTCTGTGTTCACTCAGGGGGTTCCTTATCCAAAGGCTGAGCTCTCGCTATAACACAGCAAAGAGTTCCACAGTCTTGACATTCCTATACAGCTACAGAGATAGGGAAGGGGCTGGAGAATCCTTGAGGTGAAGGATGCAGCTGTGGAAGACATGTTAACTGAAGAGCATAGGGCAGAATGCGGGGAAGAGAGAGCAGTTTTAACCAGCTGAGTCGGTTATTTCTGCAGGCCCTTTCCTTTGCATTTATTTTTACTTTCAGGTGCCTCCTCTCCTCTCTCAGTAAATGTCAGAATAGGAGATGGGTTTGTTAATAAATTGGAACATGGTATGGTTTCTAATGAGCTCTCGGGGAGTACATACTCCTACTAGGCAAGAGATAAAAGTCTGTTCTACAGAAGTCCTTCCTGAAAGACAAAAGTCAGAAACATTCGTCACCTGCTTAGTGAAATAAACTCCAAGGTTTTCATCCCTTTGCAAAGATATTGGTCCTTCTGAAAGCCCTCCTAAAAGGAAGGTTAAAAAGCCAAGGGCTTGAGATCCTCTGTTAGTAGTAATTTTCATTTTATAACTTATAACAAAAAGGAACTTATCTAAAGGGGCTGAACAGGTTCAGGCAGACAACTGCTCGGTCTTGTTTCTTAAAAAGGATCTTCAGATCTTCTACTGGTTCACATGTGTAAGTGGCTTCTCCAGAAAGTGGCAAGTCGTCCTGCAGAGCTAAGGGTGCTAATTTTACTCTAGAGAGATGAACCTGGCTATCTATTTCCTTTACTTTGATGGATGAAGGCGTGGGTAAAATTACTGAAAATGGGCACTCCCTCCACTTAGGTTGTAATTGATCACTAGGAGATCCCTCTCTCCAGGTTTTAATAAGAACTTGGTCTTTCAGTTTTACCATTAATGAATGATCATTTGAACCGGGCACAGGAAGTATGTGATTTCCATATTACTACAATGCTACTTAATATTAACTTAAGTTAGTAAAATATTTTATAATGTTGGCTGTCTCGGAGTCTGTAATTATATTTCTAAGAAGAAATGGCCTGCCATATAACATTTCATAAGGATATAGGTTTAATTTTGCCTTAGGGATATTTCTTATGCTCATGAAGGCAGTGGCAACATAGATATCCAAGTTCCTGAGGTATCTTGGCATAATTTAACTAAAGTCCACTTTAAGGTTTGATTAGCTCTTTCGACCTTCCATCATGACTGCCCTTGCCTGGGGTCAGAATGGAGATATTTTATCCCTGGTGCCTTGGACACCCCTTGGGTGATATGAGGGGTGAAAGCAGGCCCGTTGTCCCTCTGGAGGCTACATGGTAGCCCAAACCTAGGGATAATTTCATTGGGAAATTTTATTACTTCTGGAGCCTTTTCAATTCTTATTGAGAATGCTTCTACCCAACCAGTAAATATGTCTATTAGTACAAGTAAATATTTAAAACACTTACACGTGGGCATATGAGTAAAATATATTTGCCAATCCTCTCCCGGATAAGTTCCTCTCTGATGAACAGGCTCTATCAGCAGAGGCATTTTCGGTCTGTGGTTATTATAGGGGCACAGGGGGCAAGCTTTACAGCTTGTTTAACAGTCTGAGTTAGCCCCTGTCCTGTGAAGACCCAGGCCCTAGTGGCACGCCTCCCTACAGGAAAGGCATCATGCAGGGCTTTCATAGCCTTCTACTGTATGGACTGCAGGAGTAAAAGAATCTTTTCTATAAGCCACCAGGACTCTTACTTTTGTCCTCTCTGATGCTTGGCCTCTGCTTCCTCAGGGAAATATTTAGCCTCTAGTGATTCTCCTTGAAATGGGAAAAGGGTGAGGGAGGCTGATGGTAGGGTTTTTAGGGCAGCCGATTTTGCCTCTCTGTCAGCCTTTCTGTTTCCCTCTGCTACAGGATAATTTTCTCTCTGATATTCCTTGCAGTGGACGACTGCCACTTCTTTAGGTGAATTAACAGCCTTTAGTAATTGGAGAATTTCAGGTCGGTGTTTTATTGGTGATTATTTCATTGTTAATAGTCCCCTTTTTCTTTCCAAATGGCAGCATGTGCGTAAAGCACGAGGAAGGCATATTTAGAATCAGTATAGATATTTAGCCTCTTACCTTTCCCAAGATTTAATGCTTGGGTAAGGGCGAGAATTTCAGCCTTTTCCTTCTACTCCTATAGTAATTATAGTTCATGAGGAGAGTTTTCCTGCAAAGGCAGAGAGAAAAGAATAGGTTGCCCCTGGATCTAAAAGAAATTAAATTTGCTTACTGCTTACGTCCAGTTACCCAGGGCTCCTCTGAAGTGATGATGACATTCCTGGACAGGGGTGGCGAGGATGGCCCCCAGCTCCTTCAGTCAGTTCTCAATCCTAGGGTTATAGGGTTTCAGCTGGCCACCCTCCTCTGTAGGAGTGCAGACTGTCAACTCTTCAATGCCAGAAATCTTTTGCCCAATGTCCTATTTTCTTGCATTTAAAGCAAGAGCTCATTGTCTCCTTGTTCCCCAGTCTTTTAGGGGATGCTCGTCAGGTACCAAGGGCATGGCCAATTGCAACAGCCATAATCCTGGTTTGTCATTTTTCCTTACTCTGTTCTCTTTTTCTCTCTTCAAGATCTAGATTGTTATATACCATGAAGCCTGTATCTTAGTAATCGATTTTGGTTAGTCTGTGGCTCCATTTGCAACTTTTGAAGCTTGTGCCTAATATCAGGGGCTGATTGGCTAATATAATGTTGGCCTAACAAAGCTAACCCCACAGGGGAAGTGGGATCTACATTAATATATTTCTTAAAAGTTTCTTCTAGTTAGCTGTAAAAGATGGCAGAGTTTTCATCTTTTTCTTGAGTAATGGTCCTAAGCTTTTCATAGTTCACTGGCTTTTGTATTCCTTTTCTCCAACCGCCAATGAGGGCTTCTAAAAATCTGGCTTATCTGGCCATTCCCTCCAGGATATTATAATTCCACTCAGGATCAGCTACAGGTACTACTCTGACCCGAGGGCATTGCCCCAGGGGTTCCTAACAAAGGCCTCATTCCCCTATGGGCCTCTGTTAGAATGAAGTCCTTTTCAGTGGCTTACAACAGGTGGCTAAACAAAGAGAAATTGAATATCTTTCCATGAAAGATAAAAGGCCAGAGTCAGAGCTTAAACCTGTCTGCAAACTTACTTGGATTTTCAGGGTATCTTCCTAATTTTTCCTTATATCGTTGAGTATCAGAGATGGAAAAAGACACTTGCACCCTGATGGTGCCTTCCACCCCAGTCACCTCTCTAAGAGTCAGGAGGGTAGAAGGAAGTGCGGGATATGGAGTCCCACTTCGCATATGAGGAGGACTAAGGTTAGCCTCTGGCTCCTGTGATAGATAGAGCCTTTGGGGAAGGAGAATTACATGGGGGTGACTGAGCGTCCCTTTGGGGGGCAGGTAGGGTATTAAGTAATGGGTCATCAAATATATCTGGCTCTGGTTTGTATTTTTTCTTTCCATGAAGCTGATAGTCTGAGCATAAAGATGGATCTTGGCAGAGGGCCATGAAGGCCTTGAAGTACAGAATTTCCGATCATTTGCCTTACCTCTTACAAAATAATTCTCATTGAAGGATGGTATTATAATTAAGACTCCCATTTAGGGGTCACCATTGCTGATCACCTAGTTTATATGGTGGCCAAGCTACATTACAACAAAAGACACGGCGTTTCTTTAAGTTACTGTGATCAAATTTATCTCAATGGTAAAGGATACAGATGATGGGTGAGTCCAACAGCTTATTTCCCATGGTGTTATGTAAAGAGGAGGGAGAGTTTAAGGAGATTTTTACTTGGAATGACACATTCCTCCCCTCCCCACAATGAGGTGTCCCTCCAGAGGTAGCCAGGTCCAGAGGTGGGTCTTTCAGGCATTCCCCTGTGAAGTCCTTGACTTAATGCCTGACGTCTCTGACCTTGGATGAGCACTGGTGCTACTTTTTCTTAGGCTCGGACTTAGACTTAGGCTTTTGATTTTCCCATAAATTGTGGTCTGTGATTACTCTGGGTACCCCAGGGTGGACACCCAGGCTTTTAGTATCCCACCAATTGGAAAACCGTTGTTCTCTTACTGTACCCTGGAATGCTATAATCTTAAGAAGAGTTTGTGAGGCGAGGGCGGCTATGGAAGATGTGAAAAGCAGCTTTGGATATAACTTGCTTTCGACCCTAAAAAGAAGTCTAAGATTTCCTAGATCATATGATGCCTTAAAATAGAGGGAAGGAGTCTCTAAGGGCTCCTGAGGTAGGCAAAAAAACCCTCAAATTTCAGAAATAAATGGTCCAGAAGAGAGAGTTACCAGCAGTTCCTATTCTGGGGGAACTACACTCAAGGAGGGAAGTGCAGCAGATGGTACAGGGTGAGTTACAGCTGAAAAGCAGTTTAAGGAGGAGCTTAGGCTCAGGTCACCAGAGGAAGGCAGCCAGATGGTGGAAAAGAGCCGAAGTGAAATCAAAGTGGCACAGAGACATAATGTTATAAGAATAGAATGGTCGAGACAAAAAGAACCCCTAAAAAAGGGCTTACTTCCTGGCTGCTGGCTCACCACAGAAGATGTTAACAGAGAGTAGGGTTCTGTTCCCCTTTTGACACGTTGTCCAGGCTCTCGATGTCTCAAACAAAGAATTGATCAAGACACCAAAGTACAGCAGCAACAGAATAGCTTTATTGGAAGGGAGAGTAAAGTGACAGCACACTTCCAGATGTGGAAGCCGACCCAACCAGGAAAAGGGTGGCTCAAAGGCCCAGTAAAAAACCTTTGGAGTTTTTATCCCTACTTATTATGGGTGGTTACTTTTCTTAGAGTGGGCTTTCTTAATGGCTAAGATGGACGGGACTCAGTAACTCATCACTTACTTTCTGCACATGTTTGTTCCCAGGATTCAGTTAGTTGTGATATTAGTGAACTTCCAGGCATCTGCATATTATAATGAAGGCATAATGAGGGTCGAGTGAGTTGGAGTTATTATGGTCTCCAATATGCAGGTACGAGTGACCGGCTTAAACTGGTTCCTAATTCTCTGCCTACTTGTTTATTTGTGGAAGTTACTTTTTAGCCCCAAAATACCTTCTGGTTTGCTTAATTGTGGGCAGACTGGCGCGGGCTTTTCTAGAGCTGGATGACCTCAGCATTTTGCAGGCGGACCCGAAACCCCCTATCTATCTTTCCTGCTTAAATTTTTCTAAGAGCTATGAAAACCCTCTTATTAGTATGGATGCGTTGTAGCCGCCAGCCCCCGATAGACAGACGGAACACCAGAAATGAGTGAGTTATAGGAAACACACTCTTTATTCAGGTGGCTGGGTCTGCCAGGGGTACACAGACCCCAAATCAAGCAGCCCTGAAATGTAGAGGTACAGGGATTTTAAGCCCTAAACCCCCATTCTTTATCCTCTTTGAACACACAAGTCTATTTTTCTTCTTTTTACTAACTGTCAACCCTCAAGTCGGTTGTGCAAGTGGGGGTACAGAAGCAGAAAGCTTATTATTAGAGTGTGAGGTTCCCATGGTCAATAGCCAAGCAGTGATTTTCCAGCCAGCACATTCCGCACCGGCCTTAGCGGAAAATCGAATCCTTGATTCTTCATGAGGAATTTGCTCATAGCCTCTATTTTGTATTACTAAAAGTTTAATAGAATTAATTCTCTTCCTTATATATGCAAACAAGAAATTGAGGAAACATGGGCCAAAAGTTAATAAGAGGAGGAGGAGGAGGATTAAAGATTCAGCTACAGCAGATAGGAGGGTTGTTAGCTATGGCAACCAATTGAACATCCTATGAAAACAGTTATCTGATTCTAGTCTTTGTTTTTCCCTGGAGTTTAAATTTTCCTGTACTAGTAGTAAGCTTTCTCTAATTATTCCAGAGTTATTGGCATAGAAGCAAAAGTTTTCGCCTAGAGTCGTATATAATCCGTCTTGTTCTAAGAATAACAAATCTAAACCTCTTCTATTTTGGAGGACTACTTCTGCTAGTGAATCTACTTGAAGTTCTAGCCTGCTGATGGTGTCTTTTAAGGTCATGATATCCTTATCTATCTGTATTCCAATTCCACGTAATTCATTTTCTCCCTTGACGAGAGCAGTAGTAACTATAGCTGCAAAGCCTGCTATTCCGAGTCCTACAAGAAGGGGTATTAAGACTGGTACGGCCCATTTCTGTAGACTGTCCTGGTGGAAGAAGTGGAATCTGCCTTCCAGCCCATTGTAAAGGGACACTTGGGGAGTACAAAGACTAGGATACAAATAATGGTCTCACCTGAGTTGAAAAGATCGGATGCAGGACAGTGAGTGAGCCCGCTATCACATGCTTACTAAGTATTATTTGGAGCCTTATAGTATTTACTCCCTAAGATAGGTACTTCAATAGTACGATTACAATTATCGAAGTAGGGTGACTGTGCCAATAGCTTAGAATAGTTCTTTGAAATTAGGCAGGTTCCTTCTTTTTGTATGTCTCCTAAAGTGAATCAGGGAGTCTCCCATTCACAGCCTTGTGAGCTGCTGAGCTCAGTTAAGTTTAGGGGAGTTCCTACCCCGACATAATAAGGAGGTTTTGGGTTCAGGCACAACCAGCAATCTTGTCCTATGTCTGGGGTGGTCTTATTTAAGACCTTGTGTATTGTCACTAACATAGTTATTAATGCTCCTTCTGATTCTGGTTGTGGCTGGTTGAATGCCTGGGGTTTAATGGCTGTTAGGCTACTACCTGGAGGGGCTAGAGCTGGAGTTGGAGTTGCTCTAGAAACAGAAGTGTTCTTAGGTGTAAGACTTTGGAGTAGTCCTAGAACTAGAGGTGGTTTGTTTGGTCCTATAGGGTTAGCTTTCCTGGGAGGGTCCTTAACCTGTATAGTAAAATATAATCCTGAATCATACCCGGTTTTATATAATCTGATACCCCATGTCTGCCCTGTGAGCCAATAGTGTTGTCCCCCAGGACTACCAGTTTTTGATGGTGATTATGAGAGGATTACAAGACCCAAGAGAGCATGTGGAGGGGCTTGGTCCTCTTATTAATCTAATATGATCATCATTCTGTTTTTTATAATTATCTATAATGGAGATAGTCTCACAACCCCAGTTAGCACAAGAAAATTGGCCTTGGCCCGCACATCCAAGTCCCATATTACCCATGCAGCCAGATATCCCTGGATAATGTCTTTGAGGACAAATATAGAGACCTGTCCACTCTCGTGCTGCCTTCACGTGGGAGTGATGAATCCATGATGGGATGCCATCTACTTTAACTGCAGTGGGCGTCGTCAGGTAGACAGTGAAGGGTCTTTTCCATTTGGGTTCTAGTCCTTTGGAAGTGAACTTCCGGATCCACACAGAGTCCCCAGGCTGAAACTGATGGAGAAGTCCGTTCCCCGGGGCTGAGTGAGCAGCATGAACCTGGGACCAAATCTCCTTCAGTACACTTTGAAGGGCCTGTAAAGACTTAAGTAAGACAAGGTTACATAGTTCTGTCTTTTTCTCTTCTTCTATTCTGGGTACTAAAGGTGGGGGTTTTCCAAAGAAAACTTCAAATGGGGTGAATCCATTAATGTATTGAGTACACTTGGCTTGGAGAAGAGCAAAGGGCGAAGTTCTACCCAGGTCCCACCAGTTTCTAATCCTAACTTGACTAATGTCTCTTTTAGGGTCTGATTCATTCACTCTACTTGGCCCAAACTTTGGGGCCAGTAGGCGCAGTGGAGTTTCCATCGCAAATTTAGGTAGCTAGCCAATTGTTGTGATACCTTTGCTACAAAGGCTGGCCCATTATCCAACCCTAAAGTTCTGGGGAGACCAAATCGAGGGATGATTTCTTGTAGTAGTTTCTTAGTAACTACTAAGGCAGTCTCTTTCCTGGTGGGGAAGGCCTCTACCCATCCTGAAAAGGTGTCTATAAAAACAAGTAAATATTTGTAGCCCCCCACAGTCGGGGTTACCTCAGTAAAATTGACTTCCCAGTGGTCCCCTGGATAAGTTCCTCTTTCCCTATGCCTAGGTTCTTCTATCTTCCCCTTCTTTGGATTAACTTGAGCACAAGCCAGGCATCATGAGGCAGTCTCCTCTGCGGTTCTTCTCTCTTCTAACAAGCTTGGAGCATCTTAGTTTGCCCTAGGTGTGTGGTCTGGTGTAGTTGGTGGAGGAGAGTCCTTCCAAGGGCCCATGAGAGCCCGATTTTTCCATCTGGGGTTGTCCACCACTCCTGCTCGTTCCTAGTGGCTCCCTTATCTTGAGATGGAGGCAGTTCTGGGTAAGGGACAACAGTCAGTAGATGCGGTGGGGGCCCCACTGGCCTTGTGACCACAGTTCTTGCCTCTGCATCAGCTCATTGGTTTCCCTCAGCCTCGGGACTATTCCCTTTTTTTGATGCCCTTTACAATGAACAATAGCCAGAGCCTTAGACATCCATATGGCTTCAAGTAAGGCTAAGATCTCTTCCTTGTTCTTAATGTCCTTCCCAGCTGAAGTCAGAAGCCCTCTTTCCTTGTAGATGGCTCTGTGTACATGTGCAGTGCGAAAGGCGTATCAGCTGTCAGTGTATATTGTGACTGTCTTATCCTTTCCCCATCTTAGTGCCTCAGAGAGGGCGATGAGTTCTGCCTTTTGAGCAGAAGTCCTATGGGGAAGAGCTTGTGACGAGATGGTGTCAGTTAGAGTTACGACCTCTGCCCCAGCATACCACATTCCTTCCTGCATGAAGCTGCTCCCGTCTGTGAACAGAACTTCATCGGCCTCAGGCAGAGGGGAATCTTTGAGGTCTGGCCGCGAGGAACACACAGCGTCAGTGAAATCTATGCAGTCATAAACGGGGGTCTTGGGGTCGGGGTCTGGCAACAGATTGGCTGGGTTGATGACAGTAGCTTTGGATTTTAGCCATACGTTTGGGGTCATCTGGTGCCTCTCTGTTGTTGAACACCTTCTGGGCTATCTCAACAAGTTGGGACAGGTTCATCCCTGCAAAACCCTTCTAAATTTTGCAATTTACGCCGGATATCAGGGGCTGCCTGAGTAGCAAAGGCTACTTTAATTGCCTGCTGGTTCTCAGGGGCCTCAGGATCAATGGGGGTGTATACCCAGTATGCCTCCTGTAGTCATTCAAGAAATGGTCCGGGGGATTCCTGAGGTCCTTGTATAACTTCAGTTACCTTAGAAAGGTTAGTTGGCTGATGAGCAGTCGTCCTAATTCTCCCAATTAGAATCTGGTGGCACCTATCTAATGCCGTTCTCCCTGCCTGAAAATTGTGTCCCCAGTCAGGGCAGGTGGAGGGAAATTCCTCTTCAATCTGTTCTCCTGCCTCCTCAACTTTCCTCCCTCCTACAGCTATCTTTTGTGCTTTGACCCGAATGTGTCTGCCTTCTGTTCTTCCATGGTGAAGAGGGTAACTAAAAGCTGTTGGCAATCATCCCAGGTGGGGCAGTAAGTCTGAAAGACACTAAGAGTCTCATTAATGCCTGGGGTTTCTCAGAGAAGGCAGATTCCATGCCTTCCAGTTGTACAGGTCACTAGTCGAGAAAGGCATGTAAACCATAAAGAGCCTGTTTGTGTGATGTCCCTGGGGTGGTGCTTCTTGCAAGGAGAAGATGGCCAGATCGGCTGGTGTCTCGCCCGGAGCGGGAGTGGGAGGCACATAGGGATTACCTGCCCGTGGTCAAGCAGGTGAGGCGGTGCTATTTGGCCTCTGTTGTCCTAGATTATAGGGTGGGGGAAGATCGCTCCTCCAGTGGAGATTGGAGGACTGAGGGACTGGGCTGTCTTGGAGATTCAGTTGCTGTATGTTTTGGGGTGCCCACAACTAAGACTCATGCCCCTAGAGGAAGGGCACACCGGCGGAGCCAAGGAGGGAGGTTCTGAACAAGGTTTAACCATTGATCGATGTAGGGAAACTGATTGGGATGTCCCGGGTCTCCCGTGACAATCTTCCAAACATTCCTCACTAAACCCCCATCAAAAGAACCCTCCGGAGGCCAGTTTACACCAAAAGATGGCCACTCAACTTCACATAATGTTCTTAGTCTGTCCATAGAAAACTTTATACCATAGTCAGCTCCCTCTACAAATCCTTCTTTGAAATGTCGCAGGAGACACTCCAAAGGTGTCTTTTGTGAACTCGGCCTCCCCCCATCGCTTGCGCGGAAAACACAAGACAGACGCTCAGATGAGAACAGTTACTGGTTGGGGTGTAAGTTGACCCGGAGAGGTCCGCCACCTACAACCCAGACAAGACCAAAGACAATAGCCAGAACCTGATGACAGGGCACAGGAGGCAGCGTCCTGCAGCCTGGCCATGATCTGGGAGATAGGACTGTGTCCAGTCTCTCCATAGACCCCAACGACCGGTCAACAGAAAAGTACCTTTTTATCTAGATGTCGAGGCCTCGGAGATTCCTGGCAGGATCAGGAACAAAGAGAGCATCCTAGAGGTTGCATCCTTGATGACTGTACTGACTCCATCACAGTGTTCAAGTGCCCTGGAATGTCTCAGGGTGGCCACCCCTTCGAGTCCGTAACAGGAACAGCAACTGCTTCGGAGGCCAGTCTGGTCTTAGATCTCAGGGCCTCTCCCTGAGGTCTCACTGGTGCCTCCAAATGTTGTAGCCGCCAGCCCTCAATAGACACATGGACCACCAGAAATCAGTGAGTTATAGGAAACACACTCTTTATTCATGTGGCTGGGTCTGCCAGGGGTACACAGACCCCAAATCAAGCAGCCCCGAAATGTAGAGGTACAGAGTTTTTAATCCCTAAACCCCCATTTTTCATCCTGTTTGAACACACAAGTCTATTTTTCTTTTTTTAACTGTCAACCCACAGGTCGGTTGTGCAAGTGGGGGTACAGAAGCAGAAAGCTTATTGTTAGAGCGTTAGGTTCCCATGGGTGATAGCCAAGCAGTAATTTTCCAGCCAGCACAGATGTTGAGGAAAGGGAGGCCTATTCTTCTATATCTCCTTCCTGCTAAGGAGGGTGGTAGTGATATGGGCCATCATTTGCAAAACTCTTAATTTTTTAGTTCACCTAGTTAAGTTTTTTCTTTCCTCTTTTCTTTGGAGAAAGACCTTCTCCCTCAGACTTACATAATTACCTTGAAACTGGTGACTCAGTTCCTCTGGCTATTGATAAGGATCATTGAAACTCAGCATTCTCCTTGGCCCATTGTAAGGCAGGAATGGCTGTAGGCTAAAACAAGACCCTTAGTGTCTGAGAAGGGAGGGGACCTTTAACCAAAGTTTTTTCTTTCTTTTACAAAATATGTTAACCAAGCCTGTTTTCCTTTACCCACTTGATGGGAAAATTAATGATAGAAACATAACTAGATATATGATTCAAGTAACAAGTTTGTATCTTTTTCCTTGTCTAGGGACTGAGGTAGCATTTTGGCAGGAAACCCACGACTCTGTCCCGACTGAGACAGAGAGAGAAAGAGTTCTACAAAAATTCAATAGGCACGGATTATGACCCTCCTTAGCAGGAAGCAGATACAGAAAAAATGACCTCCCATCCCTCAACATCCATACTAATAAGGCGTTCATAGATCTTAGAAAAAAGGAGGGGCAAGAAAGTCAATAGGGGGTTTAGGTCCCCCAGCAAAGCCACTGAGATCATCCTGTTCCACAAAGAATCCGCCCTAGTCCACCCACAGTTAAGCAAGCCAGAGGGCATTTTAAACTCATACCAGGAAACAAGCAAGCAGATAATTGGGTACTAGTTTCAGCCAGTCACTCACACATGTGCAGTGAAGCCTCAATGACCTTCAACTCCCCTGACCCTCCTTATACCATCATTATAATATGATGCATATGCCCAGAAGTTCATTAATATCATTATATTGTTAAGGATGGCTGTAATCTGCTTGCTTGTTTTATGTTAACCAGGGTGTGGTAATCTGCTCAAAGATATGCTAAGGGCCAACTTCTGCTTCTGTAATCTGCTTGCTTATTCTAGGCTTTATAAGCTGCCTCTTTTGGGAGCTCGGGGCTGATCTCTTCTAACCCTGAGTGATAGAGAATCAGTCACCAGCTGGCTAATAAAGGCTCACAGTTCATCTCAATTGGCTCCATGGGTCTTAGATTTGATCGCACCACAACACTTGGAAGCCCCAGCGAGATTTCTCCGGAGGGGGAGATCTCCTAAGACCGGCGACCCCAGTCACCTTGGGTGAGGACCTGCCCCATCCAGGGGACAGCCACTGAGAGACATTCCTCAGCCCCGGATGCCAGGTGGACTCACCCAGAAGGGCAGGTGGACAAAAGGTTCAATTCTGTAACAATTGGGTATGAGCCATCTGGAGCAGCTTCACCGGTGAGTCAGACTGCACTACAAGTATTCAGGTTTTTGGGTATCTGTCTGTCGGTGGGCCCTAAAGAAAACTAGTGGAAGGCTGGATGCAGCAATACTTCCCTAGTTCGGTCAAGGTCTGAGACGTCTGACTTGACTCCAGGTTTTTGGTTATGCTAGTATTTTGTGTTATCTGTAGTTTGTCCTGTCTGTATTGTGTCTGTCTGTCCAGACTGTTCAAATGTACTGTTACCCTCCTATTGCCTTGGTCTTCATAAATTCCTTTCCTTAGGTCTGGCCTCCGTGGCCCCGTCTGACTAGATTCTGGGTCAGAGGCTGATCCTAGAGGGATTCTCTCTTTTCTTGACTGTTTTTACTAACATGGATCAGGCTTCTTCCTCGAATAAATACTAGCCCTTCTTGAGGCAATTTGGCTGCCAAAGAAAGTGGCAGTCATCCATTGCCCAGGGCACCAGAACTCAGGCTCTGAGGTAGTACAGGGCAACTCCTTCACTGATCAGGCAGCAAAGGAGGCTGCCTGAAAACCAGTGAAGCCAATTGACATTCTGCCAGCCCTACCGCCCAGAGTGCTAATGGACACCCCTACCTACACTCCAGGGGAAGTTGAACTATGCAACAAGCTGGGAGGAAAAGAGGAATCTACTGGTTGGGTTAGGCTCCCAGAGGGCCGCATTGTAGTACCTGAGGCCTTGAGCCAAGACCTCATAACCCTGGTTCACCAGAGCACTCACTTGGGAGGGACCAAGTTGATTGAACTGTTGAAAAGAGACTATTACATTCCGGGGCTGCAACAAATGGCCAAGCAGGTATCAGCCCGGTGCCACGTCTGTGCACAAGTGAATCCAGGGCCCTCCAAGGAAATACAACAAGGGATGAGACTTTGTGGACAGGCACTGGGAGAACATTGGGAGTTGGATTTCATTGAGGTCAGCCCAGGAACCTTCGGATTCAAGTACTTGATTGTGCTCATTGACACATTTTCAGGATGGACTGAAGCCTTCCCCACCAAGCAGGAGATCGCTCAGGTAGTAGCAAAGAAATTAGTCTCAAGCTGGAAACTGGTGAAAACTGGGTCAGCCTCCTCCCCTTTGCCCTGTTAAGGGCTCAGCACACACCCTATTGTAAGGGCATCACGCCTTATGAAATAATGTTTGGAAGACTCCCACCTCTCCTCCCCAAGTTAGGGGAAGAAAAGCTAACAAGTTCATAATTTTTCACTACTTAAGTCTTTGCAGTCCCTCTATCTCGCACAGCAAGAGACCCACCAACTGGTCTCTGCCACCAGAATAATCGCTCAGCATCCAGTCCACCCACACAACCACACTCCAGGCGATTGGATCGAGGTGAAAAAGGTACAGCCTGCTTCTCTTGAGCCCCACTGGGACAGACCTTTCCCTGTCATCCTCACAACAATCACCGTGGTCAAGGTAGCTGGAGGCCGTCATTGGATTCACCATACCAGGATCAAGGCACATCTACCACAGACATCAGAACAATGGACCCTGCATTGGACAGAGGACCCACTAAAGATAAGATTATCAAGGGTCCAGTCTGGACCATCTTAATTCTCTTCATCCTAAAGTAAGGGGGTCTTTGTATGGCTTTAGGTGAAACCTGACAGAATTGGAGAGGATTAGACCTACTGTTAACTACGTATGTCAAAAAAGGGTGCAGGCAGTGAAACTCATGGTTCTCAGAACTCACTACCCACCGCTCCAGGTTGATGAATCAATTATTTGAATTCCCTTAGAAAACCAGTGGGGAATATTAAGGGTGGCTGTAATCTGCTTGCTTGTTTGATGTTAACCAGGGTGTGGTAATCTGCTCAAAGATATGCTAAGGGCCAACTTCTGCTTCTGTAATCGGGCTTGCTTGTTCTAGGCTTTATAAGCTGCCTCTTTTGGGAGCTTAGGGCTTATCTCCTACCCTGTGTGGTAGAGAGTCAGTCACTGGCTGGGTAATAAAGGCTCACAATTCATCTCAATTGGCTCCGTGGGTCTTAGATTTGATTGCACTACAACAATATCAGACTGAATTCTAGGAAGGAACATATGCAGAAAACAAATGATGAGTCACTGAGTTTTGTCACTTAGTTGTCAATCAAGAAAACCCACTCCTCTATGAAAAGTAACCATGCACAGCAAATAGGGAAAAAAGAAACCCAAAGGTTTTGTTGCTGTGCCTTTGAGCCATTCTTCTCTTGCTCAGGCCCATTTCCACATCTGGAAGTGTACTATCAGTTCTAATAAAGCTTTTCTTTTCTGCTATATTCAATGTCTTGCTCAGTTCTTTGTTTGAGACATCAAGGACCTGGACAATGCATCAAGAGAGGAACCCTACTCTCTAGTAACAGTAGTCCCTGCCTATTGGGGTTTCATGGAGGTCTTGCCCCCTGTTTCATTCAGAACGGAGTTTTGGGATGTCCTCTTGAGGATGTATCCTGCTGGAATGCCATCCTGTTCCTAGACAAGGAAGAAAAGAAGATGCAAACTTGTTATTTGAATCACATATCTTAATTTTCTTGCTATTGAATTTTTTATTAAGTGAAAAGAATAAGCTTAGTAAGGGAAGACAGACTTGGTGAATACATTACTTAAAGAAAGAAAGCCCAGGGTTAAGGGTCCCCTCCTCCCTGTGACTGCAATGGCCCTGCCTGGCCTAAAGCAATTTCTGCTTACAGTGAACAGAGAGGAATGGGAAGCTTCAGTGATCCTTCATCAATAACCAGAGGATCTGAATCCCAAGTTTCAGGGTAATTATCTTAATTAGAGGGAGAGGGGTTCCCCCTGCCCCCACCCTGAGAAAAGTAAAAACCTCAGCCAAACTTAGTAAGATAAAAAACAAACAAAAAAACTTTGAAAAGCAGGATTAAAAGTTCTGTGAGCACATTATGTAAATAGTAGCTCACATCAAAGCTATAGGTAAATTTAATGAGATTAAATGCTACAGAGATAAACCATCAAAGACAAGGATCAGGATTCCATTACAGTTTTTCAGTAGCATTCAGATCAGCCTGGTGTCTAGGACCTCTTGTTTATCTCCCCACACTCAGCCTATCTGTCAGGCATTATTCCTCCTGCCCCTGTGTGTGCCACTGGACTAGCTTCTGCCCCACAGGAGTCCCTTTCTGAGATGTGAGCACTTACCCCAAGTCCTCACGCACCTTTTTCCCTCACAGACTTTCCCTTTGCTCTGTGACTGAAATGGGAAAAGACTCACCCAATTTCTTCCTGCTGCCTGGACTGTAGCCTCAGTGGGGGAAGAGTGTGAAGGGCATGTAGTCAATCTCTGAGACATGTTTATGATTCTGACATATCTTCTCTTAGAACTGCAATTATCAGTTCAACTGTAGTGACAATGTTGGACTTTACTCCAACAATAACTCTAAACAATAGCAAAGGTAAAAGAATCTTTCTATCCTTTTGTTGGAGGAAATTGCTTACTTCCTAGGAACAAACCTTCCCTGTTAATTTTGTTGAGACTTATGTGAGCCCGTTTGTCTTCTTAGGCACAAGCTGAACACTCGCCCTCCAAATTCCCATCCCTGGACTTCTCTGTGATTACTGAATTGTTTGTGCTGACTGATCAATGGGAAAGACGCTTGGTAACATGATTTAATCAAACTTTACCTAAACTCACCTCTCCAAGGCCTGAATGGTGGCCCACTCTTGAGCATTGTAATTCAGAACAACCCCCTGCTACAACATCTGCTCCCAAGAGTAAGTAGGTGGCTTCAAGGTAAGCCAGCCCTGATAAACTAGGTCATGCTGCAGGCTTGTCCACTTCCCCATACCGGGCTTTTTCTAATCTTGTTTAATTCTCTGTATAAAAGGAAAGCTCTTTTCTGTCTGACATTCTGTGAGACATTTACAGGTCTTGTGATTGGAGCATTCTCTCTATTGTAATAACCCTTTTGAATAAAATCTCTCTTAACCTAATTTTGAAAGTGGTAAATATTTCAGTGTTTCATTTTTCCTCAAAAATGTATATTCTTTAATTTTCAAGCATCAGCTTTCATATATAGATACACATGAGCCAAACGATGTCATTCTTTTCAAATTTTTGAATTGTTAATAATTTGCAACTTTCATCACGATGTTACAGGGAGACATCAAAATCTTGCTATTATTAAGGAAATATCCAATTGTGTGTGTGAATGTGTCCATTTTGCTCCCTTGAAAATTATACAGCAACAAAACTCACCAAAAACAAAATAGATTCATGACTTTCGCCTATACTCAGCTTCTCTAAACTATTCTGTGTATGATGCAAAGTTCCTCTGCCGGCTCATTTCCTTCTTTGGGGTCATGGAAGTCCATGTTGAACTGTCTTTCTTGCCATCACTGTGAATTAGCAATATTGCCTGATACAGAATAATCTACCTGATAAAGATCAGAAAAATCTATCGTAATCACCACATCTTTTAGAAGTGAGATGATATGTCTTCCATTCATATGTGTGCCATGCCAACATATTCTGCTCATTTTTCCTGAAAATATTTTAAACATATCAATTTGTTCATCTAAATGTTGTATTTCAATTGATGCCATTTCTCTATGGATGAAATCTTCCACATGGAGTGACGTGAGTAAATGATTATGCCAAGGCTTCTGCTTTTCAATCATCCAAAGTCTGGAGATACTACTATTCTTTCATGTGTGAACATGATTTTGAGACATATACATGATAGTTGTGAAATGCAATCATGTGAGTGTAAGTGTGATTGTGTGAGTTTGTGTGAGTGCTGTTGTTAGTGTACACAAATGTGAGTTGAGATGGTACTAAGTGGGGGAGAACCGTGCTTGTAACGGAATGTATGGACAGATGTATGAGTGTGACTGTGATTGTGTGTGTGCATGCACATTGTGTTTGCATCTGGGTGTGATGTGTGTAAGTGTGGTTTGTCCACCATTATAGCTGTAATTCCTGAGTTAGAAATCAGTGATTGAATAGTAAACTGGGACGCATTTTGGAATGGGTATTTGGAAATATCAATGACTGGCTTGTAATCATATTTTATATTTGTTTATTAATTACTAAAGTTATGAGTGTCCATTTACAGAAAATCAGCAAAAAATAAATGTAGAGGATGTGGTAATTATTTAATGCCCTTGAACTGAGTAAGGAGAAGTGAATTATCCGATATTTTAAAAATGATAGTCTGTTAAACCATCCGATGACAGTGCTTCCATTGGCTATTTATAAATATCTCTATCTTCTATGGCTACTGTTCTATTTGGGCTTTTTATCATTACTGGAGTCAGTATTGCTAAATTAAATTTTCCAACTAAAATTTTATATTTCCTTTCTAACTAATTGGCATCAAGTGTGCAAATGTGTCCAATAATTTCTAATGTACATTAGTGGTTACACGTTCTTCCTTTTATTCGTATTTCATTGAATATCCTAAAAGGTACTTTGAGATTCCATATTTCTGCTCATTACTTAAAGGTGATTCAGCTAAGTGCTCTGCAAATTAATAACAAACTCTTTTTAGGCAGAAAACCTTCCCAGGTAAGCAGAGAACCCAGTGAAACACACTTGCTTCCCTGCCAGCTCCTCACACATCAGACCTCAGAATTTCTTGCTTCCTCCCTTTTGCCTCCAGGGATCATGGAAAAGAAAGAGGCTCTCCCAAACACTCCCAAAGTATCTTTAGAGATGCTCACTAGAAAGTCGTAGTTGTTTTTTTAATTGGCAACTGTGAAATTGTTTTTTTTTTTTCAGAGACATTCCCATGTCCATAAGCTTGCATGTCCTTGTCACTATAGGAGAAATGGTAAATGCAGGTCTGATGGGTGGTGAGGACACACACCACAAACCTATATCTCAGTTCTGACTGCCTCCCTCCCACACAGCAGTGGCTGTTGCAGCTTCACATTGAGCCCACTGTCCTGGCAGCGGAAAGGATTCAGGTGAGCATTTTGTATTTCAGGGTGCAGAGCAGAGTCTGTAAGAAAAGGAGAGGGAAACAGGAATCTGAGTAAGTGACCATGTCAGAAAAGGGATCCTTCTGGGGTGGAATCAGCTCCAACACCAAAGCTGCACAGGAATGAGGGAAATTCCTGGGGCTGAGCTCGTTAAGAGACATGGGGGCACTAGTCCTTACACTGATCCCCGATGGTTCTTAATAGAACTAAATGTCATCCTTACTGACAGTGTTTGCTAGTGTTAAACCCAAGTGATCCTATACATGATTGTAAAGGTAACTAAGAATGATAGTTCTTAAATTAGTCTTTAGTACAGTAAGCCCTTATTTAACATCATCAATAGGTTCTTGAAAGTGCAGTGAAATGATGTGTAAGGAAACCAATTTTACCATAGGCTAATTCATAAAAATAGTATGTGTTGTAAGGCATCTCATGAATGTTACAATTAAATGATGTTACACAAAAGGATTTTATTTGAGAACGTGCCGTACAGCTTACAGAAATTATAAATTAAATGTTAGGTTTATGAGAGGTGCACCTGTAATAACTCCTTGTTTGTAATAAAAAAAAATAAAGGTAGAGGAATCATCTAACCTTTTGCAGAAAAAGTGTGTCTGGATGGTAGCTACTGGGATAGAAATAGAACTTGGGTTATGATACAATTACAGGAACATTAATTCTGTCTCCACAGAAAACATTTGTTGTTCAATGATCATGGTTAGACTGTTTTCCCTGTTAAAGTTAGGAAAACGGCATTTAAAGAAAGGTTACTTTGAATCTGTATGTTTCAGACAGTAGCTGTTAGGCTCAAATGTGTCTTCTGATATTTCCTCTGCTGTAAAACTATCATATTATCAATTCCGTGCTCAATACACACTTCTCTGACTTTATTTTGTACCATGAACACGTTTTCACAAATCTCACCTCATTTCCACTTAACTCGGTTATGAATAAGTATGTAATCAGAAAGTAGTAATCGTTATATTTCTACACCACATTATCGTGTATTAAAGTTTCATGACCCATAGCTTAAGGCATGGCATAGGATCTTTAATTATGCGATATTACTATTCAATTAGTGTGTTACATGACCTTGCACTTTCATCCTGGCATAAAAACTTATAAGGAGAGATCTCATCTTTTGAGGTATTCTAGGAACGCTCTGGACCACTGCAAAGCCATTTCTAGGTCAAGTAAAAGACTATTTTTGCATCAGCTTACTTTTGATGTTTAAATTCATGTACTTAATTAAATTCATTCTAACCATATTCAGCTTGACTACACAAAATTTTGTTTTCAAGTTCCTGTTTCACAAACCTTCTACAACTTTTGTTGTCCCTTTTAGTTTGTTCGTACTCATTCAGAAATAGCCAATGTTATTTCAAGATGAACTATTTTCATTCATTCAAAAATGTATTTTCATGCTTAACACCTTCAGTTCCCAAAAATATCTGATATTTCCCTTTCACCTTAATTAGATTTCTTAAACAGTTATATTGATAACTCTACAGATATGTAGAGTTAGTTTAATTAAACTAACAAATTTAAACTAGCTTTTATTTTCTAAAGATTAATCTCAGATCCCATGAACTTGAAAAACATTTGGGTTAATTTCTATATTTCTGAAAATTTTAGAATAGCCAGTCCTTACAAACACTTTCTTGTTTTTAAGCCAGTTAAACGTAGCGCTTTTACAACCTTGCAGTACCATCCTGTAGGGGTAACTCAGAACAGAGCTCCTCCATGTACTCAGAAGACTGATAGCTGCCCAGCCAGCAGCCAGAGAAGGCAGTACACAAAGAGCTGTCAGGAATGCCTGCTCTCAAGGATGTTTCCTGCTGTTCCCGTGGACGTTATCCACTCTAGTAACCAAGCAGCACATCTCGCTCCTGTACATCTGAGAAGATGGCTGCTCCGCCAATGAGATTACCCCTCTCTCTGTTTGTGGGCATAAAAACTGCTTGTTCTTGGTCAGGAGCTTTATTCCTGCAGCTTCGACCAGCTGCTCCTGAGGCTTCCCTGTCTCGTGAGTAATAAACGGCATTTCTCACTCCTCTGGTTCTCTTGGTGGTTCTTCTGGAATATCCAAACTCAGGTGCAAGTTCCAGGCCTGGGACTCCTGCATTACAGTTGGCATAGCTGGCAGGATATTCCAGAAAGTCCCCCTGTTGAGTCAACCTAAAGTAAGGGAGGAACATGCCTGTTGGGGTTGGTTGGGGGGAAACCGGGGTGGCCTCTGGGCCCATGATGTTTGAGGTGGCAGCCTTTTAGATTCATGGGGCCGACCAAAGGACTGGGGGTCATCCCCCAATGCACCTATGCGCCTCTTACATGCTTTACCGAAAGTAAGGGAATTGTCTTCTTTGAAAAAGCAAAAGGAGCTGTGGCCCATGGCAGCTGCAGTGGGCTGGCCCCTCCTGCAGGTGCTACATGAGGCAACCGCTAAACAGTTGCAGGCTAAAAGAAAGGGCAACAAAAGTGGAAGAGGAAGTCAGGCTAGAACGAGACCTGCAAGTCATACAGGCCTATAGCAAGGATATCCTGGGACGACAGAACAGCTAGTGAACAAGTGCAGGACGTAGACTGCCGCTTTGCAGAAGTTTGGGAGTGAAAGCTAACAAGAGCTTGCATATAGGCAGAATTGCACAGTCTGAAGGGAACCCCAGTATAGGACCCAACAGCAGAAAGTGAGTCTGAGTCAGATGAAGAAATAGAGGTGTCCCTCCCAGGGGAAGCCACATGTGTGTCTCGTGCCTGCCTGGTAACTGTTCAAAAATTAAAGACTCAACAAGAACGCCCTGAGGGGTGAAATCCAGGGAACCTGCCTCCTCCCCTTAAACATCTACACACTTCCGCCCAGCCATATCCATCAGCGGAGTTGGTAGAGTTTGCCACCAAGTTCTGCCAGAAAGGATCAGAGTCCATCACAGGGTGGCTACTTCACCTCTGGGACACGGGGTGCAGATGGCAGAATAGTGTCTGGGTGTGAATTGACCTGGATGGCCTCTGTCACCACCCACCCTTCTTTGCACC
>CM053508.1:95919622-95937884 GCA_028627145.1 Eidolon dupreanum | reverse complement strand
TTTTGCTTCCCTACATTGACCATTTAAAATAAACTGTGTTTAAGTTGTCTGATCCTTTCTTCTGCTTGATCAATTCTGTTTTGGATGCTTTGACTGTATTTTCAAATTCAGGTATTTTCAGCTCCCAACTTTTTGTGGTTCTTTTTTATATTTTTTGTATTTTCATTTTGGTTATGCATAGTTTTTTTTCCTTTAATATTTAGTTGTCTGTCTATTTTCTCTGTTTCCTAATTGAGTAACTTTAAGACAGTTATTTTGAATTTTTTGTCAGATAACTAATAGATCATTAATTTAGGGCCATTTTCTAGAGATTTATTTTGTGCCTCTGGACCATATTTTCCTGTTTCCTTGTAGGTCTCGTTATCTTGCTTTGAGATTGGTGTATTTAAGAGAGCCATGTTCCAAGGCTTTATGAATGTTTTTGTACAGGAGAACACACGTTACAATAAGCTGTGCTCAAAATTCTGAGGGCTGCCTATCCTCTCTTGGGGTGTGTATTCTATTTTCTGTGTGTAATTTTCAGTTTTAAATGTTTTCTGGTTCTTCCTTAGAGCCCATGATCCATTCCTATCCCTCGCATCTGCTGTCACTACTGTAGTCTCTGGTCTTTGAACAATTACCGTTTTCTCAGCAACCACATCCATTCTTGCTGTACTGCCATTTCATTAGCAATGTGAGTAGTGCAAAACAAATCCTTTGGCAGCTGCAAAATAGCCAGATCATCAGACACAATAATACACTCATTTATTTCTCTCCTGAGAGGAAACTGGGAGTTGCATGTTTTCCCACAGTCATTTTATAGTGTGCCAGGAAGGATAGGCATCTCTGTGGGTGAATGTAAGCAACTTTTTCCTTCCTTTGATGTGACTCTTCCTCATTTTGTGTTTTCCTGGGGGTGGCTTCTGGGGTACTCAAAAAGGCCGTTGTGTCAGTAGTCGTTGGTAAGTTCTCATTTCCATGGCGGAAGGAACTTTTGGTGCTTCTTACTCTGCCATGGTACTATAGTCATCTGATCGGTATTTATTTTGTACATTAGTATTTAAAGTGTCTTTACCTGAGTGTAATACGTGTGATAATCTGTGTGGTATCTTTCAGCTATGTCTTCTCAAAAAACCCAGGGCTTGTCGCCACAGCCGGGCTTAGAAGATTCATTCCACAAAATGCTGCCGGTAAGATGTGGGAGGTGTGGCCTTGAGAATTTACACTTAATGAAAGACTGGGAAAGTGAAGGGCGAAAGGGATGTTATGATGGACATAACCAAACTGGGATGATTACCCATATTAAAATCGTTGTTGCCAAAGGAGATCAAGGATATAAAACATCTTGAGAAGATTTCCACTTTAAGTCATTTACGTTTCTGGAACAATGTGTATCTGAACGTAAGGACCAAAAACAATTTTTTTAAAGATACATATTATGTGAAAGGAAATTTGACAATTAAGGAAGTCACCTTGGTCATGGTACATGTAATTGTTTGAATCATTTACTGTATTGGATATTTAAGAAACAGTTGCTGCTCCCAGGCTTTATGGACTTTGTACGGGAGAACACAAGTAACCATCAGCTGTGCTAGAAATTCAAAGGCCTGCCAAACCTGTTCTGGGGGTACATACTGGATGGAACATTAAATAATAAATTTCTAAAAATAACATATTTGAAAATCAGGATAGAAATTTGAAATGTGATGAGTTTGAGAATCCCTTAACTAAGGATTCATTATTCTTCCACGGCAAAATAATTTCTACTTTTTTCAGTCTGTAGTTTTCATAAACTTGGGAGAGTCTTTATACAATCATCATGGTTCAGTAGATATCAGAATATTTAATTGGAAGCAACTTTACATGTGTAATGAAATGAGAGCCTGTACTAAAAGGGTTTTTCTATTATCATCTATTACCAGAATGTATATATAGTGGAGAGAGAAGTTATCAGTGCAGTGAATCTCAGAAAACCTTTAACCATAGGATATCCTAATAACCACCAGAGAACCACTGTAAATGTCAGTCTTTACTCAAAGCTCAGATATTGATACTAAAGACAGACAAATGTAGCAAATGTGCCAAATCTTTGAATTAATCTTTAAATCCAACTGACATCAGAATATTCCTATTGAGAAGGAACTTTACAGATGTAATCAGTGTGGAAGAGTCTTTATTCAATTAACCAATAGACAGACATAAAATTTATACTAGAGAGAAACCTTACAAGTGTAAAGAATGTGGTATATCTTTTAAGTAGTGTTCAAGTCTTATTCAGCATCAGAGAATTCACACTGGAGAGGAGGCTTATCAATGTAGAGAATGTGGCAAAGCTTTTAATAATTGTTCAGACCTTACTGAACAACAGAAAATTCATACCTGTGAGAAGCCTTATAATTGTAGAGAATGTGGTAAAACCTTCACCCTGTGTTCAAAACTTACTCAGCATCAGAAGATTTGTACTGGAGAGAAGCCTATTAAGTGTAGGGAATGTAGCAAAGCTTTTACCCAGTACATAAAACTTACTGAACATCAGAGAACTCAATAGTGGAGAGAAGCCTTATGTATGAAGAGAATAGGGTAAAAAATTTAAACAGTGCTCAAAACTTTCTCAACATTAGGAACTCATGGGGTGGAAACCTTACACATTGTACAGAATGTGGCAAAACCTTTACCAGGTCTTAGTTTTTACTCAGCATCAGAAATCATACTTGAGAGAAGCCTTTGAAATGCAGCTAATTTGGCAAAGCCTGTAATCAGTGTTCGTGTCTTACTTGACATTAGACTATTCATAACCGGAGAGAAACAGTATAGATGTAAGGATGTGACAAAACCTTTAGCCGATGTTGAAGCCCCAATAAATATGAGAGAATTGATACAAGAGACAAGCCTTACAAATGTAGAGAATGGGGCAAAGCCTTTACTTAGTTCTCAGACTTTACCCAACATCAGAGAATTCATGCTGCAGAGAAACAAATGTGAAGAGTATGGCACAACCTTTAACCGTTGCTCAAGCCTCACTAAACATCAGAGCATTCGTACTGGAAAGACGACTTACAAGTGTAAAGTGTGACAAAGCCATTATTGAGCATTTGCTTCTTAATCGGCACATGAGAACTCATACTGACTAGAACAGTAACACTGTAAATAATGCGTCGGACCTTTAAGCTGGACCTATAGCCACAGCATCCCGGAAAGAATTTCTCCATTCATAATAAATAGTGAAAGAGCCTTGTCCAAAATATACGCTTCAAAAATCCCCGCAGAATTCTTACGTGAAAGTGACTTTAAAGATGTAAAAAATGTAGGAATGTATGTAATCGAAAATGAAAACTAAAATACCAAAATTCACAGTAGAAAATAATTAGTAACACTTTTCAGACATTAAATCGGAATACTTACGGAAGAATCCTTTCAAATATTCAGATAACTAACTTGTTAATGTGCTTCAGAATACCAAGTAGATGGATGTTTGGACAGGTGTGGTTACTTATAGTGTATCCTTTATATTGACAGTACTCAAAAATTTCTGGAAAGGAAATATTAATGTGCTTCAACTCTTAAACCCCTTGTGCCTCTACTTCTTGTGTGTATGTGAAGTCACTGGGTTGATCGTTGCTCCAAAAAGATCTGAGTGCCCTAGTTATATAGGTGAGGTTCATTTATATCCACTTTTCAATGGAAGATTAAGGACAATGTATTATACAATTTTTGAGGAAAGTCTAAATGAAGTTGCTGATTTTTGTACGCGGATATAAGTCGCCATGAAGTAGGTGGTAGGGCCATCATCCTTGCGTTAGTGTAAAATGGGGAAACATTTTGAATTTTAACTAGTGTTACCAATTTCTCCTGAAGGGAAAAAAGTAGCATTTCATTAAAATTCCAGCATAACTTCATTGTAGCTATAGATTGAAGTTGTGAATATGATTCTATGTTGTTTAAATAAAGAGTTTTTCAATGACATCTAAGAAAAGTATAGATAACATCCCTAGTGCAAAAAGTGTTTACTAAATAATCATCTTCCCCCTTGAAAACTGTAGAAGGCAAAGCTCTCAGATCATTGTATCGGGAGAATAGAAATGCTTCTTTTGAATGCTCGTAATGTTATTTTGACCAGTAATCATACAGTGTGTTTGTAATCCTTTATTTAGAATATGTGTGAACTTAATGTTTTCATTAATAAAGGTAAGTGAATTCAAATATGTTAATGCTGCTGTATAACGAATGAAGTGTTATCCTGTTCCCGGTGTCAACATGTCCCACCATATTCAAGGTTGTGCAGAACAATGTCCTATTTGGTCATACAGGGGAATGACATCATTAGCAATCGCTGTCTCCTGTGCCCTTTAACCTTCAATAATATGGAAAGATTTCCCCTATAATTTTTACATTATATTTTTCTTCTCATTGTAGATATTGGGGCACATGATGGTTAAAATAAATATGACACAGAAGTATTCGTGAGAGTTTAGCCAAACTACTTTATGATATTGCCGCCTTGATGTTTATTTTGTGTTGCTACAGAGTTTTGAATTGACACTTCCCTCTTCCACTAGTGTACATACTAGATAAAAGCTTACAGAGTCACAAGTAAACATGAGTTGATGTGTCTTGTCCAGAAGCCCCAGTGAGCAGTAGTCTTCTTACGCCTCAGGGCCTTCACCTTATATGTCCCTTAGATAGGCTCTCCACAGAGTTGACTAAAACCTTGCCATTTTTGCTTTCAATCGAACAGTCCGGACCTAGCCTGAGATCCCCAAAGCATTTCATGTAGGGACTTTAGTAACGGCCTATACCCTGGGTCCTGCCATGTTCTGCCTCCTTCCTGTCTTGGCCTCCTCGTGTAATGCATCCAGGCATGCTGTCAACTTCTTTAGGGCCTGTGAGTTGTCAGCTTGTCCTTCTGAATTTCCCTTGTGGTCTTTGTGTAACTGCTGCTTATCATCCAATACTAGTGGGCTTTGCTTAACAAATGTGTTAATTTGACAAAATTCAAAGAAGTATAATTAAAAGCCCTAATTTTGGAATTCTGAATCACTATAAAATTTTACCTCATATTTTTCTTTGCATGTTTTTTTCCTGAGCCTCTGTAATGTGGATTTTCATGGTTTTGATATACACTGAATGCAATAGGTAAATAATCTAAGGATGTAATTTAGGAATAAGAGGACTTATGAGAAAGGAATGTGTGTGTGTGTATTGTTGTCTTCAGAAAGAAAAGGAAATAATGAATCAAAATCGGTAATTTAAAAAATTAGACGACTTATTAGTATGCTGAAACCTTACAGGTTTATAATGTCAATGATTCTCTGTACATTACATTGAATTTATTTTTCCCAAATGTGACTCTTGTTTTGGGAGTCGTCCATTGGAGTTCTGTCTTGTTTTACTTTCTTGTGTCTCATGTAAAACCAACCATATGTTTTCCTTGTTCCATAGTTAATGGAATGTTGTTTATATGACCTGCTCAGGGATTTTAAGTGTAGTTTTCATGGAATTTAATGGTGTACAAAAATCATCTAGAAAATGAGGAGAGAGGTGACCTGTTTCAGTCTGCACTATTGACTCCCTGAATTTATTAAGATAAATCCTACATGTTTCATTTCTGAATTATCTCCAGTTCATCAGTGTCTTTTAATTTTCATTCCTAGCTGCACATATGTTACAACCATTCTCATTTGAAGTGTGATGACTACAGCATCTCAGTGCTCTCCCCACCCCACATATTTCTTGCAGGCCATTTTAAGTTCTGATCTATTGTTTGGAATTTTTCTAGCACAAGGACACATTAGTTATTGGTGAAGATTTTGGATCTTTTTTTATTTTTTGAACAAGGGAGCCCCCGATTCATGTTTTCATGCTGAGTCCTCTATTTCTGAATGTGGATATTGAATGCTGGGGAAAAAAACAAAATGGCATCTGTGTAGTTGAAAACTAAAATGTTCTTCCTGGTCCTGATTTTCATTGGAATTCTGAAGAATTTCTGTTATGTCATCTCTACTGCAGTGAAACCATGACAAGTTCAACAGGTTTATTCTAAGTCATCTGCATGTAGCCAACTGTTTGTCATTCTTTCTCGAGGAATCCCAGTGATCATGGCAAATTTTGATTTGAAACATTTTCGTCATGATTTTGGGTACAAACTTATTATGTGTTTACATCATGGCCCTAGGTGTAGTCATTGGCACTTAATTTAATCAGTCAGGCCTCGGGCCTGTAAATTTTCATTGTATTTCAGTCATGTAACAGACATATTCTTTACCACCTCTTTGTATTTTCAAAAAAGTTCATATATTAATGGATGTTCAAGTGTTAAATTTATAAAATATAACTCAGCACAAATGAGAAGCAAAATATTTCAAAGAAAAAAAAACAAGAAAAAAATGACATAAAAAAATGTCATTGTATGTGTTTATCTCTCCTCTGTGTTCATAAAACACAAAGAGTATCATCCACAAACAAATTTATGAGATTAACACAGTTGAAAATAATCTTGATTTCATTTCAGGTAAATTTCATTAACATTAAAATTTTCTTTGTCACTTCTAATGTATACATAGTTTCCATTTTTATATCTGCATATTATTCGAGTCATTTCATCTTGTTTCTATTCATCTCAGTTACAGAAATTGCTATGAACGTTCATTATGGTTGTCTGCATATTGGTCTGTCCTTTTTGAAAAATGCAACGTAAAGTTTGGAGTAAAACCCAGGCTCAACCACTAACTGGATGTTTCACACAATATTCTCATTAAAAAAGGAAGAATAGTATCATTGTTTTGAGATTACTTACGTGTTTAAGGAATTAAGATATAAAAAATTGTTAGAACACTAGTACGTAGTAAGTGTTAAAGGATTATGGTTGCTATGCTTACTTCTCTGAGACCTGTAATTTCCATAAGACTTTTCAAAGTACTGTATGAATTTTTCCCTGTGTTTTCTTCCTCTTTGCTAGTTAAAAGTGTGACACATGGACCTGAGACACTGGTGTCCCTAGTTAAAAGTGAACTTGTTAAACATGGAAACTTGGGTCCCACCCCAGAAATCCTAAATCAAAATGCATTTTTTTGATCTCCAGTTCAGTGTTGTATACATTAAAATTTGAGGACTCCTGTACAATTCTCACTCATCATGATTTTTCCTCCTCAGAAATTGAGTTTATCCTGTGTGATATAAATACAGCACTCAAAATTGGATGTGCCTGTGTTGATGCCTTCATTTTTAAAATGTATCTTCCAGACAAGTGAAGTCTGTATAGTGATTTTGTGGATCATATGCCATCTTTTTCAGAGTTAGAAAATACATTAGAGAATATTAGCATCAAAATAATCATTATTGGATAATTCAGAATACTCTGCTGGTTAAAACGACTTCTTTAACTTTCTTTTTATTGGGTCAAATTATGAACTCTGCCCATGGCCATTTCGTATATATGTCTTTTATTTCAGGGACTGTTGATATTCAGGGACGTGGCAATAGAATTCTCTCAGGAGGAGTGGGAATGCCTGGACCCTCCTCAGAGGGCCTTGTACAGGGACGTAATGTCGGAGAACTACAGGAACCTGGTCTTCCTGGGTGAGGCTGACTTCCTTCCAGAATTCCTATTCCACCTACAGTGTTTTGTTTCTTTCATCAGTACAGTGTCTCTCGGGAGCTTCTGCTTTGTGTGATAGTTGTACATCCCTGCTCTCAAAGGAACAAATTGGGGGTTTACTGGTAGAAAAGAAAGGCTTTATGATGTCCTTGGAAGTGGAACTCAGGATCTGAAATTTTTCAATGCTGTTTATTATAGCAAAGGTGCTGTCTGAAAACAGTATCTTGGGAAATCATTTTCTAAAATATTCTAATATTCTACAGTGTCCTCCCTTCTCACCTGAGCACAATACTGAATTGGAAATTGGAGAGTCCATCAAAATTTATGTTCCTTTTTCTGGTAAACAGGTCTTGCTGTCTCTAAGCCAGACCTGATCACCTTTTTGGAGAAAATGAAGGAGCACTGGGGTTTGAAGAGAAAAAAGACAAAATCCATTCACCGAGGTAGGTGGGAATGTCGGAAGCAGATGACACAGGTGAGAGGGCCAAAGGTCACCGAGGAAGCCAGACCTTAATGTATGGTTGAGGAGGCTCTGCTTCAATGAAAATGAGTTTGAGAGGCTGGGGTTTGCTTCTGATGTCGCCAGAGGGACAGCTTCCCTTTGGCACTGACCGTGCTCTTCTACCCTCTAATGAGTCTCCTGCCCCAGCGGTCTCCTGTCACATTCACAGTGAGAGCCAGAGTCCTGCCCTTGGACTGTGAGGGCCGGCGAGGTCTGGCTACTCTTCGTTACTTTCAGGGCCTGGGAAAGTCTGTGCACGATGTTGAGGAATGATATGTTAAGCCAGTTTTAAGTTCTGTTTTGCCTTGTGTAAGTAGTTTGTGAGGGAAATGGTTGTGATCCTGAATTTGGTTCAGAAATCCCAGGAACACTGGGGACAGATGTCGTGTTCTTCTGTATAATTTCCAGTCCTGTGAAGGCTTTACACATGACTACAAAGTTCAAACTCATTGATGTCACAGCCCAGTGCACCTCCCTTAAATGAGAAAATCTAATTCTGTTTCACTTCAAACTGTCCTTTTGCTTTGTATTAAGTAACATTAGATATTTCAAGTCTGTATGCCTTCATGACTCAATGCTAAAACAGTTTAATGTATCCATTTACTTTGTAGAGTTCTTAAATAAGTTAATGCTGTAGGGGGCTCAGAACATTACCCACTGTGTAGCAAAATCTCCATTGTTTCCTTATTTCTAAATAACTACTATAATTCTGTTTTGTTCAGTACAAAGTTTCCTGGGACTGTGTCCCGTGTTTTCACTTTCTGATTAGATCTCTATCAAATTTGTACTTTCAAAAATGCAGACATCATGTGCTTGCATGTATTCCTTTGGTAAGAAGTAGATTATAGAATTATTTGGTACTGTATACTTAGGAAAATATTTACTAATTTTAAGTTTGCTTCAGACAAAAAGTAATCATAGGCTTTTAAATCTACTTTCCTCAACGTGTATCTGAATCATGGTATACTTTTAAAAAAAATTTCTATTAGTTTTAGGTGTAAAGCATTTATATAATTTACGTGATCCCCCTAGTAGTTCCAGAACTCACCTGGCACCATATATAGTTATTACAATGTTACTGATTTTACTCCTGTGCTGTACTTTACATTCCAGTGACTATTATGTATTCTTAGTACCTTGACCTTTTTGACCCAGCCCCACAACCCTCCTCCCATTAGGCAGCCATCACTTTGTTCTCTGTATCTGAGTCTGTTTTCTTTGTTCATTTGTTTTGTTCTTTAGATTCCACATATACATGAAATCATATGGTATTCGTCCTTGTCTGGCTTAATTGTGTTATACTTAATCTTAAATGTTTTTATAGATCAGTGATTCCTTGTATGTTTTAATACTTTCTTGTTTTATCTTAGAAATGAAGGTCATTTTTTTAATCTGTAGGCTGGATTACAGCCTACACATGTTATGAAAGAATAGCAGAAATATATTAATAGCAATGAATTTCTCTAGTGTCATTTAAATGCTCACCTATTAAAAGTTTCCATTAAAGCTGTTTATGAACAATTCTTATGCATTTTCTGTGAAATTGTCCTGTGTCGGACAACACATGCCAATGATTCAAATGCTTGCTCTTCATGAATCCATAGTCACGGCTGGAAATTATATGGAAAGATTCTTTTTTAATAATACATCTATGTAGTATTCAGAAGTCTTTGTGATAAGTTTTTTATTATTCTTGTTTTGTAAAGTGTGTTTTCTTTTTTTATAGTAGATTCCTAATATTTAGTTAATTTAGTTTTTGGGTTTTACTTATGCATGATGAAAGTGAAAGTGAAAGACAGTTTTCTACTCAATACACTTAAGAAATTGTGGGGTTCAATTCAGATGTGAATCAACCACATGTCAGTTGTGCATCTGTGTATCATTTTACCCCTACCTCGTTCATGACTTGTTTATTTCTTTTCTTCATTATTGATCAGTGGTTGTTTTATTCTGTGTAGTTAAGTAGTAATGGAAATAGTTCAAATTTCACATCTATTTACTGATGAATTTATATTTTTGCGTGAGAGAAACATTTTTGAATTAAAGGTTATTTTGGAAATGTTTTATAACTCTGTCTTTTAGCTATAAATTTTTTTTTTAATTTTGGTAAAAAAAAGTCACCAAAAATCGAACATCTCAACCATCTATAACTGTATAGTCCAGTTGTGTTAAGTATGTTCACATTATTGTGCAACTGATCTCTGGAGAATTTTATCTTGCAAAACTGTCTCAGTAGCCATTAAACAACCACTTCCTCATTTCCTTTCACTCTAAGTCCTGGGCAACTACCATCCTACTTTTTTTTTTTTGTAAGATAGACTACATTAGATTACTTACAGAGTGCAATTATATAGTATCTGTCTCTTTGTCAGTTAATAAATGTCCTCTAGGTTTGTCTGTGTTGTATCATGTTACATGATCTGTTTCTATTTCAAGACAATAATATTTCATTGTATGTATATGATACATTTTCTTCATCCAGTCATCTCTTTCTGGACATCTGGTTTGCTTCCCCCCATATTACAGGTTTTTGTGAATAGTGCTATAATGTACATAGGTGTACAAATCAAATGTTTTTTGCAGATCCTCCTTTGAATTATCTTGGGCATATACCCAGAAGTGATATGTCTGCATTATAGGATAATTCTATTTTTAATTTTTGAGACACCTCCCTCAAAAATTGTTTGCAGCAATTTATATTAACTCCAACTATGCATAAGGATCCAATTTCTCCCCATTTTGCTCATTTTTTAAATTTTATATTGGTCATCCTAATTGATATGAGGTAATATCTCACTTTGGTTTTTTTTAAATAGACAATATGCCCATTTATTTACTTAGCATATGTATAAAAATAATGGAAAGGCACGTGGATCTAAGAACTGATATTTCAGAGAAGTAGAAATCTGAGGATGACTTTAAGAGCAGCATTAGTTAGGTTCACAGCAAATTGAGTAGAAGTTATAGAGAATTCCCACATGTCCCCTGCCCCCACATGCATAGCCTCACCTTTTCAGTGTCCCCACCAGAGTGGTACATTTGTTAAAATAAATGAACTTGTATTTACAGTCCTCACCTAAAGTTGATAGTTTACCTTAGGAATCACTGTTGGGTTGTACATTCTATGTATTTAGAAATGTTTATGTCATGTACACCATTATACTATCATGCAGACTAGTTTTACTACACTAAATATTCTCTCTCCTCTGCCTATTCCTCTCTCCCTCCCTTAAACAGCACCCATTGATCTTTTTACTGCCTCCTTTATTTAGCCTTTTCTGGACTGTCATAGAGTTGCAGTCACACATTATATAGCCTTTTCAGACTGGCCTTTTTTACTTAATAATATGTATTTAGGTTTCATGTTTTTTCATGGCTATATAGCATTATTTCTTTATAATGCTGAATAATCTTATTGCCTGTATGTACCACAGTTTACTTATCCATTCACTTTTTGATAGACATTTTGGTTGCATCTAAGTTTTGGAAATTATGAATAACGCTGTTAAAACATCCATGTGCAGGCTTTTGTATAGTTAAAAATTTTCAACTCTCTGGGTTAGATTTAAGCAGCACAATTGCTGGATCATATGATAAGAGTATATTTAGTTTTGTAAGAACTAGCGAATTATTTTACCAAGTGGCTCTAGCGTTTTGTGTTCCTGACAGGAATGAATGAGAGCTCCTGTTGCGCCGTGTCCACTATAACATCTAGTGTTGTCAGTGTTCTGGCTCCTGTCCATTCTAAAATGAGTGTAGTGTTATTTTAATTTGCTGTTTGTTTAATTCTTATTGTTGTTTTAATGCGCATTTCCCTGGTGATAGGTGCTGTGGAGCATGTTTTTATATACTAATTTGCCATATGTAGACCTTCTCTAGTGTGGTGGTCATTAAAGTTTTTGGCCCATTTTTCAATCAGGTTGGTAGTTTTCTCACTGCTGAGTTTGAAGACATCTTCGTATGTTTTGGAGAATAGTCCTTTACAGGGATGTCTCTTATGAATATATATTTTTTCCAGTCATTGGCTTCTCTTTTTGTACACTTGATGAGGATGACTTGTTGGTTTTTGCCCCTTCACATTTAAATAGAAACATGGGAGTTCAAAAGTTAATACTACTTTTTTTTGGGGGGGGGGACTTTGGTTAAGAGTTTGCCTTGAAAAAATATGAAGTGTTTGAATTTCATTCTTTCCTAATTGTACAGCACCATCATAAAGATGGTCATTTTTAAAAAACATTTCTGCATTTTGTTTTTGTTACAAAAGTAATCCATGATTGTTGCAGAAAGATAAGAGTTAAAAAATTAATGAAAAGTTTCTTTGTGGTGTAGAATGGGTTCAACTATTTTATTTATTCAGTCATTTGTATTTTTAAATTGTAGTTCATATATTAATTTCAGTTGTACAACAGTGTTCTTCATTTATATACCTTAATGATGTGATCACCACCCTAAATCTAGTAACCATCTGTCACCTTACCTAGACATTACAGTATCAGTGACTATTCCCTATGCTGTACATTAAATCCCATTCCTTACTTTTTTTATAACTAGTTTTTAGTACCTCTCAATATCTTTTACCTTTTTTTCCTTTTTCCACACCCCCTCTTCTCTGGCAACCATCAGTTATTCATCTGAGACTTTTTCTGATTTGTTTGTTTCTGCATTTTACATTTTACATGTAAGTGAAATCATAAGGTAGGTATTTGTCTCTCTCTGATGTAATTCACTTAACATAACATCCTCTATGTCCATCCATGTCAGTGGCAATGACAGGATTTCCTTTCTCTTGACTGAATAATATTCCATTTATCACATATTTATCCATTTATCTATCGATGGACACATAGATTGGTTCTACATCATATCTGTTGTCAGGAATGCTGCAGTGAACATAAAGGTGCATATGTATTTTCAAATGAGTGTTTTTGTATTCTTTGGATAAATGCCCAGAAGTGGAATTGCTGTGTCATATGGTTTGTAATTTTTTAAGGAACCTCTATGCTTCTTTTCACAGTGGCCACAGCAATTTATAATCCCACCAACAGTGCATGAGGGCTCTAGTTTCTTTACACCCTTGCCAGTGCTTGTTATTTGTTGCCTTTTTGATAATGGCCATATTGATAGGTGTGAGGTGATGTGTCATTGTGACATCAGTTTGCATTTCCCAGATGAATAATGATGTTAAACATCTCTCGAGTGTATATTGGTAATCTGCTTGTCATCTTTGGAGAAATGCCTATTCAGGTTCTCTGCCCATTTTTTATTTAGATTTTTGTTTATTTTATTTTATGTTGAGTTGTATGGGTTCTTTATATGTTTCTGAAAGTAGCCTGTTACTGGATAGAGCATTTTCAAATGTTTTCCCCAACTCAGTAGGCTGACTTTTTCTTTTGTTGATGGTTTCCTTTGCTGTGAAAAGGCTTTGTAGTTTGATATAGTCGCATTTGTTTATTTTTGCATTTGCTGTCCTTGCCCTAGGAGACATCCCAAAAAATATTCTAGAGAATGATGTAGAGAAGTTTAGTGCCTATGTTTTCTTCTAGGGGTTTTGTATATTTAATCCATTTATAGTTAAGGTAATTGGTGATAGGTGTGCAGTTATTGCCATTTTATTAAGTCATGTTTACGTTCCTCACCCACACCCCCAACCACTTCTTCTTAAAGAAGTTCCTGTAACATTTTTTGTAATAGTGATTTGGGGTTGATAAACTCTTCAGCTTTTCCTTATCTGGGAAGCTCTTTATCTGTCCTTCCATTCTAAATTATAGCCTTGTTTGGTAGAGTAATTTTGGTTGTAGGTCCTTACTTTTAATTATTTTGAACATACATGCCAAGCCCTCCTGGCTTTCAAAGTTTCTGTTGAGAAATCAGCTGACAGTCTTATGGGAGTTCCCTTGTGTGTGACTAACTGCTTTTCTCTTGCTGCTTTTAACACTCTTTGTGTTAAACCTTTGGCATTTTGATTATGATGTGTCTTGCGTGGGCTTCTTTGGGTTCTTCTTGTTTGGGACTCTCTGCATTTCCTGGACTTGTGTGTCTATTTCCTTCTCCAGGTTAGGAAATCTTTCAGTTATTATTTCCTGAAATAGGTTTTCAATGCCTCTCCTCTCCTTCTGGTACTCCTCCAGCGTGAATGTTTTCTTTTTGCTGTTCCAATTCAATGTTTTCTGCCACCTTATCTTTGAGATCTCTTATTCTGTCCTCTGCTTTTTCTAACCTACTATTGAATGCCTCTAATGTGTTCATTTCAGTTATTGTATTCTTCGTTTCTGGTTCTTTTTTTGGTTTCTGTCTCTGTGTAAGGTCTCATTGAAGTCATCTGTTGTTCCCCTAAATTCATTGAGCATCCTTATAACCAGTGTTTTGAACTCTATCTGGTAGATTGCTTGTGTCTGTTTTGTTTAGTTATTTTTTTGAAGTTTTGTCCTGTTCTTTCATTTGGGACATGTTTCTTTGTGTCCTATTTTGGCTGCCTTCCTATATTTGTATGTATTAGGTAGATGTGCTATGACTCCCAGGCTTGGCAGAGTAGAATTATATAGTAGGTGTCCTGTGGGGTCCAGTGGTGCAGACTTTATGGTCATCTCTGTTGTGTGCACCAGGAATGTCTCTTGTGTTACTCCTGTGTGGCCTCCTATTGTAGTTGAACCTTGGTTGCTGTTGGCACATCATTATGTGGGACTGACCTTCAAGCTGATGGGCTGTGATGGCTGGCTGTGACTAAGATGAATTGTTCTGTGGGGGCTGACCCCATAGGGCAGGATTTGCTTTAGCAGGGTTCTGGTGCTTGCCTACTCTTTTGGTGTGTTGTTTATATATCTGGTTAGGTATTGCTCTAGTGTGGTCTGATCCTGAGTACTGGGTGTATTGGTTCTTGGGCCTCCAGGGTGGGGGCTCTGGTTCACATCAAGGTCAGCTGCTGCCTTTGCCCATCCTGGGGCCACCTCATAGTAGCTTCAAGGTGATCTATAGTTGGCTGCCACCAGTGTTGAGCTTAGAAGTGCCTGGTAGGGGCTATGCTCTTAACTGAGGCCATCTGCCACTAATGGCAGGCTTGGGCTCACTCAGCAAGAGGTAGGGGGTTTGGCAAGGCTGGTTCTTGCTTCTTTTGGGTTTGAGAAATTTTAGGAAAGTCTACAGTGTGAGTTGAGCAGGTGTTTGTATGGAACAGCTGCTGACATTGGTTCACATTTGACACAGAAGTTGAGTATGGTGGAGTCTTATAGGATCACCAGGTGGAACAAATGGTGGTTAATGGAGTTTTCAAAGTTGGTGCCAACTTGCACTTGCAGGCTGGGCTGCGGGGAAGGCTCAAAAAAGTAACAATGGGAATTGCCAGCACTTCTCTCTGGGAAGAGCTTACCCTGACCACTGTCCCTACAGCCCTTGCCCAGATGTAAGTCAATTCAGTTTTTTTCCATATGTTCCTGGTGCTCTTTCAGCTGCTTCCTTTGTCCTGGGGCTCTGAGCTGGTGAGTGTGTGCATGGCCTTTTTAAGACCTGCAGTGCTAAAGTCTCTAGAAGACCGTTGTCTTTTTTGGACACTAACCCTGCTGGTTTTCACTGCCAGATATTTCGGGGACTTTCGTTCTCTATATTGGTGTCTCACACTGGGGAGCCCCATGGGGCTGGAACCCCTCTCCTCTCAGTGGAGACCTTTGCATCTGATATTGCCTTCCTGATTCTTAGCTTCCACACTGTGGAGGTAGGACCAGCCTGCTCTGTGTCTCCGCCCCTCCTAGACTAAGTATGTCCTCATTTTTATAGCTGTAGCTATAGGACTTTTTCTCTTCAGCTTGGCTTCAGGTACTTCTTAATGATGTTTCCTTTAAAATTTAGTTGTGCCTTGGGAGGAGGTGAACATAGTGTCCACCTACTCTGTAGTGTTGACCAGCAGTCTCTTCTGTACTTTCTTGATGACAGTAGCTTTGGAATATGTTTTAAAATCAGGAAGTGTGATTGAATTTGAATTTATATTTATTAATTTTAGATTAAGTTTTTCTATTATAACTAAGAGCATCATTTGGGATTTTGATAGTGATTGCTTTGAACCTGTTGATCATCTTGGTCAATACTGGCAGCTTGTAGTATTAATAATTTAATGTAGGACCGTGGTATGTGTTCTATTTATTGCTCCTTTAATTACATCCAACAGTATTATATAGTTTTTATGATATAAGTCTTTCACCTCCTTCATTAATTCCTTAGTATTCTTCTTGATGCTAGTTTTTAATTATATTCTTAATCTATTTTTTTTTTATCATTTTCTGTTAATCTATAGTAAACAACTAGTATTTATGTTTTAATTTTGTATCCTGCATCTTGCTACACTTTTTGAATTCAGTTTGTTGCATTCTTTAGGATTTTCTGTTAATGATTCTGACACCTGTCAACAGGTGTTTCTCTTGGGATGTGTTTTATTTTTTTCTTCCATGGTTCTTCTGGTAAGGACATCTGGTACAATGTGAAATCAAAGTGGTAGGAGTGGGCAGTCTGACCTTCTCTGTGATTATAGAGGAAGGATTTCAGTTTTTCACCATTCTGTATGATGTTAGTACTGGACTTTTCCCAAATGACCTTCATTACGTTTAGTTTGTTTCCTTTATTTCTGGTTTGTTGAGTGCTTTATCATAAAAGGGAGTTTAATATTTTCAGTTTATTTTTCTCCACCATTTAAAAGTAAATACATGGTTTTGACCTTTATTCTGTTAATGTGCTCTTATATTTTTCAATTTCCATACTTTGAAAAGTGTATACCTGAGTGAAATAAATGTGATCATTTTTTTTGGCATCTTTCAGATAGGTCTTCTCAAGATACCCAGGGCTTGTTGCCAAAGCCAAGCATAGAAGATTCGTTTTACAACATGTTTCTGGTAAGAAAAGGAAGGTGTGGTTTGAACGTGAGGTGTGTGCGATGGGCACAAAGGATGTTATGGACATAAGCAGACTGGAATAATTACCTATAAGAAAATCTTTCTTACCAAAATAGATCAAAGACATAATCACCTTAGGAAAACTTCCACTTTAAGCCAGTTATATTTGCAGAACAAGGTAGTCTGTAAACAATTGTTTTAACAGATAGTGTCTGAAAGGAAATTTGGTTAATCGTGGAAGTCACTTAGTTCATGGTACAAATAATCATTTGAATTATTTAAAATGTTGAATTGGATTAAACATTTAGTTAAATATTTCTAAAAATCAGAGATCGAAAAATGAAATTCTAAATGTGATGAATTTGAGAGTCCCTTAACCAAGAATTCATTATTTTTCCATTGAGAAATAATGCCTTCTTGTTTCAAAGGGTAATTTTTATAAACTTGGGGGAGAATCTTTGTATAACCATCATGGTTCAATAGGTATCAGAATATTTAATTGGGAAAACCTTTACATGTGTAATCTCACTAAATGCCTTTTTATCTTCACTGATTACCAGAGTACATATAATGGAGAGAGAAGTTATCAATTCAACAAATCTCAGAAATACTTTAACCAAGGATCAGATCTTAAAAAACATCAGAGAACTCGTCTTATAGAGAACAAATATAAACGTAGGGAAGACTTTGATCAAAGCTCAAATCTTATACATCAGGATATTTACATTGCAAAAAAGATAGGCAAATGTAGTGAAAGTGGCAAATCTTTGAACCAATCTTTAAATTTTACTGAACATCACAATATTCATACTGGGGAGGAATCTTATAAATGTAGAGAATGTGGCAAAACCTTTAACCAGCACTCAAACCTTACTGAACACGAGAGAATTCATGCTGGAAAGAAGCTTTACAAATGTCGAGAATGTGGCAAAGCGTTTAACCAACGCTCCAAACTTACCGAACATGAGAGAATTCATGCTGGAGAGAAGCCTTACAAATGTCGAGAATGTGGCAAAGCCTTTAACCAGCGCTCCAAACTTACCGAACATGAGAGAATTCATGCTGGAGAGAAGCCTTACAAATGTCGAGAATGTGGCAAAGCCTTTAACCAGCGCACCAAACTTACGGAACATGAGAGAATTCATGCTGGAGAGAAGCCTTACAAATGTCGAGAATGTGGCAAAGCCTTTAACCAGCGCACCAAACTTACCGAACATGAGAGAATTCATGCTGGAGAGAAGCTTTACAAATGTCAAGAATGTGGCAAAGCCTTTAACCAGCGCTCCAAACTTACCGAACATGAGAGAATTCATG
>CM053508.1:95859338-95919522 GCA_028627145.1 Eidolon dupreanum | reverse complement strand
GAATGTGGCAAAACCTTTAACCTATATTCAAGCTTTACTCGCCATCAGAAAATTCATAGTGGAGAAAAGCCTTACGTGTGCAAAGAATGTGGCAAGGCCTTTAACCGGTACTCAAACCTTACTGAGCATGAGAAAATTCATGCTGGAGAGAAACAATACAAATGTGAAGAATGTGGCAAAGGTTTTAACCAATACTCAGTCTTTACTCAGCATCAGAGAATTCATGCTGGAGAGAAGTCTTACAAATGTAGAGAATGTGGCAAAGCCTTCAAGCAGTGGTCAAGCCTTACTCGACATCAAAGAATTCACACTGGAGTGAAACCTTACAAATGTAAGGAATGTGGCAAAGCCTTTAACCAGTGTTCTAACCTTACTCAGCATGAGAAAATTCATGCTGGAGAGAAGCCTTACGAATGTCGAGAATGTGGCAAAGCTTTTAAGCAGTACTCAAACCTTATTCAGCATGAGAACATTCATACTGGAGAGAAACAACATAAATGTGAAGAATGTGGCAAAGCCTTTAACCGATACTCAGTCCTTACTCAGCATCAGAGAATTCATGACGGAGAGAAGCCTTACAAATGTAAAGAGTGTGACAGAGCCTTTACGCAGTGCTCAAACCTTACTCGACATCAGAGAATTCACACTGGAGAAAAACGTTACAAATGTGAAGAGTGTGGCAAAGCCTTTAACCAGTGGTCAACCCTTACTAGACATCATAGAATTCATACTGGAGAGAAACCTTACGAATGTGGAGAGTGTGGCAAAGCCTTTATCCAGCGCTCACACCTTATTCACCATCAGAAAATTCATGCTTAAAGAGGTCTTAAAAATGCAGAAAATGTGGCAAAGCCTTTAAATAGTGCTTATATCTTACTGAACAGAGAAAACATGCTGGAGACAGATAGTAGAAATGTAAAAAAAAAAAAACAAAAAAACCTTGTAGAGCCTTTCTTCAGCTTTCACATCTTAACACGTTATAATTCAAAATGTAGAGAAACCTTAAAAATGTAAAGAATGTGAGAAACCTTTTAGCTGGACTGACAGCCTTACTCAGTGTCAGAGAATACATAGTGGAGAGAAATGGCTACATTTGTAATAAGTGATGAAATAACTGTTCAAAATACTTCAAAAAATTTAAGCTGGAAAGTGACTTTAAAGAATTTTTTTTTTTTAAAGCAGAATATTTATTGTGGTTCTCTAATTGTTGAAATCATTAAGATGAACTGGATATTACAACAGCTGCCCTCTTGGGTTTAGGTGTTTCTTCATGGAATCCATGCCTCATTCTGCATTATGCAATTTTTAGGTGCCTCATTCTACCAGTCGCAGCGGTATTTTGTCTTTTGGCCTTGGCCTTCCACTTGTACTTTCTATTTCACTTGGCAAGATAGCCACATTTGCCACAGGTAGACTTCCGAAGGTGGCAGGCTTTAGAGCCACAGTGGTGGCATAATGTGTGTCTTAATGAAGGATGTTCCCTTTGTCATCTCACTTCTGTGGCCAAGACCAAAGAGTGAAGGTATTTTTAAAAAGTGCAAAAATGTTTGGTCAAAAATCAAACCTAAAATATTGGACAATCCACAGGTGAAAGTAGTAAGTCAATTACACTTTTGAGATAGTATTCTAAAAGAATACGTACGAAAATTAATCCAAAGTTTAGTAAATTTTAGATAACTTTACTGTTTAGTATGCTTCAAAGTATCAAGGACATGGATGTCAGGACAGGTGTATCTTTTTACAGAATATCTTATTTTTTTACAGTATTTGAGATTTTTAAAATATTGTAACAACTATCAAATCACTTCTTGCTATGCCTTTATTTTTGGTGTGTGTATGTGAATTATGGGGTTAATTGTTGCTACCTCCTTTGAAGCAGATCTGAGAGCCCTTGTGTATTAGCTGGGATTCACTCATATCTACTTTTCAAGGATGGTTGAGGACAATGTAATGTATGATGTATGAAGAAAATCTAAATGAAGATGCTGATTGTGGGTGACTTAGAACATTGATATAAGTCACCATGAGGTGGGTGTTGAGGGCATCATTCTTTGCATTAGTGTAAGAGGAACATTATGAATTTTAATGAGTTTTACCAAGTACTTTTTAAGGGAAAAAGGGTGACAGTTCATAAAACTCTGGCTGTATCTTCATAGTAGCCGTAGATAGAAGTCACGAATACTATTTGATTTGTTTGAAATCTTCACAAATATCTCAACAGTATAGATGATTCATCCCTAAGTGCATAAAATTATTATATGTCCTTGTTCACTAAATAATTTGCCTCAGTCTTGAAAACCAGAGAATACACTACTCTCAGATCATTATATTAGAAGAACAGTATTGCTTCTTGAATACTTGTAATAGTAATATGCTTTTGCAAATGGTCACACAGTGGATATTACCATCCTTTATTTAGACTATATGTGAACTTAATATTTACATTTATAAAGCTGATTGATTTTTAATGAGTCAACACTGATGTGCAATGAATGATTTGTTATCTTCCACTAATGTTAACCTGTCCAGTTTTATTCAAGGTTGTAGATAATATGCTATTTGGAAACAGTGAGATGTTATCTGTAGTAATTTCTTTTCCCAATGACTTTAAGCTTCAAATAATGTGGGACCATCTGCCCTATAACTTATATATTTTTTCCTCCTTACTGTAACTACAGGAATATTGTGATGGTTACAGTAACGATATTGTAAGAGTATTGTTGAGAGTTTAGCTAAACTACTGCACGATATTGTTGCCTTGACATTCATTTTGTGTAGCTAAGGAGCCTTGAACTGACATTAGCCCCACTGCTAGCGCATAGACTAGATATCAGCTCACACAGTCAAAAGTAAGTATAAATTCCTTATAAGACTTCTCTAGTAGTCCTTGTGGGCAAATCTCCCTTGCCTCTCAGGGTTTCACCTTGTATACCGCTTAAGTAATATCTCTGCAGGCTTTACCAAAACTTTGTTCGTTATGGTTTGAATTAACCCATCTGAACTTAATTAACTCGTGAACTCCAAGGAACTCCTCCCAGTGATCCTAATAAAGGCATGTACCCTGGGTCGTGCCACTCTGCCTGCATCCTGCCTTGGCCTCCCCGTGTAGCCCCGTGAAGCATGCTGTGTATTTTTTCAGGGCCTGTGAGTTTATAAACTTGTCTATTTCAATTTCTCTTGGGGTATTTTGTCTAACTGCTGCTCATCATTCAGCATCAGGGTGCTCTGTTTAACAAATGCTAATCTAACAGTCATAATAAGAAAAATTAGGAGCTATCCTTTTGGAATTCTGAATCACTATTTATAACATTTTACCCTATATTTTTCTTTGAACTTTTCCTTTTTCTGAGCGTCAGAGATTTTCATTGATTTGCTATACACTGAATGCAATACGTGAATGTATTAAGCTAATGATACAACTTAGGAGGAAGGAGTGAGTGTATATTTTTGTGTATATATATATATATATCTCCAGAAGGAAAGGTAGTTGCTTCAAATTGGTAATTTCAAAGTACTTTATTTTTTATGCTGTTGTAAATGGAACTATTTGTTTAATTTCTCTTTCTGATAGTTCATTATTGGTGTATAAAAATGCAGCTAATTTCTGAACATTAATTTTGAATCCAGCTACTTTACTGAAATCAATTATCAATTCTAATAGTTCTTTTGTTGAATTTCCAGAGTTCTCTCTATATAGTATGTCATCTGCAAATAATGACAGTTTTACTTCTTTTCCAATTTGGATGCCTTTTAAATACCTATGAATAAATTTAACCAAGGAGGTAAACTCAGAAAATTGTAAAGACATTGTAGATAGAAAATAAAGAAGACACAAATAAATGTAAGAATATACTGTGCTCATGAATGAGAAGAATTAACGTCATTAAAATGTTCATACTACCCAAAGCAATCTATAAATTCAGTGCAATTCATATCAAAATGCCAATGGTATTTTTCATAGAACTAGAACAAATAATCCAAAAATTTATATGTAACCAGAAAAGATCCCGAATAGCCACAGCATTCTTGAGAAAGAATAACAAAGTTGGAGGTATCATGTTACCTTATACTACAAGGCTATAGTAATCAAAACAGCATGGTACTGGTGTAAAAACAGACACATCGATTAATGGAACAGGATAATCTAGAAATAAATCCATACCCATATGGTCATTTAACCTATAATAAAGGAGGCAACAGTATGCAGTGGCATAGAGAGAGTCTATTTAATAAATGCTATTGGGAAAACTGGACAGATACATGCAAAAAGAAACAACCATCATTTTACACTATATACAAGAATAAACTCAAAATGGACAAAAGACATTAAAATCCATCTACAATATATATATTTATGTTTAGTTTGATGTAGTCCAACTTATTTCTTATTTACCTTGCCCACAAATGCAAAACTTGAGATGCAAGAGAATTCTGATATGCCAATGATCTAAGAAAATTAATGAATAACATGAATACTAAAGAGATTGAAAGTCTATAGAATCAGAACTGGAGCTGACAAGCGCAATAACAGATGAAGAATGAAATAGTGTAAGAAATACAGCTGATAAGATGAAGGAAAGAGCGATATCAAGGAGAAATCTGGAAATGATGCAGATAGAAGTGAGACTTGAGAATGAAAAAAAAAGCTACTAGATCTGACACCATCAGAAAAGAAACAACGTAAGAATAATAGATATACCAGAATGAAGAGAGGGAGAAGGGAACAGAGCCTATTCAAATAGTTGACAAGAACTTCCTAAAGATATAGAAAGAACTGGGTCCTTGAGTCCAAGAGGCAAACAGAACACCTCATTATTTCAATCCAAAAAAGCCTTCTCCAAGATGCATTAAAACTATAAACAAAAATACATAATGGTTAGAGTCAGTAAAACGTTTTTAAAAGAGACAATACAGCGCCTCAAACTCACAGATAATTTGAGAACAAAAACAGAAGGGGAGGTATTAAAGGTCTGAATCTGCAAAGGAGAATGGAGATAAGACACATGCAGATGAAAAAGGACTGCTGTGTTTATGAAACATTCTTTTACATAAATTTGATGGTAACCACACACCGAAAATCCAGAACTGAGACACAACGTAAATCAAGAGGGAACAGGAAAAATTTGTAAGACACTGTCAAATTGAAATAACAGAACCACAGGACAAAGAAACCATTGACATTTCAAGCTACCAGAAAACAAATGATAAAATGGCTGTAGGAAAACCTTGTATTTTAATAATCATTCTTAATGTAATGGACTGAACTCACCAGTAAGAAGGCACAGAGTAGAAGATTGGATCGAAAAACCCAACCATATGCTGCCTTCGAGAGACAGCTCAGCTGCAAGGACAAATACAGACTCAAAACGGTGAAATAAAAATGATACTGTAAGCAAATGCCATCCAAAGAAAAGTGGTGTAGCCATACTTGTATTTGATGAAACAGACTTCAAGATTAAAAAACATAATGAGAGACAAAGATGGGGTGCTTCATAATGATAAAGGAGACCATATATCAAGAAAACAATAATATATATGCTCCCAATCTGGGAGGACCAAAATATATAAAGCAATTAACAGAAGTAAAGGTAGAAACTTAACAAAAAGACATAAATATAGTAGGAGACAAAATACCCCTGTCAGTCATGGATAGATCGTCCAAATGGAAAGTTAGTAAGGAAATAACTTTAAATGACACATTTGACTAATTGGACATAATTGACATTTACAGAGCCTTTCATCCCAAATCACATTATGCATTCTTTTCTAGTGCACATGGAACATTCTCAAAGATAGACCATATGTTGAGATGCAAAAGTAGCCTCAACAAATTTAAGATTAAAATCATACCAAGCATAATCTCTGACCATAATGCTTTGAAGTTGAAGAGCAACTAAAAAAAAAGTAATAACCTAGATACATGGAGGTTAAAAAAATGTACGGTCAAAAATGTCTTGTTCAGAAGTCTGTCTTGAAAGTCTCTGTAGAAAAATGAATGAAAATGCGACACTAAAACTTCTGGAATAGAGCAAAGGTGATAATTACAGGAATGTTCATATCATTATAGGTCTAACTCAATAAACAAGGAAAATTCCTAATTTACAGCCTAATGTTACATTTTTTAAAAATATAAAAAGAAGTACAAGTGAAGCCCAAAGTCAGCAGAACGAAGGAAATAAAATTAGAGCAGAATTGAATGAAACAGAACAAAAAAATAATAGGAAAAATTAATGCAACAAAGAGATGATACATTGAAAAAAATAAAATTGGCAAACCCCTGGGTAGATTCAGTAAGGAAAGAAGAGGACACAATCAGAAGTGAAAGAGAAGTTCAGACAGATACCATCGAAATACAAAATATTATACAGGAATACTATGAGCAGTTATATGCCACTAAATTCAATAGCCTAGAAGAAATGGACAAATTTTTGGAAACATTCGGTCACCCTAGACTGAACCATAGGTAATTGGAAAGTCTGAATAGACTGATCAACACTATGGAAATTGAAACATGAAGTTTTTACTTTTAAAAAAGTAAAAGTCCAGTACCAGATGACTTCACTAGTGAATTCCACCAAACATTCAGAGATTTAATACCTATTCTCAAACTTTCCCCCAAAATTGAAGAAGAGGCAATACTTTCTAACTCATTTTATGAGGCCAACATTACCCACATACTAAAACCTGGTAAAGATAACAAAAAAAGGAAACTGTAGACCAGTATCTCGGATGATTACAGAGGCAAAAGTCCTAAGTAAAATGTTAGCAAGTCTAATACAACAAAACAGTTAAAAAGATTATACATCATGGTCAAGTTGGCTTCATTTTAGGGGCACAAGGATGGTTTAACATGCAAATTGATTAATGTGGTACGCCACATAAAATGAAGGATAAAAACTGATCATGTTAATAGATACAGAAAAGCATTTGACAAGCTATACCATTTACTTATGATTAAAACGGTTAATAAAATGTGTATGGAAGGAAAGTATCTCAACATGAAGGCCATATACAACAAACAGCTTACATACTTAATGGTGAAAAAGTAAAAACCTTCCCTCTAAGATCTGGGACACAACAAGGCTGTCTTTTATCACCACTGTTCAATAGTGTTGGAATTTCTCACTTGAGGAATATGCAAAACAAAAGGCAAATTGGGAATGAAGTCAAATGGTCACTTTTTGCAAATGACATGATTTTCTGTATAGTAAACCCTAACGACTCCACTAAAAAATTGTTAGAAACAGTAAAGTTTTAGGATACTGAATCAATGTACAAAAATCCACAACACTTAAACTGCATAGAAGAAAACAGGTATTAAACTCATAGACCTTGGATTTAGAGAGGATTTTATGAATTTGAGCTCAAAAGCAAGGAAAGTAAATGCAAAAACAAATGAATGAGACTATATCAGACTAATGTGGAGCAAAAGAAACCATGAACAAAAGAGCCAGCCATCAGAATGGGAGAAGATATTTGTGAACGACGCCTCCAATACGGGGCTAATATTCAAAATATACAAAGAACTCATTCAACCCAACAATAAAAAACCGTCCAATTAAAAATTGGGCAGAGGACCTGACAGACACTTCTCCCAAGAAGACATACAAATGGCCAACAGACATGAAAAGATGCTCAATTTCACTAGCTATTAGGGAAATACAAGTAAAACCCATAATGAGACACCACCTCGTGCCCCTTAGAATGGCCATCATCAGCATGTCAAGTAACGAGTGTTGAAAAGGTTGTGGGGAAGAGTGAACCCTCCTGCACTGCTGGTGGGCATGTAAATTGGTACAGCTACTATGGAAAACAGTATGGAGGTTCTTCAAAAGATTAAGAATAGAATTACTATATGACTCAGCAATCTCTTTTCTGGGAACTTACCCCCATCCCCAATTTAAAAACACCCCAAAAGATATTTACACCTTGATGTTAATAGCATTATTTACAGTGGTCAAGACATAGAAACAACTGAAGTGTCCTTTGATGGATGATTGGATAAAGATGTGGTGCATATATACAATGGACTAAGAAAAGATATATGATGGCCATAAGAAGAGATTGAATATTGCCATTTGTAACAAAATGGATCTTGATTATCATGCTAAGCAAAATAAATCAGATTGAAGAAGTTGAGAACCATATATGACTTCACTTATCTGTGATATAGGAAACTGAAAGCAACAAATGAACAAGGCAAACAGTCTCATGGACGTGGGCAACAGTTTTTGGTTATCTGAAGGAAACGGGACTAGGGAGGCAGATAATGGTAAATGGTAAAATAGCTGGTGATGGCAATTTAGGTGGTGAACACAATGCAATATATATTGACACTGAATTGTACACTTGAAACATATTAATCAATATCACCCCAATAAATTTAATTAAAAAAATGAAACAAGAAGTGGACTTAAGTTGTAAATGGTGTCTGATTGCTATCTGTGTACATGTTTATTGGGATAGCTATTTTTTTAATAATGGAATAAGATTTTCCATAGATTTTGTAACAGTAAATACTCTAAGTTAAGTCTCACTTTTAGGTCATGGCTTCTGTCTTGGAAACTTTAGAAGATAAGATGGGAGCCGTGTGACTTCAGGAAGAGGAAATGTGTAATATATGGTTCTCATTTCCTCTTAGCCGTCATTATAGGGTTTTTTCTTTGATGGCAGTAGAAAGACCTCATTTTCATAACATTACTACTTTTGATACTTTCTTTAAAGATACTTTTCATCAAAGATTTTTTCACAGAGTATTTAACCAGGATTTGGGAGGCTTAGGCACTGGGGTTCTGTCTCTTCAGTGAATTTACTTGTGTGACCTTGGGCAAGTTATTTAACCAATGTGCTTCAGTCTATCTTCTAAAACTGTAGTGATACCTCACAGGGTTATAAGGGTTAATTGTCTGTAAAGCATCTAAGGTTCTTGAAGGCACTATATAAATAGAAAATATCTACTAAAATTGGTTTATTTGTGGGAAAAAAAAACGCACAATAATGATGGTGCAACAATCTCATTACTGAAAATGACCCAGATAATTCACACATACACAATTCAAAGGTCCACTTTCCATGATGGGTTTTATAGCAGAAAAAAGACACATTAAACTCTGTAAATATATAAAATGTTTCATAATTACCATGGAATATAATGTCATGTTTTAGAGACGGCAGTAGTTTCATTTTACTGGTGTGAAAATGTTACCATCGTGTATTACTGGTTAAGGAAAGCAATTTGGTTGACAGTAAGTTTGATATGAAAGTATATAAATATTGAGCCAAATACAAAATATTTTAATGCTTGTGTGTGTTAATGCAAGGTCATACATACTCTGAAATTTCTTAAGGAGGAGGATGCATCTAAAGCTAATGAAAACTTACATGTGGAAGTCAAACTTACTGATTGGGGGGAATTAATGATTTTAACTGTTTTCTAATTTCATATTTTATAATGTTTATTATTTCATAATTAAATTTGTTACTATGTATAGTAGTTTTCTATCACTGCCATAACATTACCATGCATTTAGCAGCCTAAAAACACATTTCATGATTCATAAGTCAGAATTCCAGCAGGCTTGACTGGACTCTCCTTAGTGTCTCACAAAGTAAAAATCCAAGTTTCATCGAGCATGGGCTCTTATCTGCAGCCTGTGGGGAAGAATCACTCCCAGGCCCACTCAGGTTGTTTGCAGAATTAGTTTGTTTCTCAGGGTTTCCACATGACCCCCTCCATGGTTGTCACATCTTTCACCTGATATCCCCATCATTCACTCAGACTTTTACCTGTGGTCTTCTACATACTCAGTTGAAGAGTTCATCACAGGTATGTTATGTAAGTAGGGTTTTTGCCTCATGGGCTCACATTATAAAGCGTTCATAGTTAAGTTATGAATGGAATGCAAATCGGAATTGATGAATAGAGTACATTGGTGACCTCCAGTCCACCCCTACAATCTCCATCCCACCTACCTCCATCTCTATCCTCAATTGTGGCATCCATCCCTCTTCTCCAGTAACCTTTAGGTATTCATGAGACCATTTCTCCAAATGATCTTCAAAGGCTTCTTTATTGCTCTCTAATGTCCATCCTGTGCATTTTAGAACTCCATCCCTATGATACCCTTCTCTTCCTAATTTGAGAGCCCTCACTCCAAGCCTCCTCTCCTGTTACCTCCAGCCTTTTCAACCTTCACCTCCTTTGCCCTTTATCCTCTCTCCCTCTCAGTGACTTCAGCCCATATCTTGTGTCCTCTGTCCTCAAATGACCCAGTCATCAATTCTTAGGTGTCCTTAATTTCCCCATGGCCCGGCACCCATTCCTCTAACCTCATAATCCCTGACTCCTTATCCTCTGTCCTTTAGCCTTCTGGTGCCCCCTCTCCTCTCAGCTCCCTTGATCCTGCTCCACACACTATAACTCAGTGTCCCTTATGTTACCCAGGCTCCATCTTTCCTTTTCATGCTTTATATGTGGACCATTAAATACCTCCAATACCTTCATTCACATCCCAGTATCCTTTCCACCCTTATGTTATTTAACCCTTTATAGTCAATAACATTCCTGAGCCTTCAGCCTTGCCTTTTAACTGCCTTTTGTGAATTAACTCCCCATCTCCATTATTCCCTTCACTCCTGTGATTTCTTTCACTCTCATTTCATCAGCTGACAAAATAGCCCTCATATATTAACTTTATTTCACACTCTTCCCCCTCATATCCTTAAAATCCACAGTGTACTTCTCGGAGACATTTAACTGCCTTGTGCCTGATAGCACTGGTGTGGGTTGAATTGTTTCTCAATACGATAAAGTCCTAACTACAGTACTTGTAAATGTAACATTATTGAGCAGTAGGATGTTTGCAGGTGTAAATAAGGTAAGACGAGGTGATGATGGATTTGGGTTGTCCCTAATCCGATGACTGGTATCCTTTTCTTAATTTTTAAAAATTATTTTAGTTATTTTTTATATCAACATTGCTTAACAAAATCGAAGTTTCAGCTGTACAGTTTAACAGCAAAGTGCACACACACACACACACACACACACACACACACACACACTGCGTGTTCACCTCCCATAGATTTCTTTCTGTCACCACATATTTGACCCCCTTTTACTCTGTCTACCCCCCTTCCACCTCCCCTCTGGTAACCACTAGTCTATTATCCAAGTCCATAAGTTTCTGTTTCTTTGTCCTGTTCATTTGTTGCTTTTAGGCTTACATCCCAAATATAAGTGATATCATGTGATTTTCAACTTTTTCTGTATGGCTTATTTTGCTTAGCATGATTATCTCGAGGTCCATCCATGTTGTCGCAAATGGCAGCATTTCATCTTTTCTTGTGGCTGAGTAGTATTCCATTGTATGTATGTACCACAGCTTCTTTAGCCCATCATCTATTGTATAACACCAGTTACTTCCATGTCCCAGCCAATGTGGGTAATGCTGCTATGAACATCGGTGTACAAATATCTTTTCAGATATGGGTTTTCAAGTCTTTAGGGTAAATACTCAGTAGAGAGATTGCTGGATGACATGGTAGATCAATTCTTAGTTTTTTGAGGAACCTCCATACTGTTTTCCATAGTGGCTGTACCAATTTGCAGTCCCACCAGCAGTGTATGAGGTTTCCTTTTTCTCTGCACCCTCTTCAACATTTATTACTTGTCCTGTTGATGACAGCTATTCTAACAGGTGTGAGATGGTATCTCATTGTGGTTTTGATTTGCATTTCCCTTATAGCTAGGGATGTTGAACATCTTTTCATGTGGCCATTTGTTGGCCTTTTGTATGTCCTGTAGGGAGAAGTGTTTGTTCAGGTCCTCTGCCCATTTTTTGATTGGATCATTTGGTTTTTTGTTGTTATTGAATTGTATGAGTTCTTTGTACATTTTGGATATTAGGCTCTTATCGGAGGTGTTGCTTGCAAATATATTTTCCCATTCTGATGGTTGTCTCTTTACCTTGTTGATGGTTTCTTTTGCTGAGCAGAAGCTTTTTAGTTTGATATAGTCCCATTCATTTATTTTTGCTTTTACTTCTCTTTCCTTTGAGGTCAAATTCATAAAATCCTCTTTAAGTCCAAGGTCCTTGAGTTTAGTTCCTGTTTTCTTCTATGCATTTTATTGTTTCAGGTCTTATATTCAGGTCCGTAATCCATTTTGAGTTACTTTTGGTTTGTGATAGACAAGTCAAGTTTCATTTTTTTGCAGGTGGCTTTCCAGTTTTCCCAAAATTATTTATTAAGGAGGCTTTCCTTTCTCCACTGTATATTTTTCGATTTTTTTGTCAAAAATTATTTGCCCATATAAATATGGGTTTACTTCTGGATTCTCGATTCTGTTTCACTGCTCCGTGTATCTGTTGTTCTGCCAATAAATACCATGCCATTTTGATTACTGTCGCTTTGTAGTATAATTTGAAGTCAGGCAGAGTGATGCCTCCAGCCTCTTTCTTTTTTCTCAGGATAGCTTTGGCAATTTAGGGTCTTTTGTGTTTCCATACGAATCTGATGACTTTTTATTCCATTTCTTTTAAAAATGCCAATGGGATTTTGATGGGGATTGCATTAAATCTGTATAATGCTTTAGGTATTGTGGTCATTTTAAATATGTTGATTCTTCCATCCAAGAACATGGAATATCTTTCCATTTCTTTGTATCTTCTTCGATTTTTTTTAAATAGGGTCTTATAGTTTCATTATATAGGTCCTTCCCTTGTTTCGTTAGATTTATTCCTAGGTATTTTATTCTTTTTATTGCAATTGCAAAAGGAATTATTTTTCCACTTTTTCTGACACTTCGTTGTTAGAGTATAGGAACACTATGAATTTTCGAATGTTGATTTTGTATCCAGAGATGTTACTGTATTTGCTTATTGTTTCTAGTAGTGTTCTAGTGGAGTCTTTAGGGTTTTCTATATAGAGAATCATGTCATTTGCAAATACTGACAATTTGACTTCTTCATTTCCTATTTGGATGCCTTTTGTTTCTTTCTCTTGCCTGATTGCATTCACTAGGACCTCCAATGTTATACTGAATAACAGTGACAGTAGTGGACAGCCTTGCCTTGTTCCTCATCTTAGAGGGAAGGTTTTTAGTTTTTCACTGTTAAGTATAATGTTGGCTGAGGGTTTGTCATAGATAGCCTTATTATGTTAAGGTACTTTCCTTCTATACTGATTTTGTTGTGTTTTGATCAAAAATGGGTGCTGTATCTTGTCGAAGTCTTTTTTTGCATTTATTGATATGATCATATGATTCTTATTTTTTAATTTGTTTATGTGGTGTATCACATTAATCGATTTACAAATGTTGAGCCATTTCTGTGCCTCTGGGCTGAAGCCCACTGGATTGTGATGCATAATCCTTTTAATATGTTGCCGTATTCAGTTCGTGGTATCTTTTATGAAGATGGAAATTTGGACACAGAACATGATGTGACCATGGAAGCAGAGATTAGAGTGATGCATCTACAAGCCAAGGAAGGGCAAAGACTGCCAACAACTATCACAAGCTGGAAAGATACAAAGAAAGACTTCAAATAGTGTGTGACCCTGCCAACAACTTGATTTCAGACTTCTAGAAACCTCCAGAACTGAGAATCAATTTCTGTTTGTTTAGCTGCCTAGTTTATTTAGCCACCTAGTGATTAGTTGCTGAGCCATCAGAAACAAATACAAATCTTCTGTCTTCTCCCTTCAGCACTCTTTGTTTCCCTGGGCCCGCAGGCCCTTTGCAGTCCTATCTAATCCCTTTCCCCTTTTTTCTGTGTTCTCTTACTCCACTGTATCATCACCAATACACTATCACTTTTCCAAACTCCAGCATTCACTCCATGCACCTCGATCTAAAGTAGCAATGTTTACATACTCATTAAGTACTGCATATTGTAAATATAGTCCTGTGGAGTTTTCTGTTAGAAGGAGTATAAGACAGAAATAGCTACTGTTTATAGGCTTTCAGAAAACAGTAGTTATTACTGTTTTTGCACAAATAAACTGTGTTGAGGTATGCTCTCTCATGTGACTGAAATTTTATGAACCTGAGTGTGACTGTGACCTTATGTTGCATTATGTGTGTATGAATGTGACTGTGAGTCTGTATATGGTGTGTGTGTGGTGTGACAGAGTATGTAAGTTTCTGTGTGTGAGTGCCTGCAATTATGTTTGAGTGTTAATGAGAGTTAATGCATGTATGGGTTTTCATCTGTTAGTGTGTAGATGTGGTCTTTGTATGTGTATTTGTGTGCATGTATATAGAATGTGAGTTGTCCACTTTCAGAATTCAAATGTGTGAGTTGGAATATTTGATGGCATTGGATAGTGACCTCGGGCCAAACATGGATTTGTTTGTTTAAAAGGGAGAGGGTCAAAGTCATATTTTATACTACTTTGATAAATTGCAAAATTAATGCTTACTAAAGAAAAGTAAATGTGAATACTGTGGCAACCATTCGATGCTCTTGGACTATGAGGTAGAACTAGCTTATCTGATATTTTTTAAAATGATAGAATCTGCTTATTCAGCCTTCTATTCTTGGTCCTTTTTTTGTGACAGGCTCTTTTATAACAGTCTCTGTCTTTATGGATATTTTTCTGTTTAGAAATTTTATTCTAGGATCAATATTGTTTGATTATATTTTTCCACCAGATGTTCATGTGTTGCCCAGTTATTTGCATTGAGTTTGCAAAGTAGCCTAATGACAATATTGTCATCTACTCATTTTAATTGTATCACTGAAAATACTTCTCAAGTTGTCTGATTATTTTCTATGCTCATAAATTATGTTGAAACTCAATGGTCTGAAGACTAGAAAATAACTAAATTTGAATTTCTTAGGGAAACATAGAAACCAGCATAGCACACAAGTTTTGCTGCCATCGCTCACATGTCAGACCTCAGCATTGACTGCTCCCCTCCATGTGAGAGACTTAGCCTCCAGAGATGATGAAAAAAAAAAAAAAAACAGTCCCCCTTTGGAGTTGTATGACCTCATAATAGAAACTTGTCATTGTTTTTGGAAATTAGCAGCTGAGAAAGATAAAAGAAATTCTCAGCTTCCCAAGCCTGCAAACTCCTTGTGTGTCTTTATCCTTATAGCACAGAGTTCAGTATATGTATATTCTCAATATATAATGACATATATAAGTATCATTAAGCTAAACTAATTGTTTCATTTATTTTTTAGTGCTAAATATTTTGAATCAGGCTTGTAATGTAATTAGAGAACTAGATTGAAATATTTCTGAAAATTAGGGGAATATCCATTCTGTTCCTATAGAAATCCAGAAGTCACAAATTCCCCATAAACAATAACAACAAAACTTCCTCTTTTCAAATGGTTATTCATAATCTTCTCTGAGTTTATTGACAGACTTTACCATAAACCTATTTACTCACTTTGAAGGCTGAAGACATAAGAGTACAACTCCCAAACTCATTTTACCCATATGGTCAGTTGGCATATCTAAATTAAGAAAATATCACCTGTTACAGATTCCCAATTTATGCCATTTGATCCAAGACACTGTATTTTAAAGTTTTTGACACTTGATGTCTTTAAAAACCAGCAAGCACACCTTTTTGTGCTTTCCTTTGAAAGAATCAAGTTTATATATGGCCATTTTCACATTAACATAATTTTAATATGCTTAGGTTTCTCCATAACTTTATATTTCAGATAAATAACCATCCTTTTAAGACAGAATATGCAAAACTTGTGACTTGGCCAACAATTTCTCTGCTACCTGAAACTGAATTTGCTATCCATCTTGACCCCGTGTCACTTTATTTTTCTATGAGTTCATTTTCTCCAATCTGTTTCTTAAATGACCGTACAATATCAGCCTCTCTTTTTTTTTCCTTTGATAGAATTTGCTCTAAATTCCTTTGCCAGTTGAACTTGGGAAAGCTTTAATTTGTCATATCAGAAGTTACACACTCAAATATTTTTTTTATCTACAGATTGTTTTAGTACTTAAGGTTTTATTAGTGCAGAGATTCTGAACTTTTCAACTAAAGCATTAATAAAAATTTAATTATACAAGTACATGTTATATAGCATTTCATTTAAAATTACTGTTATAATTTTTTAGTATCCAAATTAATTTTGTGGAAAATTTCAGTTGTCTTGGTCACTACTTGCCTATAACATGACTGTTTAATAATAGCACTAGGACTCTGAGGGAGATGAGTGAATAAACACTATTGTGAAAAATAATTTACATTTTTCTAATTAGGGGAATTGATATTCCTTATCTAGTCACGGCAGAGCTCTGATAGACTAATGGCTCATCTTTGTGTGTCTCTGGTGTCTTTCAAGCTGCTTCCCAACACTGGAGCTCAGAGCAAGTGAGTTTGTCAGTAAGTTTGTGGATGGACCCATTAAGAGGAATGTCTGTGACACCAGCCACCCTCCTCACTTGGCCACAAGCTCTACTGGTTTTCACAGAGGATGTAGGGACTTCTCTTCCCAGCACTAGAGCCCTGGGCTCAGGAGCCTGTTGTGGGCCTGGGATCCCTCGTTCCTCAGGCGGGACCTCTGCAGCCAAGATATCCCTCCTGATTCTCAGCCACCAAACACGGTGTCGGGCCAGTCCATTCTGCCTTTCTGACCCCACCTCTCCCCACTAGTCTCGAGCTGACCTCTTTTGTATGTCCCCAGTTGTAGGACTTGTGTTCAGCTAGACATCAGGTGATTCCCAATGACGGATGTTCTGTAGTTGTAACTTTGATGTAGTTATGAGAGGAGGCAAACACAACATTTTCCTACTCTGCCATCTTGATCGAAAGACCGTATTAACTTTTAAATAACAGTTTGTATGAATCCCTGGCATAAACACTACACAATAGTAAGTTTTTACTATTTACAGCTCATGCAATTATTTTTATTTTTCAGAGGAAAACAGGTACAGAGTTAGTCAATTTGTCAAAATACACACACTGCATAGGAGCAGAGTGGGCTTGTAGCAAGGACAGTGCTCATAACCACTTTACTGCACTCAAAACAGCTGGATGTTCAAATAATTCATATACACACTTTGATTTGTTTCTTATACCTTGTTATTTTATTTGAGATTGATGATATTTTATGATAATTTTGGTTTGCACAAGTTTCTTTTTATGTATAAACATTTATAGGTCAGCATTGATGATGAATAAAGATTTCAGAGTTCCTAGTAAAATTGGGTGAACTTACTGTAGTATAATACTAAAAGAATCTGTCTTATGACATACTTGGAGTTAATGAATGCAAGGTTGACTCAATATTAGGAAAGACTCTTTTACTTTTATGCCAGAGTCACAAGTGCAATGTCACAGTAAATGGACAGTTATTTCCCATTATGAAAAAAATCTATGATCCCCTATGAGATGTCAAACTTTGTCTTTGACAAAAATGCTGTCGAAATAAAATGATTTCTATTTTCAGATCACATACTTATCTATTCATACATGACTTAAAGTATTATCAAAGAGGTAAAATTTGTGAAATCTTGTACATGGTATAAAGTTGTAGAGAAAGATTTGATGAACTTGGGATGGACAATTAAACTATTTTTAAACTGGAGAAAATATCACAAAATGAATTTGAGCATGAAAACTGCTGTTTGAAACATACAAAGTTACCTTTCCTTAAACTTCTTCTAACTTCAGAAGTCTCACTATAGTCATCAGACCACGGATGTTCCCAGTAGAGAGAGAATTGATGTTTCCTTTAAGTGCATCATAACCATAGATAGAAGAAACACATTTCTCTTCCAGAAACTGCCATTCAGACACTTTTGGAAAGAATTACATGATTCCAGTGAATCCATCCTACTCTTTATTACAAGCATGGATGTATTACAGGCACTTGTCCAATAATCCTGAAATGTTAATTTGTGATTTCTGGAAGATATACTGAGAAGATGGGTTTAAGAACTATAATCCTTCAGCATCTTTAAAAAATCATATTTCATTATCACTTAGATTAAAAGCTGTCAGTAAGGACTATATAAAATGACACTAAGAGCCACCATGGATTGGTGTAGGTCTAGAAGACCCATTTTCTCTACTAGGTCTGCTCTTGCCTCAAGACTTCTACATTCATGTATAGCTTTGGAAGTTGAGCTCTTTCCACTCCAGAGAATTTCCTTCACTGACATGACCACCTCCCCGACTCCAAATATGCCTCCTTCCTTTAGAGACTCTGTCTCTCAGACTGAAACAGAAAATATGTAATGCTTTTCTACTGCTAGTAAGGAAGACTCAGTGTGCAGGTTCCAACAGCTCCTGCATATATGAAGGGGAAGCAGCCAGACCCTGAGATAGGGGTCTGTGATTCTATGCCCTCACTTCCCTTTGGAAGTGCAATTATCATTTCCTGTATACTGGTAATGACAGTGCAGGCTTGGGGACATAAGAAAGTTAATTTTTTAAATAAATTTATTTAAATTAGTTTCAAGTATACAGTACATTAGTTAGACATCTATAATGTTCATAAAATGATCTCCGCCAATTTTTCCCTCCCTCCCCTGGCCCTCCACATAGCCATCATATTAATGCTAACTACATTCCCTCTGCCATGCTCCCCGTACTCAACTATCAACTATTAATTTGTACTTCTTTAACCCTTCACCCCATTCTCCCAGCCTCCCAACCTTCCTTCCCTCTGCCTGTCACCAAATTGTCCACTATATTTGTGAATCTGATTTTGATTACTTTGTTCTTTTTGTTCCTTAGATACCACATATAAGTGAAATCATATGGTATTTATCTTTCTCTGTCTGACTTATTTCACTCAGCATAATAACCTCTAGGTGCATCCATGTCATTGCAAATGGTAGGATTTTATATTTTTAATGGCTGAGTAATATTCCATTGTATATATGAACCATAATTTCTTTATCCAATCGTCTGTTGATGGGCATTTATGTTGCTTCCATGTCTTGGCTATTGTAAATTGTGCTGCCATGAATATAAGGGTGCATAGATCTTTATGAATTATTGTTTTGGTTTTCTTAGATAAATACCCAGGAGTGCAATTGCTGGGTCAAAATGTATATCTATTTTTAATCTTTTGAGGAAACTTCATACTGTTTTCTATAGCAGCTGTACCAATTTGCAATCTCACCAACAATGTATGAGGGTTCCCTTTCCTCCACATCCTTGCCAACACTTGCTGTTTTTTTGATTTATTGATGATAGCCATTCTGACAGGTGTGAGGTGACATTTCATTGTGATTTTAATTAGCATTTCTCTGATGATTAGCGACCTTGAGCATCTTTTTATATGTCTGTTAGCCATCTGGATTTATTTCTGGGCTCTCTATTCTGTTCTATTGATCAATGTATCTATTTTTATGCCGGTACCATGCTGTTTTGATTACTGTAGACTTGTAATATAGTTTGATATCAGGTAGTGTGATACCTCTAACTTTGTTTTCTTTCTCAAGACTGCCATGGCTATTTGGGTTTTTTTTTTCTGGCTCCATATAAATTTTAGGATTATTTGTTCTAGCTCTCTGAAAAATGCCATTGGAATTTTGATAAGGATTGCATTGAATCTGTAGATTGCTTTGGGTAGTATGGCCATTTTAATTATGTTGATTCTTCCTACCCACGAACAGGGTACATGCTTCCATTTATTTCTATCTTCTTTGATTTCTTTTTTCAATGAACAGGTCTTCTACCTTCTTAGTTAACTTGATTCCCAGATATTTTATAGTTTTCCACGTAATTGTAAATGGGATTGTTTTCTTAATTTCTCTTTCTGAAAGTTCATCATTGGTGTATTAAAATGCCATTGACTTCTGAATATTTATTTTGTAACCTGCTACTTTACTGAATTCATTGATCAGTTCTAACAGTTTTTTGATAGAATCTTTAGGGTTCTCTCTATATAATATCATGCCATCGGCAAATAACGAGAGTTTTACTTCTTCTTTTCCAATTTGGATGCCTTTTATTTCTCTTTCTTGTCTGATTGCTGTGGCTAGGACTTCCAATATAATGTTGAAGAGGAGTGCTGAAAGTGGGCATCCTTGTCTTGTTCCTGATCCTAAGGAAAATGCTTTTAGCCTTTCCCCATTGAGTATGATGTTAGTTGTAGGTTTGTCACATATGGCCTTTATTATGTTGAAGTATGTTCCCTCTATTCCCACTTTGCTGAGAGTTTTTATCATAAATGGATGCTAGATTTTGTCGAATGCTTTTTCTGCATTTTTTGATATGATCATATGATCTTATCTTTTGATTTGTTAATGTGGTATATCACATCAACTGATTTGCAGATATTGAACCAAGCTTGCATCCCAGGAATAAGTCCAACTTGATCATGGTGTATGATATTTTTAATGTATTGCTGAATTCAGTTTGTTAATATTTTGTTGAAGATTTTTACATCCATGTTCATAAGAGATACTGGCCTATAGTTTTATTTTTGTAATGTCTTTGCCTAGTTTTGGAATCAAGGTAATGATGACCTCATAAAAGGAGTTAGGGAGCCTTTCCTCTTGAATTTTTTGAACAGTTTGAGAGGAATAGATGATAATTCTTCTTTGAATATTTGGTAAAATTCACCTATAAAGCCATCTGGTCCAGGACTTTTATTTTTGGGGAGGTTTTTGATTACTGATTCTATTTCGTTGGTGGTAATCGGTTGGTTCAGATTTTCTGTTTCTTCTTTCCTCAGTCTTGGGTGATTGTTTGTTTCTAGGAATGTGTCCATTTCTTCCAGATTGTCCAATTCGTTGGGGTATAATTGCTCATAGTATTTTCTTATGATCCATTGTATTTTTATGGAGTCTGTAGTTATTTCTTCTCTTTCATTTCTGATTTTATTTATTTGAGTCCTCTCTCTCTTTTCCTTGATGAGTCTGGCTAAGGGTCTGTCAATTTTGTTTATCCTTTCAAAGACCCGGCTCTTGGTTTCATTAATCTTTTGTATTGTTTTTCTAGACTTTCACTTATTTCCCCTCTGATCTTTATGATTACCTTCCTTCTATTCACTTTGGGCTTTGTTTGTTGTTCTTTTTCTAGTTCTTTTAAGTGTAAGGTTATATTGTTTATTTGAGCTTTTTCTTGTTTCTTGAGGTAAGCCTGTATTGCTGTGAATTTCCCTCTTAAGACTGCTTTCTCTGTGTCCCATAGATTTTGAGTTGTTGTGTTTTCATTTTCATTTGTCTCTAGGTATCTTTTGATTTCTTCCTTGATCTCATTAATAACCCAGTCATTGTTAAGTAGCATGTTATTTAGCCACCATGTGTTTGTGTATTTTCCAATTTGTTTCTTGTCATTGATTTCTAGTTTCATACCATTGTGATCAGGGAAGACGATTGATATGATTTCAGTCTTCTTAAATTGATTGAGACTTGATTTGTGTCCTAACATGTGGTCTGTCCTTGAAAATGTTCTATGTGCACTTGAGAAGAATGTATATTTTGCTGTATTGGGGTAAAATGCTCTGAAAATATCTATTAAGTCCATCTGTTCCACTGTATCTTTTAGGTTCGTTGTTTCCTTGTTGATTCTTTGCCTGGAAGATCTGTCCATTGGTGTCAATGGGGTATTAAAGTCTCCTACTATGAGTGTATTACTACTGATCTCTCCTTTTATGTCAGCTAATAATTGCTTTATGTATGTAGGTGCTCCTATGTTGTGTGCATATATGTTTACTAGGGTTATGTCCTCTTGATTTGTTGATCACTTTATTATTATGTAATGCACTTTTTATCTCTTATTATAGCCTTTGTTTTGAAGTCTATTTTATCTGAAATCTATTTTATCTATAAGCATTGCTACCCCGGATTTTTTTTTTTTTAATTCCATTTGCATGAAATATCTTTATCCATCCCTTTAATTTCAGTCTATGAGTGTCGTTTGATCTGAAGTGGGTCTCTTGTAGACAACATATGTTGTGTCTTGTTTTCTTATCCATTCGATTACCCTATATCTTTTGATTGGAGCATTTAATTCATTTACATTTAAAGTGATTACTGATAGGTACATTGTTACTGTCATTTTATTATTCATATTTGTTATTTCTACTTTCTTTTTTACCCTTTCTCTTTTTAACAAAAGACCCTTTAACATTTCTTGTAATGCTGACTTGTAGGTGATGAGTTCCTTAAGATTTTTTCTGTCTGGGAAGCTCTTTATCTCACCTTCCATTTTAAATGAAAGCTTTGCTGGGTAGAGTATCCATGGTTATAGATTCTTGTTTTTCATAACTTTGAATATTTCTTGCCATTCCCTTTTGGCCTGCAAAGTTTCCATTGAAACACCAGCAGACATTATTATGGGAATATCCTTGTACTTCCTTGTAAATAACCAGCTTCCTTTCTCTTGCTGCTTTTAAGATTCTCTCTTTGTCTTTGGCATTTTAATTATGATGTGTCTTGGTGTAGGTCTGTTTGAATTCCTCTTGTTTGGAACTCTTTGTGCTTCCTGAACTTGTATTTCTAATTCCTTTGACAGATTGGAAAGTTTTCTGTCATTATTGCTTCAAATAGAGTCTCAATCCCTTGCTTTCTCTCTTCCTCCTCAGGTACTCCTATGATTCGGATATTTTTACGCTTCATATTGTCCCAGAGGTCTCTTAAACTATCCTCATTTAAAATTTTTTTTTTCTTTTTATTGTTCTGATTGGGTGAATTCAGCTACCTTGTCTTCCAATTTGCTGATTCAATCTTCTGCTTCGTCCAATTTACTGTTGAATCCTTCTAGTGTATTCTTTATTTCCATTATCATATTCCTCATTTCTGTCTGGTTCATTTTTATGGTTTCTCTGTCCTTTTTTATGCTCTCATTGTGTTCATCCATTCTCCCCATAAGTTTGTTGAGCATTCTTAGACCATTATTTTGAACTCTGACTCTAGTAGGTTGCTTATCTCCATTTCCTTTAGCTTATTTTCTGGAGTATTGTTGTTTCATTTGTGGCATGTTTCTTTGTTTTCTCATTTTATTAGCCTCTCTATGTTCTTTTCTGTGTGCCAGGAATATTTGTTTCACCTCTCAGCCTTGGCAAGATGGCCTAATGTGGAAGGTGTCCTGTGTGGTTCAGTGGCGCACTCTTCCTGATACCTTGTGCCAGGAGCTCTGGTGGTATAGGTTTTGTGTGATCTTCTGTTTTTGCCAAGGCTTTATTGTTGTTAGTAGATCAGTGGGTGGGATTAACATTCAGGCTAATTTTGGGAATTGGCTGCACCCTCAGGATAACAGCTGTTGTGTGGGGGCTGACTCCCTGAGTGGGATTTTCCCTACCTGGCTTGTGTACTTGTTGCAACCACCCTTTGTGTGTATCACTACTGGAACTAATCAGGAGTTGTTCCGTGTGGTCTGGTGCCAGCCTCCAAATGCGTTGGTTTTATGGCTCCCTCATAGGCCAAGGTCATCTGCTGCTTTTAATTGCTAAGGGTTACCTGGGAGAACTACAGAGCTATCCACTGATGGTTGTTGCCAATGCTAGATCTATAGGTAAGTGGAAAGACAATGCTATAGACAGCTCTTTATTATCCCCCATCCCTGACCTTTGGCAGTTTAGCAGAGGGACCGGTGCTCCTCAAGGCCTGATACTGCCTATCAGTTGCCTGTTAGTCTCTGAGACTGGAAGAGCCTCTAGGTGATATGTGTGTCACAGGGACCCTGGGAGTCTCCTGGGTCTAATGAGTAAATTTCCCCCTGCCACGGCAGTGTCATTTTACTTGCCCATGCTGTCTCTGTGGGTCACTGTACAAGTTTCCACTTGTAGCAAGGTCAACTGCTGCCCATCCTGGGCCTAAATGAGCTACCCTAGAGCAGGGACAGCTGCCTATCAATGTGCAGCGGGCACTTTATGTACTGGATGGGGCAGGAGCTCAGGGAGTTAAGGGCTGTCAGGCCAATACAGACCCCTGCAATCCTCTTGAGATATTGCAGCTTGTACAAGCTATAGTGGTCTGTCAACAACTGTTTCCTTCAAAATGTGCTTACTGCGCTAGCCAAGGTCTGTTGCCTACGCTAACTGTTCAACCCCAGAGCCAAGTAGGGCACAAGAGGCTGCTTGTCACTGGGCTGCAGGCACTTTGTGGCTTGGGAGAAGTTGGATCTCAAGGTAACAAGATCCATTCAGCCAATATAGCTTCAGTTTTACTGCAACTTCTGTGCCTGGGCATTCCCGCTATAGACCCAGATCACAGTGAGACCAGCTGCCATCAGAGGCATTCCCCTGTGCTCCCCAGACACAATACTGCAACTCTTGCAGGCAACAAATTTCTGCCTGCCATTGATTTTCGTGTAGTGACCACCCTGTGCCAGCCAAAGTGTGTTGCCTATGTGGATTAGGTGATTGTGGGGGGGGGGGCGTGTCGGAGACAGGGGGAGGGAAGGGCAGGGCTGTAGTAGTTCACTGTCAATGGGCCACCTGGGGCAATTTGTGGGTAGAGTGGGGCGAGGTTTCAGAGAGACATATGGCAATCAGATCAATACAGCCTCAGTCTTGCTGCAAATTTGGTCAATGTTGTGAGTTCCCGCAGAAGACTCATATTACAGCAAGACCAGCTGCTGTCCGAGACTGGCCCACAGGTCCCCGATCTCCTCCCAGTTTTGTATTGGCAGCAGCGATCTGCCTAACTCTACCGTTGAAATGCAGCTCACAGCACTGATAGCCCACTGGGAATAGAAATGTAGCTTACAGGGCTGGCTGCTTTTGCTGGGATTGGAAAGGCCTCTCACAACGATGGCTACCCCACTGTGAATACTTGGCTCTGAATCAGTCCAATCAAGGCTTGGCAGCCATCCAGGAACAACTAACTCTGGCAGTCTGTAGGTTAGGTGGAGTGGGCTGATCCCCTCAGATCAGCGCTTTCTATTGGCTCTGTGGGAGGGGTCTGCACAATCAAGCTGGCTTGGTCTACAGGTTACCCTGCAGGGGATCTAGACTAAGGCACAATGGTGGCTGCCTTTCTAGCCCTTGTTCTGACTCCAGGTAATGGAGACTTTTTCAGGATGAATCCTGTGTGAGCATCTGACCCACTGCCGATGTCCCTGGTGAGTGTCTGCAGGTCAAAGCTCTTGCGTGGGTCCTTCAAAGGGATGTCTAGAGGCTCAATCACCTTCTGTCTCACCCAGATGGCTAGAATCCCCTCTAGTTCATATAGTCAGAGTTATTAAAATCTCCTCTTCCTGGAATCCTCTGCTGGAGAGCCCCTAGATGAAACCAGGACGCCTCTCATCTCCTTCAGGAGAGCCTCTACAGCCTCACTCTCCCTCCAGATCCTCCAACATCCATGGGTGCGGGTCCAGCCCAATTTGTGACTTTGCCTCTCCTACCAGGTTTGATGTGGCTCTTTTATATTATAGATGCAGGTGTTATAATCAGCAGGACTTCAGGTGATTCTCCATGTTGATTATTTTATAATTTGGCTGCAATTTCAGTGCAGTCCTGGGAGGAGGCAAACCCTGCTTTTACCTAGTCCACCATCTTCCCTTGACCAGAGAGTTAATTTTTTAAAAAATCCCGGTTGCTGTTGGTAGTATTGTAAATTGGTATAGCCGCTATAGAAAACAGTCTGGAGGTTTCTCAATAAATTAAAAATGGATATACCTTTTGACCCAGCAATTGCACTCCTGGGTATTTATCCGACGAAAACCAAAACAATAATTCGTAAAGATCTATGCATGTCTATATTCATGGCAGCACAATTTACAATAGCCAAGATATAGAAGCAACCTAAATGCCCACCAACAGATGATTGGATAAAGAAGTTATTGTCCATATGTACAATGGAGTATTACTCAGCCATTAATAAAAATGAAATCCTACCACTTGCAACGACATGGATGGACCTAGAGGTTATTATGCTGAGTGAAATAAGTCAGATAGAGAAAGATAAATACCATATGATTTCACATATATGTGGAATCTAATGAATCAAAGAACAAAGTAATCAAAAATAGACTCATAAATATAGGAGACAATCTGGTGACAGAGGACATGGGGGTTAGGGAGGTGGGAGAATGGGATGAAGTGTTAAAGTAGTACAAAATACTAGTTGATAGATGGTCATGGGGATGAGGGGTATGACTTAAAGAATGCAGTTAGCATTAATATGTTGGCTAGGTGGAAAACCAGAGGAGAGAAGGAGCAATTAGGGAGATCGTTTTATAAAGGATATAAATGTCTAACTAATGTACTGTATATTTGAAACTAAGAAAATAAAATTAAAAAAAAAACCCAATTGCTCACAACTGAGAATAATTATAGCCTTCTACTCAGCATCTCCAAAGAGACCATTGCTGAACTTAGGAAAGTCACTTCCTTTTCCAAGATCCTTGGAGGTATGAGGATCTCATATAAAGGAAGCAAGGAATTGTGAGGTCTGACATGTGATGGACTGGCAGCAAAGCTCATTGTCTCATTGGATTTTCTGCTTCACTGAGTTGTTATGACTAAAAATGTATTCTTTACTAACTTGCAGACCACTGAGATGTACCATCTTCTAATTTATGAGCATAAATGTGTAATCTAACAAAGTACTTGGTAAAAGTTATTATTCAGTGAGATACAAGTGAAAGGAAGAATATGAAGTCACTAATGTGCATTAGAAACTCTTGAATTTGTTTGTATAACACAATACCAATGAATTTGAAAGTTAGATGATAATTGAACAATGTTAACCTGAGTAATAACAGGAATTCTAAAAAGAGGAGACATAGAAGAAAGATTTTATTAATAAATAAGCAAATAAAAGCACCATCATCAGATGATTTAATAGGTGTTGTCTACCCTTTTCCAAATATCAGATAATTCTATCTCCTTACTCAGTTCAAGAACATTGAATAATTACCAGAGTCCTCTACATTTGTTTATTTTGTTTTTGTTGTTGTTGAATTTTATATAATGGGCACTCTTTACTTTTGAAATGAAGAAATGTAAAATATGAATACAAACCAATTTTTGATATTTTTAATTAACAGTTCCAAAGTTTGATCCCAGTTCTGCATCTAGTTATCCTGGATTTTAAGTCACGGATTAGAGCTGTAATGGCAGATAGATCATACTTATATCACACACAGACACAACCACTCATGTGCATGCACACTCATAGTCAAAGACATACATTCACACACATGCCCATATACTCTATCACAAGCACCCTCATCTACACACCACAAATTTGACTCACATTCACACTGACAGCAACACACATGAACTCATACAATCACCGTCATGTTCACATGAACACACTCCACAACCACAGCGGATGTGTGCATCATGATAACATGGAAGAATGGTAATGCCTTCAACCTCAGGATGACTATTTGCACCTTTTATATTCCTTACAAACCTGCAACAATCCCCCAGGACAATGTTTGCAATATGCATCATTTAAAATGTGTTGTGAATGTTGCCTCTTTAGGGAGAGATGCATGGCAAGAAAGCTGGAGGGTATAAGGGGCAATAATGTGGGTGTGAAATAGAGCATGGTCAGAAATAGAAAGGGGAGCATAGGCATAATACGGGGGTGCAGGGAGCATGGGAATATGGAAGATAAAGGGTACAAGGAGAGAGAGTGCAGATGGTTAAAAGCACCAGCATTTTAAAAGTCACAGAGGGATTAAAGGATATTATGACTTTAAGAGTCAAAGCATCCAGAGAAGTGAAGGGTCTCAGGGACATGAGGTTTCGAGGGCATAAGAAATGCAGGGTCATGGTAACAGAAGGGCTAATGAGGAATAGTTCAATCATAATTTATCTATACTCTTTATCTATAATCACTAAATTTTGACATTTAACCACATCTTCCTCTCTATGTTCTTTTTGTTGCGTATTAATAACATGCAAGCATCTCGATATTTGCCCCTTCCAGTATCAGAAGGGCCAAATATCTCTAACTCCAAGGTCATTCTCCTACATTACCCCAATACAATTATCACAACTCAGTACATTACCCCTGCTGTTGTATTGTTATTTACTAGAGGCTGTATATAGATTTCCCCCAGTGATGTAATCGTGGCTTTATACATGTTTTCATCTATGATGCAGGATCCAATTACAGTATAAAGAATTCATTTAGTTTTCTTGACTTTTTGACTCAGTTTCCTTCACCTGGAAAAATTGCACACAACTCTTCTTTTCATCTTTTGTGATACTGGCAATTTTAAAAAATACATATCCATTATTTTCAGAATGTCTTTCAGTATAGATTTCTCTGATTGTTTTTATCATCTTTAAAGTCAGGTTCCACAGTTTAGTAAAACTACGACACAGATGATTGTGTAACCCTCTTATGACATCCCATCAATTATTGATGATGAGTTTGATAATTTGGTTCTAATACAGCTGGCCTGTCTGAGTCTGTAGGCCATAAAAGAAAACCCTCGGCTCAGGATTCCTCTAGAAAAACCTCTTAGAGCAAAAATTTGCCTTATCCTAGGTCCACTGCCATTCTATCCAACTCCTCCTTTCTTCATGAACAGCTCAGAGGAGAGCAGAGTTCAGAGAAGCCCCACTTCCTGCTGGTCCAGGGTTGGTGCTATTTCCACACACCCAAAGAGAAAGGACTTAAATTTGGTGAGTGAATTTCTGTCTTTCTGGTTAAAACGTATACTTTAAGGAGTACCTTACAGTACCCTATCTTTCATTTCTGGGGAGTTCATTGATTGCTCTACTTCAAAAAATCAAACAACATACATGAATACAAATGATAATCTATAATATCACTACTCTGGCCTTCCTTTTTGCCTCCTCTTCTACCTGTATTTAGCTGCTGTTGTGTGCAGTATTGTTATGATCAATTAGGAAAAAGAAAAAACAGATAATCCCTGACCCTGAAAGGCAGGGTCATGAATGACATAGCATAAAGTGCAAAGTGAAGCAGCAACTGCTAATGTAAAATGGGTCGATGAATTCCAACTGTATTTTGGTGTTGTCCTAAGGGTTTTCTATGTATAAAATCATAGCATTCACTACTCAAAGTTAAATTTCCTTCCTTCACCATATATTACCCTTATCTACCTCTTTCCCTCTCCTACTTTTCTCTGGTAAACACTATTGTCTGTGTCCATGGGTCTCTGTTTTTTTCTCTTGTTTGTTTCTTGCTTTCCAATTTATATTCCACATATAAGTGAAATCATATGGTTCTCAACTTTTCTGACTTATTTTGCTTAGCATGAGAATGTCAAGATCAATCCATGTTGTCACAAATGGCAGTATTTCATCTTTATTTATGGCTGTTTTTATTAACCCATGTCACCCCCAATAAATTTAATTTAAAAAATTATACCATCTTCAAAGAAAGAAAACATACTTCTTCGTTTCTGATTTTGATGCTTTTATTTCTTTTTCTCGCATAATCTTTCTGTCTCATACTTACAAAACTATGTCGAATAGGGGTGGTGAGAGTGGGCACCCTTGTCTTCTTCCTGATATTAGAGAAATATTTTAAACTTTCACCACTGAGTGTGGTGTTAGCTGTGGGCTTATTGTCCATCACCTTTATTATGTTGAGGTATTTTTCTTCTATACCCAATTTGCCAAGGATTTTTATCATGACATGATGTAGTTTTGCCAAATTCTTTTTCTAATCTATTGATATGATCATAAGATTTTTTTTAAAAATCTTTTATTCTATTAATGTGGTGCATCACATTTATTGATATATATTTGTGGATGCAACCTTGCATCCCGTGGATGAAACCCTCTTGATCATGATGTGTGATGTTTTTAATGTGCCGTTGAATTCACTTTGGTAATATTTTGATGAGAATTTTTGCATCTGTATTAATCATGGATATCAGCCAGTAATTGTCTTTTCTAGTACTTATCTGGTTTTGCTATCAGTGTAATTCTTTCCTCATAAAATGAATTTGAGAGTGTTTCCTCCTCTTCCAATTTTTTGAAGACTTTGAGAAGGATTGATTTTCATTTTTTAAATATTTGGTAAAATTTATTAGGGAAACTATCTGGTCTTTTTGTTTTCTTTGTTGGAAGATTTTAAATATCTGATTCAACCTCCTTATTCATTATTTATCTCTTTAGATTTTCTGTTTTTCATGATTGATAATAGTTGACTATATGTTTCTAGGAATTTATTTTTTCATGTCTTCTAAGTTGTCTAATATGTTGGCATACAATTGTTCATAGTAGTCTTTATGATTCTTTGTTTTTCTGTAGTATCAGTTGTTATGTCTCCAGTTTCATTTCTGGAATTATTAAAGGCTTCTCTTTTTTTTTCTTAGTCTGGCTAAAAGTTGTCAATTTTATCTTTGCAAAAAAAAAAATCTCTGAGTTCTATTGATCCTTTCTGTTGTTTTCCTTGTCTCAAAATAAGTTATTCCTGCTGTAATCATTGTAATGTCCTTCCCTCAGTTAACTTTTGGCTGACTGTGTTCTAATTCCTTGAGGTGTAAAGTTAGCTTCTTTATTTGAAAACTTATTTTTTCTTAATGTAGATACTTGTTGCTATTAACTTCCCTCTTAGAACTGCTTTTACTGAATCCTATAGGTTTTGGTATGTTGTGTTTCCATTTTAATTTGTTTCAAGATAGTGCGTTGTTTAATTTCTCCATATTTGTAAAGTTTTCCAGGATTCATCTTATTATTGATTTCTGGTTTATACCATTGTGGTTGAAAAAATACTTGGTATCAGGTAACTATGTGATGTGATGAATGTGTTACTTACTTGAGATAAATATTTCTGTATACGTATGTAGTTTAAAAGTAAAAGGATAGTCATTCTCCAAAGAGAACATACAGATGGCCAATAGACATATTGAGAGAAATTTTCTAAGCATCTCCCTGATTTTCCTGTGGGAGGGTGATCTGGTGGGGTTTTCTGGAGGAGAAGCTTGCAGGAGAGAGTGAGCCTCTGTCTGCTGCCCTTGGTGCTTCACACTCTCACACTAGGCCACCTTTTGCCTTTAGTTCATCAAAAATTTCTAGATGACACATTTTACTAGCTTTTATGGCATTCAGTGGCATCTCTCCCAGGAATCAAATGCTTAGGTCCCGAAAGGACACCTATCTCACTCACTAGTTTTCATGGTAGTTATTTGCACTGTGACCTCAGATCACTAATGGTTTCGGGAAAACGTATGAATTTGTACTGTTCCCAGTTTTTTTCTTGTTTTAAATATAAGAGCAATGCACTTTCCAGCTCCTTATACCTCCAAGCTAAACTGGAACAAACTGTTCTCTTGTTTTAAATTAATACACTTCTACTTTATCACTTGGATTTAGGCATCCTGTGCAGAGTGTGTGGGTGAGCACCTTGTCTGCAGTCCTCTAAGATAGTCTTGTTGGCTTCCATCAAGACCTCTTCTTCCTTCTAGAAAGTCAAACAACCTTAAGTGCACTTGAGAGGAGCATAAAAACCTTGCTATGAGTAATTATTTGTAGGCTTCCACCTAGTCCTCAATTTAGAAATTCCAAAGTTTGTATTCCCCGCCCCCCCTTTCCTCTGTACTGACCAAGAGGACAGGAATGCATCCTGGCCTATTGTCTAATTGAAGAGAGTCACTGAGGACCAGAAAGAGTTCCAGGAACAACCACAATACATAATGTATCATAGCATTTTCCTGATATGCAAGGAAGTGACCAATGATGCTAATGAAAGAGGTGATAGCCTATGAAAAAGCATGAAGAAAATAAATTATGTAAAAGTTGTCAACTGAAAAATAATACAAACTAGGTGTTTTGTCATCAAAAGGATTTATTCAGGAAAAAGAAAAGGTTGCAACCCAAAGCATAAAGACGTGGTAGGCCACATGCTGAGCCTGGCCTGCAAGCCAATATGGAGGGGTTGTTATACAAGGGAAAAGAACGTTAATAGAAGGGGAAATTAGAATCACAGAACTTTATTATAAACATAAAGCTCTTCCTGTAGGGTTCTCGCCATGACGCAAAACGTGAGAACTTATGTAAGCTCTAGTTCCTTCCACAGACCTTCCCTGACTACTTAAGCTTCTGGTTCATCTTTATCAGAGTCTAACCTCAACTGAGGGGACGAAGGCTGCTGAGAATGATTTTCGAAGTAGTAGATGCATAAAATGATTCAGGAGATTCATGTGCAATAAATCCAAGAACTGATTTAATGGAAGAGATAAGTGATGAAAGGAAACCAGAGTATGTCACCCTAAAATGTGCTTCTTTGACTTAAAAATTATTTTGAGCTGAATTAAGAAGCTTCAAACACAGAAAAATCTCCCTTTTCTGCCTCCATCCAGGAAATAAATTCTCCTTTTACTGGGGACACACCCTTTTCAGCCCAAAGATGGCACCAGAGGAATGTGCAAACAAACTTCACTTCATTAGTTTGCTCCTAATATATTTACCTTCACAGTTTATCTTTGGGAGCCTTAAACTTTTTTCCTTGTCCTGTCATTTCTCTACAAATTTGTTATTTGTTGAAAACGCTATATAATCTGAAATTCTAAGCTGCCTTTTGAGTTGCTTTTGTTTTAGGTTTCTCCTGTTGATTTGCCCTGCACAGATTATTAAACTGTATTTGCTCTTCTTAATCTGTCATTATATTACAGGAGTCTCAGGGAAGAACTCAGGTAGAGAGAATATTATTTTACTCCCCTACATGATTGAGAAGTTCTTAGGTTGTGACTGTAATGTTTTTGCATTGGTGAATGGTGAATTTCTCGTCTTTATTCTTTTTTCTCTTAGGATATTGACCAATATTTTATTAAGGGAGAGAGACATAAATTATTAGCTATTTCTCCATTTAACCTGTTACAAATATTTTCCCCAAATTCATATACGTTAAGTTTTCATTTACTTTTACCATTCGGATATTTTGAATATTTATAACGATTAAGATTTACAAATATAAGGTTCTCTGTTTGTATGTATATTTGTGCATATAAACCAAAATAATAAATATATTTACAAGATATTTCTTCAGATAGTTTTTTCCCACTTTTAATTATTCAGTCCATCTTTAATGTGTACAAGGATGAAGAATGTAATGTACTGAAGAGTATGATGTAACTTCACCCACACACAGTGTTAGTCAATTTACCTAACACTTTTTTTTGACAAGCTAGGCCCTTTCTGGTGGTAGCAAACATCATTACCATATATTACTAAATAGGTTGTCACTATTTCATAGGATATAACAGACCCAGAGTCCCACACTCGAGAAGCTCAGACCTAGGCAAGCGTGCAATAACTGTGTACAGATATGTAACCTCTTTTTACTTCAGAAGCTTTAATTCTAAAATGGAAATATAATGGTAAGCACCTGTGACATTTAAGGTGTAATGAGCATTTCAGTAAAGAGAAACACACACCTGAACATGCATATACCCAATGTATGTACAAATACATACCTAAACATACAGTATGGATAGATTTATAAATCCCACATTCAGGTGCTCACATCAAGCACGCCCCAGGATCCTCAGGGTCACATCCAGGGAGGACCCCCTCCACCACCGCCAACACACACACACACACACACACACACACACCCTCGGAAAAGAAGAGCTCCACAGTCCCTTTTTTAGAACTCGGAGTCTGCGGCTGCCACCCCGACTCGCCGCCTCCCGGTAACCACAGAAACCGCGCTCGGCCTCAGGACTCGACCGCCAGCCTTTCCCAGCTCTGCGCTTGCGATGCGTGCTTGCGCGTCAAAGTAGTAGGTAGAGAATTAGGTAGACGCTGAAGTTTTCCAAAACAGGAGTTCTGAACCAGGGGTCCTTTGTATTTATGGACTTGCAGGGGACCACAGATTCGTTGTAACTGTGTAGAGCATTACTGCATATATTTGTAAAAAATGCATTTTTCAAAGGTATACATAACCCAGAAGATTTAGAACTGGGCTTTTGATCTGCAATCAAAGATTGTTCTATCTTGGAATGATTTCGCACAGAATTTATGGTCAAGATAATGGGAATGGGTAAGGAAAATCACATCGATGAGATAGAATATTATGCAGCTAATAAAATTTCTGTTTATAATAATTAGTCATAAGAAAAAAAATGACTGATGTAATGTTAAGCAATTTTCATATTTGAGATAATAGTGTCCAAGAAAATTTGAAAGCATATATGCAGCTCATTTTAAGAGTTTTATTAAAACTTTTTACAAGGATTAAATCTAAAATAATAGTTTATTTGGTTATTCAGAGAAGAAAGAAAGGGGTTTAACCATATTTATTGAGAATTTTTGTGTACTCAAGACTTTTCTACCTATTTGGTATACATATTTTCATTAATTTGCAAAAGGAATTTTCCTTTCCGTTAGTGTTAGACTATAGTGAAATGTTCTTAATTATATCAGTGCAGTACAGCTAAAGAATATTCAAGAACAGGTAAGTGGTATTTATTTCAATTACATTGATTTGTCATTGCAGGCTTAGTATTTCCAAATTTTTTAATGAGAAAAATATAGCCTACCCCAAAGTGATGTCTATAAATATTTTTAATACTTTGAAATATCTTTGTATGTTATTTATGATGATAGAATTAATGCAGGGTTGTTGCAAAAAAAGTATTTCCTAAGGAATTTATTAAGAAGAAAGCAAGAACAACCATAATCTCTCTGCCTAGAGATAATCACTTTCATAATTCATTGTATACTTTTCCAGTTTTTATTTATCGTATCTCTATGGTTTTATTTTGGCAGAATAGAATTGGTTAAATAAAGGAGACAGAGTCCAACTCATAGTTTGAAAAAGAAATCTAATCTAATAATAGGTTTCTTTACATCTCTGCATGTAGGAAGATGAGGGAAGGGCCAGGGATTTACTTGTTCGAAAAGCGTTCCAAATAGTTATACCTTTTAATTATTAGAAATGCTATTTAAAAGTTAATTACCAGGGCACCATATTACTATTTAAGACTGCCTTTCAGAATTAATAATGCAGAGATTTAAGATTACTTTCAGCAAAAATAGCACTAGTCTTTGATTTCTAGGTATTTTGCAAGTACAAACAATATTTCCAAACATAATTATTATACCAGAAAATAAATAAATATACACACACACACACATACACGTGTGTGTGTGTGTGTGTGTGTGTGTGTGTGTATTTACATAAATCTTCATGTGGTGCAGAAGAATAATAGTCATTCTCCAGTTAATAGTCTCAATTTTATCATGCTTTTCTTTGAACAGGTTTATTATTTTGAATGGACTTTTTCTTGATCTCTGTAGCTGCTGGGAACTGAGGAAGAGAACATTTTCTCTTTCCCTATCTGATAATCTCTCTTTTTTATATAATAGATTTATTAAGCAGAATTCTATTTTCTCAAATATAGGTCCTGAAATTTAAAAAAAAAAAAAAAGGATAATAAAGAACAGTAAGCCCAAGAAGCACAAGTTTTAATATAATAAAAACAACAAACACCAGAATTAACCGCCTTTTATAATAAAAGATAGGGGACATGGAAAGATTTTCATCTTCCATAATGGTAGATAATTTACATTAGTTATCATGATATACTTTTTAGTGTTTATATTGGACTATCTTGTTTAGTCTTCAAAATTGTCATATGGTGTAAGTGATTTTCTTATCCCTCCTTTTCTATGAGGAAATAGGTATTGAGATATTATTAACTCTCGCAGCCCAAAGCTCAATATCACTTCCAGAAAGTCTGTTTTCTTAATTTCAGTGGTATACCATCTCCTAAATTGCATATACCTTGTTAAATCTCTCACTGAACAATTCTTTTAATATTGTTTTTCATCAATTAAGTAGTTTAATATCTTAATAATGGCTTAGTATGTCACAATATAGCAGACCGTAGTATATTTAACCTATTTTGCCTGCTGTGAGATTTTATGTTTTTAATTTTGAACTATCAGTTAATCTCTGATGAACACCTTTTGCATATACTTTGTGAACTTTTGTAGTTACTAAAAATTTTCTAGAAGTGATATTTTGTGGTCAAAAAAATCATACTTTTATCTAAAATATGCCAGACTTGGAAGGTGTAATATTTGGAGTAATATAGTCACTAAAAAGAAATAATTGCTTCTTTTAAAGTATTTACAGTCTGTGAAAGAAGTTAAAATCTGAATAAATATAATCATAAGGTAGTGTGTGGTAAAGGCCCCTGGAGAGATTTAGGTGACCTGCCTTGTGTTTCACAGAAAGGAGACATCAGTGTGACTATGACAGTCGAGATATGAACAAATTATACTGAGCACATGGATTCTGTATGACAGTAAATGGATTTTTTTCCTATAACCTTTATATCTTACAGATTTCATACTAGTGATTTTAGATACATAGCAAAATTAATAGATCATTCAGCAACTATCTGGAGGATGTTATGAAAAACTGACAGGATTAGAACAAAATTCTTCTCTCAAAAGGATCTGAAATAAATCTTTATTGAGACTATCATCAACTCCCAAAATAAAACACGCAGAGACTGTTCCCCCAATTTATTGTAGACAGAATTCCACCATATCTAAGAAGAAATGATAAAGTGAGTTCAGGTATTGGAATCCAAAAGAAACAAAATATAAGCCATTTAGTAAAACAGTCTTAATTTAAAGTCTCAAATTTATTTTAAAAAGCGCATACACATTTCAAGTTACGTATCAGTTGTTACAGTGATTATGACATAACTTTTTAAAATCAAGTTAAAGTATAAAGGAGGAAAGCTGGTGTCAAATTTGATCTTGGTAGAAGTATATATTATATTTTCACTAGTCTTATTTGATTGTTTCATGTATTGACTTTTAAAAAACACTATGCAGTGATTCATTACTTTTTTTAAATAAAACATTTTTCAATTACAGTTGACATACAATATTATATTAGTTTTAGGTGTACAGCATAGTGATTAGACACTTATATAACTTACAAAGTAATTACCCCCAATAAATCTAGTATCCATCTGACACCATACACAGTTATTACAATATTGTTGATTATATTCCTTATGCTATACTTTACAACCCATGACTATTTTTGTAACTACCAAATTGTACTCCTTAATCCCTTTACCTTTTTCACCTGTCCTCCCAACCCACCTCTCATCTGGCAACCATCAAAATGTTTTCTGTGAGTTTGTTTCTGTTTCATTTGTTCATTTATTTTGCCCTTTAGATTCCACAAATAAGTGAAATCATACAGCATTTTGTCTTTCTCTGTCTTGCTCCACGCAGCACAATACCCTCTAGGTCCATCCATGTTGTTCCAAATGGCAAGATTTCACCCTTTTATGGCTGAATAACATTACATTGTATATATGTACCACCTGTTTTTTTAATCCATTCCTTCATTGATGGACGCCTAGGTTTCCTGCATGTCTTGACTGTTAGAAATAATGCTGCAGTGGACATATGGATACACTTGTCCTTTTGAAGTAGTTTTTTGAGTTTCTTTGGATAAATACCGAGAAGTAGGATTACTGAATCCTTCTTTGTCTCTTGTTACAGCCTTTGTTTTAAGGTCTATTTTGTCTGCTATAAGTATTACTACCCCAGCTTTTTTTTTTTAATTTCCATTTTCATAAAGCATCTTTTTTTTTTAGTTTACTTCTAATATGTGTGTGTCTTTTGATCTGAAGTGAGTTACTTGTAGGCAGCATACATAGGGTTTTGTTCTCTTATCCATTCAGCTACCCTATGTCTTTTGATTGGAACATTTAATCCATTTACATCGAAAGTAATTGTTGATAGATATGTAGTTATTACCATGTTATTAATAATATTTTTTATCTTTTGCCTTAAGTCCTTTTAACATTTCTTGTAATACTGATTTGGTGTTGATGAAGTCTTTAGCTTTTTCTTGTCTGGGAAGCTTCTTATCTGTCCTTTGATTCTAAATGATCGCTTTGCTGGGTAAAGTAACCTTGGTTGTAGGTCCTTGCTTTTCATCACTTTGACTATTTTAACCACCATTTGTGGGTGCGGGACTAGCCAGATCCAAGCCTATGCTCCTACCAGTCTCGAGGTGGCTTCTTCTGTATATCCTCTGTTAAAGCACTTCTGTTCAGCAAGGCGTCCAGCGATTCTCAATGATCATTGTTCTGTAGTTGTAGTTTTGATGTGGTCATGAGGGGAAGCAAGCACAAGTTTTACCTACTCTCCCATCTTGACTGGAAAAATTCAGTGATTTATTTCTAAAAATATTCTTTATTTAAATTTCCAGACTTTCTCTATTTTGTTTTATGATTGGCTGCCTGTCATTCTTCTCTGTGTATTAATATATTTTTACATTTTATAAAAATATATGGTTAACCTGATATTTCTATTGACGTTATGTATTGAATATTTTCCATGTTATTAAATATTCTTTTCTATTTAACATTTAGTGATTATATTCTAGTGCAACATTGGTTTGTCATGTATTTGACTAGTGAAGCTTTGCTAGACACAGGATGCTGAACATTTCTTGTCTATCTGTAATATTTTGATCAACTTCACCCAATCTCAAGGGCCTCAGAAATGGTTCTCGTTGGATGATGTGGCTGGATTCTTTTTAGTCTTAAAGATGGGAATGGAATGAGGAAGATTGTTCAAAGCAAGACAGTGTTGCCTAATCTCAAGTCCAGACCAGCCTCACCACAATGGCACATTGACCAGAAAATTTCTTGCTGAAGTACCTGAGTCTGGCTTCAATGCAGAAATCTTTCTTCTGCAGCTGAGACTCCTGGGAATTGAGTGAGGATATAGATTTTTCCAGAATCCTAATTTATCCAAATTGTGTGTGATATGAGGTGATTTGGAACCTGGAATGGAAGAACATAATTATAACATTAACAAGTCCAGTGGAGAAACACTAAAGCACAACTAGTCTCAAAGTCTTTCTCTTCTCTCAGGTCTGGAGTTCTTGGACTCTGCTTTTCTGGTAGAGGAACCCAGAAGATTGATTGCTCTTGCAGGTCTAGAACTGTGGCCCGTGTAAGTTCATGTTATCTCCTTGTTGAAAGATGTATGTGTGTTTTAGATCATGTAAGCATTTCATTAATTTTTCTGAAGTTTCCTAAAAGAAAGGGTGCTCTCAGACAACCTGTTTCCCAGCTCTTATTCCAGTGAAATGTAATGCCAAATTACCTAGTGCTCTCTGTATGTGGCTCATTCTAAACTAACTGGTGTTTATGTAATTACTGACCAAATTAGTCAACATATTTTAAGTTCCCATTCTTCTATTAAGTACAGTGATGAAGTAGTGAAGGAGTTAAGTTCTTTGCAATAAGGATTTATGCTATGCAGGTCTTTGGTTTGGTGAGATGGAGGCAATGATTCTATTTAACTATCCATGGTAACACTGAAATTTTCTGCAGACCTGAGCTTTCCAGATAGATAAGGTGAATCTTAATGAAAGGTGAAATCGCATGCTTTGTATGGACAAGTATATGATTAAGGCCTTTAAAAATGGTCATGAATTGGCAGGAAAGCCATAAGACATAAATACTAAGGCTATTTTGTTATAAGACATGTTAAGTTTGTGTGACATCTATTTAATTGACCAGCCTTCTTCAGTATTCTTTAACTCAATATATTATCTATTATTGCATAGTCAGTTACCTCAAAACATAGTAACTTAAAGCAGTAAACATTGATCTCACAGATTCAGTGGGTCAGAAATCTGGCTCCCCTGCTCTCGGTTTCTAACAAGGCTTTCAAGGTGTTGGTGAGGGTTGTAAGTCATCTTAAAGCTCAACTTTGGGTGGATCTGCATGCAGACTCATTCAAGTGATGGTTGACAGGATCCATTTCTTCATGGCAGTTGGACTGAGTACCTCACTTTGTCAGTAGCTGTTGGCTGGAGACTGCTATCGGTTTGTTGTTTTGTGGGCCTCTCCATAGGGCAGCTCACAACATGGTAGTTGGCTTCATCAGAGTGAGCATGTGAGACAGAAAGAGAGGACAAGCAATGTGGAAATCATAGTCTTTTATAACAGTGTTGGAAGTGACATTTCATTACTTATATTATGTTCTCTTTATTAGAAACAGTTCACTCTCGCTATATTGAGCCCACATTCAAGGGGAAGGGGATTACACGAGGACATAAATACCAGGAGATGGAGATCTTCATTGGTAATCAATGAAGTTACCTGCCACACTCAAAATGAAGAAAGTGTTCAGTGAGAAATGGTATATGATAACAAAAATGAATATTATTATATGTAGTATGTAAAAACAGAATCTTAGAATTGGGAAGACCTTCCAGTTGTGCACCCTAACTGTATAATGATTAAATCTGATATATTTATAAAATATGTCATGTGCCAAAACATGGATTTATTGAAACAAGTAAGGATGCTTATGATAATATCTGAAGTACTGGATGCTTGAAGAAAGTCTTGATTTTATGCAACCCAGATTTCTAAAATTTAGAGAAAAATATCTCATGATTAAAATTTTCTCTTCTCCTAAAAGAAAAATATTCTTCAGTAACTTATATTTATTGAGAATTGATGAAGCAGATATTACTTGGACATTATTCCTATATACACTTATTTAATTTAGTAGGGAAACATTATTATTTTGTCCATTTCCAAAAGGCTAAGATTTTTAGAAATATCCCAGAGTATGGAAGATGTTTTATCTGTCAGTAGAATTCTTCAAAAATATGTATACATTCTACTTCAGTCTCCTTCTATATCATAGATTGCCAACTTGCATGCTTCCCATATTGTTCTTTTTCCTGCATAGAAGTTCTTCATCTCCTCTGCTTCCACTTTTGAAATGTTTTTTAAAAAATTTTTTCAGTAATTCATGTATTTACTGTTTCGGAGATCAGTGACATTCAGAGATGTGGCTGTAGACTTCTCTCAGCAGGAATGGAAATGTCTCAACTCTGCAGAAGACTGTACAGGGATATGATGATGGTAACTTGGTCTCACTAGGTATGTTTACCAGCTTCAAATAATTTAGATTAACTTACAGTGTGGGTTTTTTCCCACTGTGATTTCTAGGGCTACCTTTAAAGAAACTAGGTAAATTTGTTTTTCCTCTTCCCAACAAAGTGCTTTGAGCTTTGTTAGGTTAGGTTAGGTTGAACACCTTCATCTTATCTATCCTTCAGTAACATTCACATCTCCCTCTGTTCCTTTATTTTTTTTCCCTCTCTTCTATAATGACCAGGCAACTAGATTGGAAATCTGTGGCATATATTGTATACCTATTGTGAAAGGATTCAAGTTTTTCACTTATTTATGCTCTTCATTGTGTGCTGGCTGGAAAATTACTGTTTGGCTATCGCCCATGGGAACATAGGCTATCACCCATGAGAACATAACATTCTAACAATAAGCTTTCTGCTTCTGTACTCCCGCTTGCACAACCGACCTGTGGGTTGACAGTTAGTAAAAAGAAGAAAAATGGACTTCTGTGTTCAGACAGAATGAAGAATGGGGTTTAGGGATTAAAAACCCTGTACCTCTACATTTTGGGGCTGCTTAATTTGCAGTCTGCATACCCCTGGCAGACCCAGCCGGCTGAATAAAGAGTGTGTTTCCTATAACTCACTGATTTCTGGTGGTCCATGTGTCTATCAGGGGCTGGCGGCTACAACAATTGCTATAATACTCCATTTTATTATCTGATCCAATTTTAGAGATATGAGCTTTACAGAGGGTCTAGAATTGCTCTCATTATCAAAAAAGCCTCTATATTTATATAGTGTGTTGTAAGAGACACCTGCAATACAGAATGTGCCTGGAAGGATGTCTGGTGCTTGGAGCAACAAGAACATCGGAAGTAGATGTGGACTTGCACACAAGGACACGTTGCAGGAATGGCACACACGCCTGACTGATTCCAAGACTTCTTGCTCTAGGGACTAGAAAAAGATACTTAAGAGGATAAGAAAAAGATACTTTAGAGGAAGTAGCTGAGAACACGGTGGTGGCTTTGAGGCTGAATCTGGGAGTTGACTGTAGCTTGCTTGTATCTGCTGACCTGAGAGTAACTATTATTAAATTACAAAGCCAGCATTGTTGTGAAACTTAATAAAAGGCCATGGAGATAGGGGTTGGGGGGCTAGTATTGTCCATCCTCCTCTCCTTGATCCATGTAAGTTACACATTTCCAGTCTCTGACTCTTCTTCCAAACCATCTCCATAACAATAGTGGTGGATTGGATAATTGGAATTCACTTAAAACTCTACCGAAAGCAATCTATTTTCTGAAACAAAGTTCATCTGATTTGTGGTTGAAAGTTGTCATCCATGAAAATTACATTCAAAATGGAATGAATATCTTATAGCTATTTTTTCTCGTCTTCTCTAGTTAACATAAAAATGTAACGATAAGGTTAATAGCTAACATTATGATTACTCTGTAGTAGTCATTATACTAAGCACATTATGTGATATAACTGATAAAAATAACTGAGAGGATTAATTGATTTAATTCCTCTTTTACAAGTGAGATTATTGAGGTATAGTGGGTTTAAGTGAATTGCCTAAGGTCAGACCCAGCTGGAAGATGGCAGTGGCAGGAATTTATTCCAGAGTCTTCAACCACATTATGCTTGCTCTCTAGACTTAGAGGACATATGAGTTTAAATTTTAAACAAACAGCAAAACAAAAAATTTACCTTACCTAATTGATCTCTTGTTTATTTCTCTCATTTTTCTTTAAAATATTCAATATCATTATGACCTTTGGATTATTGTAATTTTAATATTGACTGGTCACAACTTATTTCTTTATCTTGTGGCATTTTTTTCCTTTGTAAGCAGGCCATTCCATTTCTAAGCCAGATTTAATTATCTTATTGGAACAAGGGAAAGAACCCTGGATGGTTGTAAGGGAAGCAACAAGAAGGTGGTATACAGGTAAGTAAGAGCAAGTCAGGCAGGAGAAGTCATCTGTGTAATTGATGGCTAAGGTGGTAAACACAGTTGGTAAACACACCCTTGAAACATTGGTTGGAAACCTCCCTTCTAAGTGAAGAAAAGGCTTATAATGTGGAGAGGAAATGTCTCAGGATGAGATACCCACTAAACTTCCTCTTAACCTCATTAACTTTAGCATGTTATTTTTCTCATATTTCCCTCTCAGTTTAGAGTTACACATGCTTCTCCTTCTGCAGTGTAGCCACTTATATTATAGACCTAGATTCTTTCTGGATCTTCTTTTTTCAATGTGGTTTCATTGTCTAAGAATATATTCATTTATGTATTTGGCAAGTATTTAGATACTCGAGTCTCACACTGTCAGTCCAGTAATACTGAATATGGTAGATATGTTTCTATAGAAATGGAGACTATACATATTAAGGAAGAGGTAAATATGAAAACAAATAAATAGGTAAATATCAGATAGTGAAATATATTATGAAGGACAGTAACTAGGAACACAGCAAATTTAGGTAAGGTATCATGGTCAGGAACCCTTTCTGAGGAGGTAACATTTGTGCAGAGACATGAAGCAAAGGCTCAGGATTTTTGAGTACATGAGCAAGACCATTCCAAGGAGTGTAAAGTACACATGCAGAGCCTTCAAGGGGGAATGAGGTTTGAATGAGTGACGGGTAGCATGTAGATTAGAGTTAGTTATTGGTGACTAACAGGACATGAAGCTAGTATGCCTGGAAGATCAGATCCAATAAGAATTTGTGGTTCATTATAAAATTGAATTGTTTTCTAAGAATAATCAGGATTCCTAATCTGATTTAGGTTTATAAGAAAGATTTTCACCTTTGCATTAATTATAATTCTTGTACACAAGCCTAGATAAAATGACTATAGATTGATTTGTTTCTCATTTACATATCCTTTAAAAATTCTTCTTAATTTGTCTTTATGTTAACATTTATCTGTGAAGGTTATTCTCATATTTCTAAGTTGGTATTCTTTATCTTTCATTTATTTGAAATTTACTCGTGAATCTATTACCTAATTCTGAGGGGTTTTTTGTTTGTTTGTTTTTTTGTTTTTTAGGCGAAGCAACCCTTGGTTGACCTCACAGATTGCAAGGACCCTGTCAGCTTACAATCCCTTATTTTTTATTTTTTATTTATTTTTTATGTTTATAGCACCTGGTCTTCCTAAGTGGTCTCCCATCCAAGTACTAACCAGGCCTGACCCTCCTTAGCTTCCGAGATCAGATGGGATCGGGCTTGTTCAGAGTGGCATGGGCATAGACAATTCTGAGTTTTTCTAATTCTTGTTTGCGATCACTCATATCTCAAGGTATTTTCTTCCTTTGTAGCATGTTTTTGAATAGTATGGTATAGTTTTTCTCTGTTTTCAAGGCATTTGTTTAAGATGTATTTATATTGTTTTTATAACTGTCATTAACTTTAGTCATATAATTTCTTGTGTGGAATTTGCTTTTGAGCCTTTTTTGTCATATGTGAGATTAGGTTTCCTCAATTTTGAGAAAGTTGTTAAGGTTCTGGATACTTTTTCTAAATTTTTTTTTTAAGTGTTCAAATTATGGCATAGGGAAGGGGTGGAGCTATTCAAGAGCATAGTTTTTTATACTATTGTAGTTAAGTTGGTATTAACCTGATTTAGATTATTACAGATTGAGATGTTAATTGTAATTCTCAAGAAAACCATTTAAAAATAACTAAAAAATTACATAGTGAAACAATAATGGAAATCAAATGGTACCCTAGAACATATCTGTTTAACACAAAAGAAGGCAATAACTAAGAATTTGGGGGGCAGTGCTAAGACATGTAGAAAATAAGTAACAAATTTTTAGGTGTAAATTCTTTCAGTGATTACATTAAATGTGAACTGAGTACATGCTCCATTTAAAAGACGAATATTGGCAGAATGGATTAAAAATGAAAAACGTGCTCCAGTTATAGGAAACACATTTGTAAGAAACAAATAAGTTAAAAGACAGGGTGAAAAAGATACAAGTATGCAAAGTAACCAAAAGAGAGCTGGAGTGGTTCTTCTAATATTAGAAAAAAGACTTATGGCAAAAAGTGTTAATTAAGACAGAGGAATATTTTGTAAAAATAAAAGAGTCAATTCATCAATACGATATGACACTAATAACTACATATCACTTAACAACAGATCCCTAAAATATATGAAAGCAGAAAACAGCAGTTGACTTTTACCAGCCACAGTTGTAAAACCAAGACTGAGCTGCAGACCTCAACCCACAACCCAGAGGGCTCCTACCTCCATATCCTACAAGACTGAACACCACGTAGCCCCACGGGAATCCAAGCAAACACTACCGAAACTGTCGCTAACACTGACAGGGACTGAGAATGAGGTTAGTGAGCATTATTAAACGTCTGTAAGAAAAAGTCATCAAGACTATATCAGCAGGGATCTAAGAGACTTAGATGCCGCCTACTGGAAACCAAAGGAAAAATGCTTTCTTTGCAACAGACTAAAGAGAGATCCTTATATAATAAATCTTTCTGGAAAAAAAAATACACTTCCATTAATGCCCAGGTGGAGAAATAGTCCATTAAACACATAAACAACCAAGGTGACAAGGCAGCTCAGAAAGAAAGAGAAAAATCTTCAGAAAATAAGTTACAGACATAGAAATGTGTGACAAATGGCAGAGAATTCAGGATGGTACTTCTGAAAATTCAGTGAATTCCGAAATGATTTATATCAACAGTTTCAGAAATGGGAAAAACAACTAGATGAGTAGAGCAAGGAGATTGAAACCCTCAAAAAGAACTGAATAGAACTTCTGGAGATGAAGAACACACTGCAAGAGTTCAAAAATGAAATGGCAAGTGTGGGAAATAGAGTCAACCTAATGGAAGAAAGGATCAGTGATATTGAAAACTGAAATCTATAAATAAATCAGAAGGAAGAAGAGAGAAACCGAAGAATGAAAAATAATGAAAGAGAAATTCAAGAACTAGCTGATATCATCAGGAGAGGAAACATAAGAATAATGGTCATTCTTGAAGGTGAGGAAGAAGAGCAGGGATTAGAAAGCGTTTTCAGACAAATAGTTGACGAGAATTTCCTAAATCTAAGGAATGAGCTGGCGCTTGAAATTCAAGTCAACAGAGCACCCAATTATCTCAGCCCAAAAAGGCCTTCACAAAGACGCATCATATTAAAATTATAAAAAAATCAAAGAGAATTCTCAGGGAACCCAGGGAAAAGAAGATGGTAACCTATAATGGAAAACATTAGATTATCTTAGGACTTCTCAGCGCAAACCTTACAAGCCAGAAATGAGTGGAACCACATATTCAAACTATTAAGTGAAAGGAACTACCAGCCAAGAATAATGTATCCAGCTAGGCTCTCCTTTATATATGAAGGAGAAATAAAGACCTTTCCAGACATACAAAAATTGAGTGAATTCTCCACTACGAGGCCTGCACTACAGGAAATACTAAAAAGGGTCAGCTCACCTAAAACAAAATGACAAAAAACAAGCAAACAAAACAATTAGCAGTAAAGTGACTATCAGGTAAATAGAAGCAGAAGAGTGCAACCCTTACTAAGAACAGGGCATTATAAGCTTAAAAAATAAGAGAATTGCTATAGAAAGAGAGTAATGAATATTCAGCATACATAGTGACAAAATGAAACCACAATAATTAAAAAGGGGAGGATCTGTGAAGATCAAATTCGCAAAGGGGACTAGAGATATGCGCAAAAGAAAATGCACAACTGTATATATAAAACTATCCTTTACATGTTCGTCATGGTAACCGCAATAAGATTCAGAACTGAAGTATATAGCATAAAACAAGAACCAGAGGGAAAAACCACAAGAGAGAACCAAAATAAAACAGAAACACAGGACAAGGAAGCAGTGGAAACACTGAGCTACCAGAAAGCAAAAGATATAATGGCTATAAGAAGACCTCATGTTTCAGTAATCACCCTAAATATAAATGGATGGAGCTCACCAATAAAAAGGCACAAAGTAGCAGATTGGATCAAAAAACAAAACCCAACCATATGCTGTCTCCAGGAGACACACCCTAGTTCCAAAGACAAATACAGACTCAAAGTGAAAGGGTGGAAAATGATATTTCAAGCAAATGGCATTCAGAGAAAAGCAGGAGTAGCAGTACTAAATATCAGATGAAATAGACTTCAAAATAAAAAAGGTAAAGAAGGATTCTGAGGGACACTTCATAATGATAAAGGGAATCATGCACCAGGAAGACAACATTAATACCTATGCTCCCAATCAGGGAGGCCTGAAATATGTAATTATTAACAGAATCAAGGGAGAAAGAACCAAAGAACCAAAACACTATCATAGTAAGAGACATAAATACCCCACTGTCGGATGTGGACAGATCATCCAAACAGAAAATCAATAAGGAAATAACATCCTTAAATGGCACATTAGGACAACTGGACATAATTGACATTTACAGAGTCTTCCCAAAACAGCTTCTTATACATTCTTCTCTAGTGCACATAGAACATTCTCAAGAGTCTACCACATACTGGGACACACAGATATTCTCAACAAATATAAGAGGAATGAAATCATACCAACCATATTCTCTAATCATAATGCCTTGAAACTAGAGGTCAACTGCAAAAAGGAAGCAGGAAGAACCACAAATACATGGAGATTAAACAACATGTTGCTGAAGAAGAACTGGGTCAGAGAAGAAATAAAAAGAGAGATCAAGAGATACATAGAAATGAATGATAATGATAGTACAACGTATCAAAACTTTTAGGACATGGCAAAAGTGATTATAAGGGGAAAGTTTATGTCATTACAGGCCTACTTCCAAAAACAAGAATGAGCCCAAATAACCTAACACTTCATCTTTAAAAAACTAGAAAAGGAAGAACAAATGAGGCCTAAAGTCAGCAGAAGGAAAGAAATCAAAATTAGAGCAGAAATAAATGAAATTGAAAACAACAAGAACAAAACAATAGAAAAAATGAATACAGCAAGAGCTGGTTCTTTGAGAAGGTTAATAAAATTGACAAATCCCTGGCTAGACTCACTAAAGGAAAAAGAGAAAGGACACAAAACAAAATCAGGGATGAAAGAGAAGAAGTTATGACTGACATCGTAGAAATACAAAGGATCATCCCAGAATACTATGAAAAAGTATATAACACAAAATTTAATAACCTAGAAGAAATGGACCAGTACTAGAAAAATACAACCTTCATAGACTGAAGCAAGAAGAAATGGAAAATCTAAATAGACTGATAAGCAGTAATGGAAATTGAAACAATCATCAAAAACCTACCAAAAAGTAAAAGTAGGACCAGATGGCTTCACCAGTGAATGCTACCAAACATTCAAAGATTTAATACCTTTCTCCTCAAACTCTTCCAAAAAATTGAAGAGGAAGCAATATTTCCCAACACATTTTATGAAGCCAATATTACTCTGATTCTGAAACCTGGTAAAGATAACACAAAAAAAGAAAACTATAAACCGATATCTCTCATGAACACAGATGCAAAAATCATAAATAAGATACTAGTGAACCGAATACAGCAACATATTCAAAAGATTATACACCACGATCAAGTGGGCTTCATCCCAGGGGCACAGGGATGATTCAACACACACAAATCTATTAACATGATACACCAAATAAATTAAAAAATAAAAATCATATGATCATATCAATAGATGCAGAAAAGCCTTTGAAATGATACAGCATCCATTAATGATCAAAACACTTAACAAAATCTGTATAGAAGGAAAGTACCTTAACATACTAAAGGCCATATATGACAAACCCTCAGCCAACATTATGCTTAATGGTGAAAAACCAAAAGCCTTCCCTGTAAGATCAGGAACAAGGCAAGGCTGTCCACTATCAGCACTGTTATTCAAGATAACATTGGAGGTCCTAGTGAATGCAATCAGACAAGAGAAAGATATAAAAGGCATCCAAATAGGAAACGAATAAGTCAAACTGTCACTATTTGTGGATGACATGATTCTCTATATAGAAAACCCTAAAGACTCCACTAGAACACTACTGGAAACAATAAACAAATACAATAACATCTCTGGTTACAAAAGCAGCATTCAAAAATCCATAGTGTTCCTATACTGTAACAACAAAGTTTCAGAAAAAGAAGTGGAAAAAATAATTCCTTTTACAATTGCAACAAATAAAATACCTAGGAATAAATTTAATGAAACATGTGAAGAACCTATATAATGAAAAATACAAGACCCTATTAAAAGAAATCGAAGAAGATACAAAGAAATGGAAAGATATTCCGTGTTCTTGGATTGGAAGAATCAACATAGTTAAAATGACCATATTACCTAAAGCATTATACAGATTTAATGCAATCCCCATCAAAATCTCATCAGCATTTTTTAAAGAAATAGAACGAAAAATCATCAGATTCATATGGAAGCACAAAAGACCTCGAATTGCCAAATCCATCTGAGAGAAAAGAACGAAGCTGGAGGCATCACTCTGCCTGACTTCAGATTATACTACAAAGCGACGATAATCAAAATGGCATGGTATTGGCAGCAAACAGACACATGGACCAGTGGAACAGAATCGAGAGTCCAGAAATAACCCATGTTTATATGGGCAAGTAATTTTTGAAAAAAGAGCCGAAAACATACGGTGGAAAGCCTCTTCAATAAATGGTGCTGGGAAAACCAGAAAGCTGCCTGCAAAAGAATGAAACTAGACTGTTGTCTATCACCACATACCAAAGCTAACTCAAAATGGATTAAGGACCTGAATATAAGACCTGAAGCAATAAAATGCACAGAAGAAAACATAGGAAAAAAACTCAAGGCCCTTGGACTTAAAGAGGATTTTATGAATTTGACCTCAAAGGCAAGGGAAGTAAGTAAAAGCAAAAATAAATGAATGGGACTACATCAAACTAAAAAGCTTCTGCTCAGCAAAAGAAACTGTAAAGAGACAACCATCAGAATGAGAAAATATATTTGCAAGCAATGCCTCTGATAAGAACCTAATATCCAAAATATACAAAGAACTTACACAACTCGATAACAACAACAAAAAATAAGCAATCCAGGCAAAAAATAGGCAGAGGACCTAAACAAACACTTCTCCCAGAAGACATACAAGAGACCAACAAACGGCCATATGAAAAGATGCTCAACATCACTAGCTATTAGGAAAATGCAAATCAAAACCACAATGAGCTACCATCCCACACCTGTTAGAATAGCTGTCATCAACAGTACAAGTAATAACAAATGTTGGAGAGGATGTGGAGATAAGAAACCCTCATACACTGCTTGTAGGACTACAAATTGGTACAGCCACTATGAAAAACAGTATGGAGGTTTCTCAAAAAACTAAGAATTGATCTACCCTATGATCCAGGAATCCCTCTACTGGGTATTTACCCCAAAGATTTAAAAAATCATAAAATCATATCCATAAAGATATTTGCATACCAATATTCATAACAGTATTATTCACAGTGGCCAGGACATGGAAGCAACAAAAGTGTCCTATGATAGATGATTGGCTAAAGAAGCTGTGGTACATATATACAATGGATTAATATTCAGCCATAAGAAGAGATGAAATACTGCCATTAGTGACAACGTGGATGGACCTCGAGATAATCATGCTAAGCAAAATAAGCCAGACAGAAAAAGTTGAAAATCACATGATATCACTTATATGTGGAATACAAACCTAAAAACAACAAAGGAACAGGACAAACAAACAGTGACTCATGGACATGGATTATAGTAGTTACCAGAGGGTAAGGGATGGGGAAGGAGGGGGGAGGTAGATGGGGTAAAGGGGGTCAAATATAGGGAGTAGGGGGAGGGTGAAGTGGGTAAATGGGATCAAATATATGGTAGCTGAAGAAAACTGGACTTTGGATGGTAAACACAATAAAATATACTGACCAAAAAGGAAATAGTCAAATTATAATGTGCACATGAAAATTACATAATTGTATTAACCAATGTTACCGTAATAAACTTAAAACAAAAAAGATTTAGTCAATGAAATGTCTATAATTATTTAGTAATTAATTGCAAATGTAAGTTCTTTGAACATCTGAAAATCAGAAACTTTGTCATTCAAAATCACCTAAAATCTGTAAAGACATTCACAAAAGGTTGAAATGTTCCTAAAACTTGTTAGTTATGAAAATTTGTTTTTCAAATGTATTACTATAAATTCCATTATTTATTTCTCTAGTCTTATGATCTCTTTAATTTATATTCTAATTCTGTTTCCCAGTTTGTTCTTTTTACCCCTTGTGACAAGTTTTATAGTTTAATAGTTTTAATATTCTTACCTTGAAAGACGACGTGGCAGGATCCAAGTGATTGAGCAATTGTTACTTGGTCAGAGTCAATGTGATCTTGAATTCTTTTTGTTCTTCTTTTTTAAATTTAATAACACATTTTTAAAATTGTGGTAAAGTATACATAATGTGAAATTTACTATCTTAAACATTTTTAAGTGTACAGCTCAGTGGTATTAAGTACATTCATCACCAACATCCATGTGTAGAACTTTTTATCCTCAGAATATGAACTGTATTTAGAGATAGAGCCTTTAAAGTGGTGATTAAGTTAAAATAAGGCCCTTATGGTGGGCCCTAATCCAATCTGACATGTGTCCTAATAAGAAAAGTTTTAGACACAGAGAGAGAGACACCAGGTATGTGCACTCAAAGATACAACCAAGTGAACATACAGATGAAGGCAGCCATCTGCAAGCCAGGGAGACAGGCCTCAGAAGAAATAAAAAAAAAAAAAATGCCAACACCTTGATCTTGGACTTCTCTAGAACTTGAGAAAGTAAATTTGTTTAAGCCACCTTGTCTATGTTATTTTGTTATGGCAGTGCTAGGAAACTAATACACTGGGTGAACCAAAACACAAGTCTCTGACTACTCTTTACCCAGGATATTTCTCAAGGTTGTGCTTGCAGCAAGTAAATTTGAGAAAAGAGGGAATGTCTCACCTTAGACAAAGAGAAGGCTCGCTCACAGGCTCTTATAAAGTAGCAAGCTCCCCAGACTCAATGTTCCCCTCCTGTAACACAGCCCATTGCCAGCCTCCATCCAGGCTCACCCGCTTCATGCCTGTGGGACTTCAGAGGTGTGGAGAGCTGACACAAACATGAAGCTCAAGCTTCTTGATGTACCATGAGTAATGTCTTTTGTTTTTGACCAGAAATCTTTTGCTTTTGCCAGCTTCCATAAAACAATAATAAGCTGGCTCACTAGCTTGCACATAGGGTAAAATCTCAGCCTCTTCAGAAACCTTGATGATTCATAAAGTAGTTTGTTTGTTTAAGGTTTATGAAAGAATAATGTTGAATTTCATCTCCAAAACTGACATTAAAAAAAGTGACTGGAAAAGCCCCTTTGCGATCCAACCATGTTGCCCAAGTATGAACACCAGCCACTTGATCCTTCAGCACTAGGGATTCCAAACTCTTTCCAGAGTGGACACAGAAATTAGCCATCGTCTTTCCCTCATGCATGTGCCATATTTACACTCCCTCAAAGTTTTCACAGAGAAGGTTCATGGCTTCCCTTGCAACAGGAGATGATTCTGGGGATCCAAGTCAGGACCAGGAAGTTCTTAAACTTCCCTGAGAAGAGCTTAATCTGAACAAGAGGCTGGATTTACTTCCTTGGTATTCCAGGTGCCAAGGTTTTTGCCCTTAGCTCTCCATAGATGTTAATGGCACTCACTCCCTCCTGGGTCTGAAGGAAAGATATCCACTCATATTCTCTACCAGCTTTATTATCCACTCATTTCCTCACACCTTGAGGCCATGCTTTCCCTGGTTCCAGTCAATACCTCACATACTTTGTAAACTTCAATTTCCTTCCAATCCCATTTTGTGCTGTGTAAGACCAAGACCCCCTTTCCTATACTTTTTCTGATTTCCCCTCCCCTGTGCATTTAGGAACAAATCTAATAGATGTCTTCACAAAACTCTCAGACCAGTAAAAAAGACAATCACAATACAGAGAGGAGAGAGGGACTGCAATAGCACATGGAAGAGAAGGTTGTCTGTACAAGAACCTGGTCTTTATGGAATATGTAGGTTGCTCTTAGAGGCAATGGAGCAAACTAGATAAGCTGGTAGAATCTTTCTCTACAAAACATGTTAATAATGGACACAATATAGGAGCCGTCCTTCTAACTCATAACTGAGTTCACAAGAATCCTAATGGAAAGCCTAGGGAACAGAAAAAAAAATAAGTGGGAGCATATGTTTTGGTTAACCTGGGAAGTCTTCAGATATTAGAAATTGTGGTAGACCCCTAATGAGTCACTCTCTTTTATAATCATCTCCCCTTGAGTACAGCAGAACTTGTGACTTGTTTCTAGCCAACAGAATATGACAAAGGTGATGAGACATTCTCATTTAAAGACTCCATCTTAGCAGACTGGTGTGATAAAATCTGCTTGCTTGTCTTAGAAACGTAAGTTGTCATGATGAAAGAGGACCTAGAAGAAGTTCACATGGGAAGGAGCTGAGAGCAGTCACTAGGTGACAACCAGCAAGAAAATAGGGCTTTCAGTCCTAAACGCACAAGGAGCTGAATCCTGAAATCTCAGTCCTATAGAACTTGAAGTCCACAAGAGCTTGAAAGCAGACCCTCAACTCCAAAAAGGGGCAGCCCTGCTGGACCTTGACTGAAGCCTTGTGAGATCCTGAGTGGAGAATCCCAAGTCATGTATAGACTCTTGACACATGAAAACTGTGACACAATAAATGTATGTTTTATAAGCTGCTCATTTGTGGTAATTTTTATTTGCAGCAATGAACAACTGAAAGAGGAATAAAATACTACATTTTAGTATCTGTAACATGATGGATTGTGAGCCTTAGCAATTAGTGATTCAGGGAATTGGAACCCTGCGTAAATATAGGTGCCAAGATGGGAAAAAAAACCTCATTTCTCACATATTTACAAATTTTTGGTCTTCATGGGGTTTTATGTGGGTTTATTTTATCTGCAAGTTATAGAAATACCAAACTAGAATAAATAAACTTTCCCAACTGGTAGAAATGGTGGTAGGGGTTGGGGGGATCATTTCAATTTAACCTATTTTTCTGAGATGTTCCACAAGGAAAACCTCACTTAACATGAGCTCAGTCCAAAATTAGAAAACATTCAAGAAAACAGTCAACTATGAATAAATTTCAATGTGCACAATAAAGAGCAGAATTCACACTCCTTCTCACACTCAGAACATGTAACTACATCTTTGAGATTCTACTGAAACTATTGTTATAACATTAACTGATCATAGATATTTTAAAACATAGGGAAAGAAAATACTATTAAATACACCAGAGATTTCAAAAAGGATAGAACAAGGATAGAACTGGTTTGACACAGCTGAAAAGAACAATTAGATTAAAGGAAAGTAAAGAGAAAGCAACTTAGATGGATAGAGATAGAAACTATGAGAGGTCAAGAGGCAGCTACTGAATGAGAAGTATCAACATGTAATTATTTCTAGGAGAAATCAACAGAGTGAATGAGGCAGAGGAAATAATCAAAATGTTAACATCTGAGTATTTTCCAGTATTGAAAAAGGACAAATCCTCAGATGACACAATAAAAAACAAGTACTACCAAACATTTAAAGAACTAATGCCAATCCTCCTCAAACTCTTCCAAAAAAATAGGAGAGGAAACACTTCCAAACTCATTTTATGAAGCCAGCATTGCCCTGATACCAAAACCAGACAAGGACACTTGAAAGAAGAGAAAATTACAAGGCAATATCTCTAATAATTATAGATGCAAAAATCCTTGGCAAAATATTAACAAGCTAATATAATAATATGTTTAAAAGGGTCATACTCCATGATTAAGTGGGATTTATTCCAAGTATGGTCAAACATCTGCAAATCAATTTGATATACCACATTATCAAAATGAATAAAAATCACATGCTCATCTCAAGAGATGCGGAAAAAAGCCTTTGACAAAATTCAACATCTATTCATGATAAGGATTCAACTAAATAAGTATAACGGGAAAGCATATATGACAAGCCCAAACCTAACATAGTCTATAGTCAAGACTGAAAGCTTTCCCACTAACATGAGGAACAAGACAAGGATGCCAATTCCTGCCATTTTTATTCAGTATAGCACTGGAGACATTAGCTAGAACAATTAGGCAAGAAAAAGAAATAAAAGGCACTGAAAAGATGAAGCAAAACTGTCCCTCTTTGCAGATGATAGTATATATAGAAAACCCTAAAGACTCCACCAAAATACTGTTAGAACTAATAAACAAATTCAGTAAAGTTGTAGGATACAAAATCAATATACAAAAATCTCAGTCCTCTCCCTTGAGATCTGACTCCTACTCCAGGGTTTCTTTCCAATACTCCCAAGCTTCTGATCTCCTGGGCTTCTAAGTTTTTCCCTAGAGTTTGTTACCTCCATAAGCACTCTGATTTCTTCTGCGCAAGATCTGTTGGGCTTCCAAGCATCTTTTTCTTGCTCTAGCTCCTCCCTTACTCTTGCAGACTCTCACTTGAGTTCTGTCCCCTCTCTTGAGGTACTCCCAAACTTTCTTAAGGTCTCGGGCCCCTCTTCTAGCCTTCAGTTCCTCTTCTATGTTCCCAGTACACTAACAATGAGCCCTATTTTTCAAATGATGAAACCGAGGCTTAGAGAAGTGAAATCGCTGGCTGAAGTTTACATGTTAAGTTGAAAGGCATGGATTTAGATCCTGGTTTCAATCTAGAACCCACATTTTCATCCACAGACTTTCTCCCATTAAAATTGTAACCAATTTCAAAGAAAACTATGTTCCAGAAATGTACGCATTTCACCAAGTTAGGCATTACTAATACCATTTTTATTGAGGGGGAAAAAAACTGGGATTAAAGACTAATAAGTGTCAGAGCAAGGGCTAGAATGAGAGTTCTGAATCCACTATTTCGCTTTATATCCTTGTTATGTCAGTGACAATTCTGAGGCATAGAGGTGTTCAGGAACTTTTAAGTCTAGATCAAAGTCTACAAAGGGGTAAAATTATGGCTCTTCTCTGCTTCCTCTCATCTTAATGCTAAATAAATAAGTGCCCAACTGTACCAGATGCTCCCTTTCCAAGATTCTTTGAGTAATGGAAATAGTAGCCAAAAAATTTGAGTGCCAGGGCAGACTTTTCAGTGAAATGGCAATCAAATACCCGCCAAATAAAAAAAAAAAGTCCCTCTTAGGACAGAAATTATCTGCTTTCTCTGGCTACTTTATAGGGAACTCTAGGCTTGGAAAAGGAAAAAGAAATGTCGGAATTTTTGTAACAAATGAAAAATGTCATTTTATTTAGTACATAGTAGCAGGTTGTGAGCTGAATGACGACAAGTCCATTTTTATCCCCCAACCTTAAATTGAGGAACAGGTAAGGCAGCTTAAAATCTTTGGCCCAGGCTCATTTTCCAATACGACCCAAAGTACTGATATTAGGCCAAATCAGAGAGTAGGAGTAGGGATGTTGGGTGGCCTCTCATTAAGGTAAGGATGGACTTGTGGCAGGCTTTTCCAGGCAAGTTCTAGGAACCCATACTGAGCGATACCCACAGGTTGGACAGTATGCACCTTGTTCTGCCCAGGAAGGGATACAACATTCTGGAACCTGGGACCTGCAGGAGCATGGGAACTACCACAAAACAGGTCATAGAATAACCGCTCACCAAGCACCAGCTCCTTGGTTTTCAGGGCCTTTTTGTAGATGGTCTCTTGGGGTTGGAGTTCCTTTCTCTGCAGCAACTCTAGTAGAAGCCTCTGGATTCTGGGGGACTTAAGTTGGTACAGGTCCATGAGCTGGTAGAACTGTTCCATCCAAGCAGCACTGTCTTCTGCGTATCGCTTCTGCAACATCCGCAAAACATGGTACAGTGCCACGATTGTCTCCCATAAAGGCACATCTTTCTTTTTTTTAGAGCTGGGCTGAGCCTTCTCCAACTGGGGCAATTTGGGGGGCCTGCCTTTACCTTTAAAAGCCCTGAGATCCTTCTGAAACATCAGTGCTAGTGTTTGTTTGTCCACAGAGGCATGGGCACCCGTGAAAATGTCTCTTGGGGCAGGATAAAAGTGTCGCATCTCCATCTCCCTGAGAGCACTGGATAACTGCTGTGCCCGCGCACTCCTGTAAGGCTCTCCTAGAAGATGCCAACTTACAGCGTTTGGGTCTGGAATCCTCTTTGTTGTTGATGATAATACTGGTGCAGGGATGGGCAGTGGTTTCTTCTTGTCCTTGTGAAATTTGGGGAACCTCCCCCTCAAGGCCTGGAAGTCCTTCTGGAATATCAAGGCCAGGGATTTTTTATCCACAGAGGAATACACAGCTGTAGGAATATCCCTTCTGCTTGGATAAGGGCGCTTTATCTCCTTGACAGCAGTGGATATCTGTTGTGCCTGCTTCTCCCTGAAGGACTCAGCTAAGCGATACCACTTGAGAGTTTGTGGGGTTTGAGTCCTCTTGGCAGCTGATGGTAACACTGGTTCAGGGATAGGGAATGGCTCTAGCCAGCTCTCTTTTTCTTTTCTAATTGGAGGGATCACTTTTAAATGTAGTGGACTTGAAACATCCTTAAAGGACTGTGATAGATCTGGGTGACTTACCTCTAGGTCTTGCCTGAAGTGTTTAGCAATGGCTTTAAGATTGGACAGACGCATCCATTTCAAATATCCCTTTGAAGTGAAGTCTCTGAGGAACTGGTTTAGTCTATGGAAGCTGTCCCTGGAAAGTTGCTCTCCTGCTTCCAGCCTTACTAAGGCACTATTGACCCAGTCCTCATCTGGGAAGCTTGCTTCTGAGTAGTATGGTCTTTCAGCTGGCATAGAAGTAAGGGATGGGGCTGGGGCTTGTCCCTCAGTTTTCTCCACTGAAGACTTTCGATACTTCAAGAACCACTTCCACCAGCCACCTTTGGGCCTACATTCAGGTTCCTGTGGTTCCATGATAATTTCAGGTATGTGGGACCCTGGCCTGTGGAGGCCTTCTGGGATCTGGGTCTCTAAGCCTGTTTCCATGACATGTAAAAACATGCCCCTGGCTTTCTCCAAGAGTACATCCTCTTGTCTTCCCTGTGAACTTGTCATGGAATGTGCTCCCAGAAGTTGGCTTTTCTGTCCTTCTAAGTCCAAATGATCCTCTAATACTTTCAGGGGCATGCCCTCTTTTTTTTCCAGGGCTATTGGGAGTGGTATTTTGGAGGGGCTCTTCAGAACTGTTGGCCACATAGGCTTACCCATAAATGTGAGATCTCTCTTTCCATCAAGCAATCTTTCTTTCTTAAAAGGCACTTCCCTTCTAGCTGTACTCTCCCTTTCCTCAGCAAGAAACTCATCTTCTGTCACTTGCTTTGATAGGCTCACACCTTCCTTTGAGAGCTCTATTTTCAATACTCTCCCCTCTTCTGAGACCATTGCATCCATAACTATGCTTTCCTTTTCTTTCTGTTTACTAAAGCTCTCCTCATCCTTCTGCCTTTCCTCCATTTCCTCCACCTCCTCCTCCTCCTTGCTCAGGCTCTCCTCCTCAGTCTGGCTCTTCTCCTCCTCATCCTTTTCCTCTTCATTCAGGCTCTCCTCCTCATCATCCTCTTCCTCCTCACTCAGGCTCTCCTCCTCCTCCTCACTCAGGCTCTCCTCCTCCTCGCTCATGCTCTCCTCCTCCTCTTCCTCACTCAGGCTCTCCTCCTCCTCATCCTCTTCCTCCTCACTCAGGCTCTCCTTCACCTCCTCGCTCAGGCTCTCCTCCTCCTCTTCCTCACTCAGGCTCTCCTCCTCTTCCTTGCTCAGGCTCTCCTCCTCCTTCTCTTTGCTCAGGTTCTCCTTCACCTCCTCCTCGCTCAGGCTCTCCTCCTCCTCCTCCTCCTCCTCGCTCAGGCTCTCCTCCTCCTCCTCCTCCTCCTCCTCGCTCAGGCTCTCCTCCTCCTCGCTCAGGCTCTCCTCCTCCTCCTCGCTCAGGCTCTCCTCCTCCTTCTCTTTGCTCAGGTTCTCCTCTTTTCCCTCCTTAGTTGGACCTTCCTCTGTTTCCTTCTCAGTCAAGCTTTCAGATAAGCCTTCAAGCATTATATTTCTGATAATCTCTAATAACCACTTCACCTGGGCCTTTTCCGGGTTATTCTCAATTCTCTTCAGAAGTTCCTTTAGCTGCTTTTTTCCTAACAGATTTTGATCCTGGACCTCCTTTAACATACTCTCTACCTGGATTTTATCTAATAGTATTGTTTCTTGGAACTTCTCTAATAATCTTCGGTCCTCCTCCAAGCTCTCATCATCAGTCGGTAGTCTCTCCTTTTTGGCCAGTCTACCATCTTCTAGTTTTCTCTCTTTCTGATCCAGGTCCTTCTCTTCTTTGGTTATTTCCTCCTGTTCCTTAAAAATTTCCCACCTCTGGCCATCAATTTCACTCCCTCCCATAATGGATGATCTCTCTTCCTCAGGTATTTTTATTTCTTCCAATGGCGCTGTACCAATTTCTCTAATTGTTTTAGCCAGGATCCCCAACAGGTGACCCTCTTTCTTCCTTATATCTTTTTCCCTGAAAGCCTCATTTTCTTCAGAACTAATCCCCTTTTCCTTATCCGGTTTCCTCATTGCCTGTATTCTCTTCTGTTTCGTTCTTTTCTTTTTTCTCTTAGCAACACTCATCTCCTTGGTCCTTCTGTCATATGCCAGTTGTCTCTCTTCCTGGGACAATTTACCTTCTTTCATGATTTCTTTCTCTTCTTGGGTTATTTTTTTCTTTCTCTTACTTATGCCAATCTCTTCCCTGGCTATTTCCTTTTCTTTCTTAGAAATATGCCTCTCTTCCTTGGCCAATTTACTGTCTTTCTTGGTCAGTCTTTTCTCCATTGCCTTTCCCTCTTTTTCCTGGGACTTTTTCTCCATTACACCAGCTTGTTCCTCCTCTTCTAAGGACAATTTCTCTTTCTCCCAGGCCCATTGTTCTTTTTGCTCACTCTCTTTCTCCTCTTTCTGACCCCATATTCTCTCCTTTTGGGCCTGTTTTTCCTGTCGTAGGGCTGGTTTCCCCTTTTCACTGGGCCATTGTTTTTTTTTCTCAGTGGCTTTCTTATCTTTCCCAACCCATTTTTCCTCTTTCTTAGCTTGTTTCTCTTTTATCATGGCCTGTTTCTCTTCTTTTTTAGACACTCTCTCAATTTCCTCTACCATTTTCTCCTCTTTTGGGACCAATTTCATTTTTTCTCTGGCCCGTTGTTTTTCTCCCTCACCCTCTTGCCCCATTTTTTGAGCCAATTTCTCCTCTTTTGGGACCAATTTCATTTTTTCTCTGGCCCGTTGTTTTTCTCCCTCACCCTCTTGCCCCATTTTTTGAGCCAATTTCTCCTCT
>CM053508.1:95710817-95859238 GCA_028627145.1 Eidolon dupreanum | reverse complement strand
CTTCTTGCAACTGTATCTCCATTTCTCCAAACCCTTCCTCTCCTAGGCCCAGTTTCTTTCTTTGCCAGGCTGAGTGTTTGTCCTTGGCCTTTTCTTCGTCTTTCTTAGCGTGCCTCTCTTTCTGGTCTTCTTTCTCCTGTTTCCCAACTTGTTTCTTTTCTTGGATTTCTTTCTTTTCATGGGCCTCTTTTTCCTTCTTTACTAACCATTTTTTCTTTTTTCTCGTCAATTTAATTTCTCGTTCTGCCAAGTTGTCCCTTTCTAATGCCCATTTTCTCTCTTCCCGGGTCAGCTCTTCCTCTTCTCTAGACAAATGTTCCTCTTCCTGGGCCAGTTTCCCCTCCTTCCAGGCCTCTACAGCAACATGTTTTTCTATACCCTGGAAGTGTTTCTTTCTGCGGGACTTTTTCTTCTTTTTAACTTGTTTCTCCCTGTCCAGAATTAGTTCCTCCTCATCCCAAGCCAGCTCCCTTTCTCCCTCACCTAGCCCCTCCTCTTCCTCACGCAGCTCCTCTACCTCACTCAGGCCTTCCTCTTCCTCACCCAGCTCCTCTGCCTCACCCAGCTCCTCCCTTTCCTGATCCAGCTCCTCTTCCTCACCCGGCTCCTCCCTTTCCTGACCCAACTCCTCTTCCTCACCCGGCTCCTCCTCTTCCTCGCCCAGCTCCTCTTCCTCAGCCGGCTCTTCCTCTTCCTCACCCAGCTCCTCCTCTTCCTCACCCAGCTCCTCCTCTTCCTCACCCAGCTCCTCCTCTTCCTCACCCAGCTCCTCTTCCTCACTGGGCCCCCCCTCTTCCTCACTGGGCCCCTCCTCTTCCTCACCGGGCCCCTCCTCTTCCTCACCCAGGCCGTTCTCTTCCTCACCCGGCCCCTCCTCTTCCTCACCCGGCACCTCCTCTTCCTCACCCTGCCCCTCCTCTTGCTCACCTGGTTCCTCCTCTTCCTGGGCCCACATGCCTTCTTCCAGCATACTCTCCTCCCAGTCCCACTTCCTCCCTACCGGGGTTGCCTTTTCCTCTTTCCGGGTCACTCTTTTACTTTTCCCTAGTAGTTTCCCCTGTTTTCCAGTCTGTTTCTTTTCTTCTAGGACTAACTTCTGCTCTCCCGTGGTTAATTTCTTTTGTGAAGAGGCCAGTATTTCTTTTTCCCAAGTGATTTTCCCTTTTCGATGGGTCAGTTTCTTCTTATCCTTGGTCAGTGTCTCCTTTCCCTGTATGAATTTCCTCTCTGGCTTATTCAGTTTCCTTTCTCCCTCAGCTACTTTCCCTTCTTGCCTGGCCAATGTCCTTACTTTCTTTTTAAATTTCTTTTTCTCTAACACAAGGTGACCTTCTAAGGAAGGAAATTTCTTTTTCTTGACTTGAGAAACTGCCTTGCCCTTCTTTAATACTTTACCCTTTTGTTCTCTCAATCCTACTATCCCTTCATCCTTGACAATCTCTTTAACCACTTTTTCTGTTATGATGGGTTGTTCTCCCACCACTTTGTGATACGATTCTGATGAGCCTTTTAAAAGGGGGCAGATATCCTGGAAAAGAGTCCAGCTGGGCTCTTGGGGAGCAAACACCATGTGAGCCAAGTTCACCAATTCTTGACCTAGATCCCTTAACATTCCTGGATGGGAACTTGCTATCCTTGAGACGGCAAGAGAGCAAATGTCACCCCTCCAAGACTTGGTGTCTGCTTTACCTCTGCGTCCGGGGATCCCAGCCAAACCACGGCCACTCTTTTCAAGTTTTTGTATCTTTGTTGTATCTTTTTCTTGCTCGGTAATCTTTGCGACTTCTTCCTTGGGTTCTTCTGTAGTTGTCTTTGAAATATCTTTCAAATCTTTCTTTTTCAACTTCATATCTGCTTCCTTGGGTTCTTCTGCAGTTGTCTTTGAAATATCCTTCAAATCTTTCAATTTTACATCTGCTTTTTTATGGCTTTTTTTCACTACCCTACTCCAAAGCGTTTTTATGTATTCATGTCTTTCCAGCTTAGGGATCATCTGTCCATAATCTTTCATGCCATATTGATCTATGGCCCTCATATCTGTGGCCTCCATTGCCTCTGTGGCCTCCACTGCCTCTGTGACCTCCATAGCTTCTGTATCTTCCATGGCTTCTGTGGCTTCCAACATGATCTCCTTTGATTCAGCATCCACTTTGGATTTGGCTAGGCTTAAATTTCTTTTAACTGCAGAGATATTGGGAGGAAAAAAATAGTTAAGAAAACCACAGAGGTCCTGAGTGAAATCCCTTGTAATATCTAACCCAATGAATTGCCATAAGAGGTACAGAGGGAAAGGGGACTGAGGCTTTATAATACAGAAATGCTTGCTGTTTTATCCCAGCTTCCAAATCCTAAAGAAATAAGACCTTGGTATTTGTTGTGGGAGTAGATTTTTCTCAATAAAGCTACTTTCTGTGGAAGAGTCTCCTTACTTAACTCTGCTTCCACTGGTGTCTTTTTATATATCTTGGTCTTATTGACCCTGCCTTTTGGTGCCCTGAGGTGGAACCCAAATATGCCCTATATATTACCACATACATACTAAGATTTCTGCTCTTTGCTGCAACATGTGTCATTCTTTTCTCCAGTTCGGTGGTCTTTTCAGGTTCTGACAAAGGTATGAATGTTTGTTCAACAGGGGCTTCAAGTTTATCAGCCTTTGATACATCAAAAGAAAAAGTCAATTGTTGGCTTCTACGTGACAACATCAGGTTTTCATTTAGCTGCCACTCCACCTGATTAAGCAAGTATCGGATGTCTTTAGCTTGAATCCCCAGAAGGCGGTCCAGAGAGACTTCTCCAATAAATTTCTGCCTACAGAAGTCAAGGGAAATGATTAATAATGAGCCAGCAATAAAATGAAGCAGGAGGAGGAAAAGGAAAAAGAGGAAGAAGGAGGAGGAGGAGGAGGAGAAAGAGGGAGGGAGGAGGAGGAAAAGAAGGACAAGAAAAAAGAAGGAGGAGAGAGGAAAGAGAGGGGAGAGGGCAGGAGAGGGAAGGGGGAAGTAGGAAGAGAAACTACAATGGGAGAGGCAGGGATAAACTAGCTATTTAAGACAGAGTAATCTGAAGTAAAAGATAAAGAAGAAAGAATTAAGGATAGCAAGTAATAGAGTAGTTAGTGTGACACAAGATGCTTTTTTAGTTGGGAGATTTGTGGACCTGAGTCTCGAGGAATCTTAAGGAAGTGAGAAAATGATGGAAGGGTGGGCTAGTCAGTGGTCAGAAAAAAAAAAAGGTATAAAATTGGGGAGAAAAGCAAATAGAAACAAAGAACATAGATGGAGAAAAAGAATAGAAAAAGAGTTGTGGAAAAGGTAAAGAAGCAATCAAATGCTGGAGGTTAGGAGTGAGAAGGAATAAAATGGGGGAAGGCCACCAACCCAACTTACTGCATTTCCTGGAAAGTCTCTTGTTTCTTCAGCAGGCTTACCAGCATGGTCTTAGTTTGGATGCCTGTGAGTTTTATCATAAGGCATAAGGTCTTAGCCCGCACATTTTCAGCACTGTCCATCAATCCCATTGCCAGTGGAATAGCAAAGAGATGGCTCATGAGGCCTAGCTTCTCTAGCCCCTCCCAGGCTAGCTCACGGATCTGTGAACTGGAATGGGTTGTATCTTTCAGGAGGCGACAGGTAGTCTCAGAGTGCAGACTTGAAGGTACTTGATGAGTGGCAAAAATTTGTGCAAGGACACTAATATATGTCTTGTACTGCTCTACAGAACAATAAATTGTGAGGTTGAGGATAGTCTTGATTAAATTATTTATAAGTCCTTCATCAAATTTTCTTCCTATCCAATTTAGTTTTGTCATATTTGCAAGAACATCAAAGAAAGTTTGTTTCCACTTGGATTTGTCCTTCTGTTTACTCTTTGAGATTTCTTCTTTTGCCAGAGTAACAGGTGGCAGTGCCTGGCGTCTGAAGAGTTCAGTTTTATCTCTATAGGGTGGGTACAGATCACAGAGTAGGAAGATTGGGGTGCCCTCAGGCCAAAGGCGGGCACGGACCACTGAGTTGGGGATATAGCCATCAGGAGCAAAGAGCCATTGCCGCCCTTGACCAAAGAAGCACCGTAACATATGGTAAGGGTTCAATCCATCCCAGCCGACCAGCCGTAATTGAGCGGGAACCACTTGTCGGGGACAATTCTGCTTGGGGTCAAGAGTAATATCCTTACCCTCCAAAAAATGTAGTTTGGGTTTTTTTTGTATCACATAGGAGATCTGTCTCTCTTCCTCTACAACATGGGGCACAGTATTGTCAAAGGCGATGGCCCGTTTGTTAACCAGGGCTTCCAGCCCTTGTAATTCCTGCAGCCCTTGTCCAAGGCAGACAAATTTGGGTACAAATACTGTTTCAAATGAAAAGAAGAAGCTAGGTAGGAAGGGTTTAGAGGCTTCTTGTATTTCATCTGCATTGTTTAGGTTAGCTAGGTGAATCAGCTGAACTGGAGGGAGCAATTTTAAGCAGGATACAAGGTAAAGACTCTGATTAAAAGTCAAAAGCAGGTCGCCCCGATTATTAGCGAAGCAGAGTGGGCCAAAATGCAATGCTGAATCAAACCCAGTTATGAGTCTACCATGGAAGTCCCAGATCCGGACTGAGCCATCAATGCCTCCTGTGGCAAAAAGTTTCAGGGAAAAGCAGACATCAAATGAAGTGATGGCACACTGGTGCAGGTATTTTATCTCTTTAAACGTAGAGTTTAGTTTTGTTTCTGAAGATGTCAGAAAATCTTGGTAGTGCCAGAGACACCAGCAGTGGTTTTCAGTGATGGCACCCACAGAACCCGGCAAGAGTATTACATATTTTAGGGGGCAACTACAGAGAATTTTGCTGATAGGCTGCAAGATGACCTTGTTCTCCTGAAGCACAGCTTCTGACAGCTGTACAATATCATCCAGGCCATAGGAACAGAGCAAGGAGTTTTCCTGGGGACCTTCCAGGGTAGACAGTGCCAATACTGCCCCCAAGTGAACAGTCTTCTCTATTCGGGCACAACTATAGTGGGAGAGGATTCTCACAATGCCACTCTCATGCCCACAGAACATCAATCCTACTAGGCCCTTACCCAAATGAGACTGCCCGTAGGCCAGGCATCTTACTTTATCCTCAGGGTTTACTGACGTGCACATAAGATACTTGGCTGTGCAAGGTGAGCGTGTTGCATCGAACACCAGCACTTCTGAAGTGTTGGTTGCCACAAAGAGCTCCTCTCTGTCTGAGTCATAGGCCCAAGTGACAACCTTATCCATGACAAGTAGAGGCCAGGTGATAACAAGAATATCTCCTGTTACTGGAGACAAGAAGCGCAACAAACCATCCTCAGTGGCACATAGGATCCGGGTCCAATTACGGCCACAGCAGACCCGCTGCACCTGCTGGGGAGGAGAACCACAGACACTGAAGAGGCTATAAAAGCAAGGCAGGCAGTGCAATGAGAAAGTGTAGGTGGTCTGACAGAAGAAAGTGCTGTTATCAATAAAGTGCAGTTGTTGCAGATTCACACCAATAACCAGCTGCCGCAGCAAGTTCCCAAAAGCAAGATTCCATTCCTTCAGTTCACCTTCACTGCCCGCCGTTAGTAAGGTGTGCATCTCTGGCCGGCTACGGATACATATCACTGATGATAAATGGGCTTGGAAGCTGTGGAGGAAATTTCCCCGATCTAGACCCCAAGCATGGACCTCTCCATCCCTGTTTCCAGCATAGAAATAGCCCTGAGAGACACAAGTGAAGGAGCAGGTGATGGAGGAGCCACTGGCTATAGGAGTGAACTTCTTTACCTCTTCCAGCTGGCCCTGACCCTGGTGGGTGAAGACTCTCACCTTATTTTCACAAAAGGCCAGGAGGGAGCCCTGGGGACCATTCAGGGAAAAACCCTGTACAAGCTCATGACCAGGCATGGGCACTGTTCGTGCCATCTGGAGGCCCCTGCTGCTTGGTAGGATAAACCAGGTAATTACAGCCCCCAAGGTACCAGAAAGTAACATCTCAGTTTCTGAGTCATAGCAGAGGCAGCTGATGGAGAAACGACAGGGAACTGTACCCAGAGATGTGAATGCTTGATGGTGATCTCCAAAGAGCCACAGGCGCATGTCACCACAGTAAGCAATTAACATGTGGTGGGAACCTGCATGGACCATTGCTTGGATGGGTGGCACTTGATCCATCACGTGAAACTTCATCTTCTCTATCATTCCTTCCATTTCTCTATCTTTTTTCTGTATCCAAAGTACTGCCTAGAAGAAGATGAATGATGAAAGCCTGAACTTAGAGGAAGATTATTCCCAAAAGTGAAGTGCAGGAAAGGGTTGAATGTTTAGATCCTTGTTCCCTCTTGTGAGATTAAGGAAAGACCGAACAGCTTGACTTTGGGAGTTTCCTGGTAATAGGAGTCAGATATGTGTTAGAAGCACCATGCTTAAGGCTCCTTCCTTCAGTCTACTTTATGAGGAAAATAAATTCTGAGGACCTGATGACTAGAGGTGAACAAGGATCACTGCATTCAGGTGAAATTGGAATATGGAGATGGGTATTAAAATGAGCTAACTCAGAATTATCCTCATCATTCCGAGGTGAGGGCAGTTTAGATATGATGTGAAGTGAATTAAGGAGGGGGAAAAAAGATGAAGTAGATTTACCTGCATTTGTGTTGAATGTGGTTCCACCCAGTTTAAGGAGACAAAATAATTGACATCGATAGAGTAGAAACAAATGAAAGGCTTGTTCTGGGGATGATGTGGTTCCTGGTAAAAAGTCTCAGGCCAGTCACTGAGTACAACCAGATCATTCTTTGGTGTTCCATCAACCTGAGAGAGAAGAGTGACCTGAACTAAGAGGCCTGGGTCCACACTCGTTTCATTCATTCATTTAATAAATATTTATTGAGGGGCAGTGGACATTTGTTGTTTTTTAGCTAACCAACATTTATTCACCATACTCCTGGAAAGCACTATTTGGAGAGGCATCCCTTGCTCACCCTCAGAGTACATCGTAATTCATCAAAGTACTTCCAGCCTTTAAGTGAGCCCTAATGTCTAAAAGTTCCACTCTACATAATGAATTAATTTCTGCCCTATGCATTCTGAATGCCACTAGTCATATGCTATCCTTAAGAGAACTGAGAAAATGTCACCCCCCAAATCATTTTCTGTGTTCCATGGCTCAGATGACAAACCACATTTGAGAAAGGCTGGTATGTTGCACACAAACACTGGGGATACAATGCTGAGTGAAAGACACACGGCCTTAGCTCTCCAAAGCTGAGTCTGGTGGGGGTGGGGCAGGAATATATATTAAACAAGCAATGAACTAATGACTGTACAAAACAAGTAAGTGCATCAAAAGAAAGGAATACTCCTATATGAGTATGAGGAAATGAACCCAACTTGGCAAATATTTCTACTAGCCACAGTTGAAACAACTATTCAAAGTTCCTGTCTACACCCAAAGGACCACTTCTGTCACAATTACACTCATGATATACTGCCTGTGGAAAACTCACACTTCACAGAATGTTCATCATGTATGACAACTAGACCCTGTGGCTTTCCCCTCTTTCACTATTTTTATGTGCATCCAAGGGAAACATGTGCTATTCACAACATGGAATTAGCTGTGCTTCAGCTCTAACATTCTGTATCCTACTTAGTGGGCTGTGTTTGTATCAGGGAGATATATACCTTTAAACATGTTACACAGTAGATCATGTACAATACACACTACCTTCCAGTGACATTGCATATATCTAGGATATAAGTACTTTTCATTCTGACCAGCCAAAACTGAGGCTGTGAAGTTTAATTTTGAGGTCCCTCTTCTCAGCAGATTCTTGTGCTATACCTGCCTCTTGAACAATGCTCCATGAATCTAACTTTAGATTCTCTGCATTACAACTTGTGCTATGACCACCTATGCTGCAAAGTAAAATACGGTATTCAACTGAAGCATTAATACTTCTTTATTCAAAATGTCCATCCCACCTGCTTCCTGCATCCAGAAAGGATTTGAAACTATACTGCGAATCTATATCTACACTTCAGAATCTATCTTCTCCCTATATTTCTCATTTTCAGACCTTTCTGTATTATGAGAGAATACAAAATACAGAGAGCTGGAGAGCATGAAGCACCCACTATGCTGATTCAGTGACAGCAGCAGAGTTGAGAGAAAGGACCCTGGTGTCTGAATTCCCAATCCTCCATCCCTCTTCATTGAATTAGGAAGATCATTTATATACCCCTTATTCCATTAGTTAATCATTATTCCTTTTCTCCTTTCCAGATTATAATTCATTCACTCATTCAATGGTATCAATGCTTTTCCATAGAGGACTCAAAAAGACTAAGACTATCTTAAACCCAAGCAACATGTCTGTGCCTGGCACTATTGCCAGTTACTCATCAATACCTCTTCCTTACTCTTCCCCCTTCTCCCAATAAAACTCTGATCTTGTTTAGGATGATCATGGACCCAAAAATTCTAGCAACACAGGGTGGCACTATGGTCCTCCAAGGCTGGCATAGCTCTATGCTTTCTGATCTTCTCTCTTCTACCTACTTGCAATTTAAAGCTGATATCTGGAAGTGTAGCTTTACAATTGCAGGTTACAATCATCTTGTAACCTTATGATAATAAGCTAAATATACTAAGAATGGTGGAAAGGATAGAAAAAGAACATGGGTCCTTGATGGCATGTAAGACAAAGATGCCTCCTGCTCGTATAATCCATGTAAGCTCATTTTCTGTTTTTACAGAAGAACATGTATAGCTAATGTTATCATCTTAATCTAGAAGGAGGAGTCATTTAGGGGTATGGAAGGGCCCTCCCAAAGCTGCTCACATGTTGCCCATGCCACAGCAGGCCTTTGTAGGGACAGTTAGACCAAGCCCACTATCTGCATCTCTCTCATACATATCACCTTTATATCATTCAGGATATTATTTATGAGGAGTTTCAAGTCCTTCCACTCAGGAATAAGTCTGGGTGAGGATGACATCCTTGCGATATTCCAGCTCTTTACATCTGGGATTAAAAAACCTGTGGAAAGTAAATGACTTAATCATAACATATGATGTTATCTTAGAAATTAAAGGAACTGAGAGAGGGAAGAGCAATGGGGGAAGTTAAAGAATGGGAGAAGCAAAAGTACTCCTTAAGAAACAGTAGAAACTCACTTATTCCAAAAAAAAAATGGGCATGAGAATGAACTGCTGATACAACAACATGGATGAATCTTAAAAACATTGTAGTGAGTAGAAGCCAGACATCAAAGAGCACATACTATATGATTCCATTTATATGACATTCTAGACAAGATTAATCTAACCTATAGGGACAGAGACCAGATCAGTGGGTACTTGGGGCCAAGAGTTGGGGGGATTGCCTGGGGAGGGGTAAAAGGAATAGAAATAGTCTATATCTCAACTGTGGTAGTGGTTACATGGTTATATTAGTTACAGGGGCACATAAGTTTGTCAAAACTCATCAAAACATACACTTAAAATGGGTACAGTTTGTTATATGCAAATTACACCTAAATAAATTTGATTTTTAAAAAAGGATAGAGTGAAATGGGTGTTTTATGAAGTCTAGAGACAGAAAAAAAGTGACAGAAGAAAACTATTAGGTGAGCTTAGGTGAGTCAGTTGTAGCATAGTTAAAATAATACAGAAACCTGGCTTTCCACTGTCCCTTAACTCTCTTCATTGGGATACTCATTTTTGTAGACACAATTTTGCAGACATAATTATATCTATGCTTCTTCACTATTGAAGCTTTCATGTATCTGAATATTTGTTCAACAAATATTTACGCAGCGTTCATTATATGCCAGGCTCTGTGCTGAGAGCTAGAGAGCTGAGGATAAAGCAGAACAAGAATGATTATCTGCCTGCATGAAGTTTACTATACAATATGGAAAGCAGACACTGAACAAGCTAAAATAGGTGTCTAGTTCTTGAAAGATGCCAGACTAAAATAACCTGAACGCTTCCCACTACAAACTCCTAGAAATTCTGGATAAAATAACAAGTAGCTAAGTTCCAGGAACCAGAAATGAAGAGGCGAGGAAAAAAAGAAACAGCAGCAAATGCAAACTGCTTCTGTGATAGTCCTGAGGAGGTATGGTTTTCAGACCCCCAAAATGACCATAATTGCTAGGAGCTACAGTAGTACTGCCCTGGCAAAGACAGGAGATAGGACTTGGGCCTATAAGAGATAGAGAGCTGGAACTGAGACCCCTCTGTTGTTTTACAGAGAGATAACTTCCCTAGACAGAGCTGGCTCATGGCCAGCTTCCTGAAAGCTTATACACCTTCAAATATTTTTTCAGGCATGAGTCAGGAACCTACATACCTCCAAATTCCAGGGGATACTTATCGAGTTCTCTGAATGATTCTCTGACATGTACCTCAATTGTACGGACAAGGGTGAAACACAAGAGGAAAGAAGAAACACCACAGAGCATACCAACGATTCTCTCTAAGGAAATCATAATTTTAAATCTACACCTGAGATGGTAAGGAGCAAAGGGTCACACAAATCTTCCTCACAGGCTCTCGGCATGCTCTGAAGAGGTTATCCAATATTCACTGTTCACAAATGAAAGTCCTAGAATACCGAAAGGCACATTTGCATATGGTTATATGTGTATATTAATAATGCTAAGGAAACCAGTAAAAAGTAAGAAACAAATAGAATGCATGATTTAACCAGTTGGGGAAAGGAGATAAGAAATAAAGAAAATACAAATCAATCCAATAGAAGAAATATAAGATAAAACATAAGAAGGCAAAAAGAGGTATGATAAATAGAAAGAAGTAGGGTAATGGAAACAATATGTCATTTTGTAATAAATATACTATTTCATAGATAAAAAACAAATGCTCAGATTAGAGTTTTTAAATGAATAAAGTTGTATTCTGTTAATGAGACAAATCTAAAATGTAAAATACAGAAACTTTAAAGTATCATTATTATCATGGCCTTCTGTTCCTGAAAATCATCTAAAAGCAATAAAGAGAATTAAAAGATCTTTGTAACTACAACTGCAGGAAACTGGGAAGCAGAAACAGAGGAAGCAGAGCTGCTCAATTCCTTATAAAAGCCATAAATGTAACCAAAGACAAGATGAACTTTAATGTTGTGAAAACCAGCTAGCCTGAAACTCTACCTTGACCCCTTCAACACACCCAGGAGCCTCTTACAAAGAACTAGTCCAGGAAAACCCAATTCAGGCAATGATGTGCAGGACAAAGGAATTAGCACTGCCTTAATCCAAACCTACCAAAAAAAAAAAAAAAAAACATATATATATATATATATATATATAGAGAGAGAGAGAGAGAGAGAGAGAGAGAGAGAGAGAGAGAGAGCGAGCGCGCGCACGCGCACGCGTGCATTCATTAAAAAATTGCTGCAATGGATCAGATAAAAAATTATAAATATTCTTCCTTGAACAACAACAACAACAAAATCTTAATGATCTAATTGCCTCTATGATGAAAGATCACAAAGTAGAAATGCAAGAACTCAGGAAAGAGATGGTAAAACAATAAGGCAAGCAGGCAGAAATAGAAGAAAAATCAAATATCACAACTGTAAGGACAAAACTTGAAAAACGCAAGGAAAAAAACTCAGTAAGGAACATAGAGAATAAAAATGGGAAAAACAAAAGGAAACAGAAATAGAAAGAATTACTTAGAAAACAATATACAGTTTCAACAAATGGTACTGGGACAACTGAATATTCACATGTAAAATAATGAACTGCTATCTCACAACATATACAAAAATTGGCTCAAAATGGATCAACTACCTAAATGTAAGAACTAAACTCCAAATCTTTTAGAAGATTTATACATTGGTATAAATCTTCCTGATATTAGAATAGGCAATGGTTTTGCAGATATGACATCTAAACCACAAGCAACTGGGGTGGGGGGTGGACTTCATAAAAAAATTTTAGTAGGTTAAAGGATACTATTAAAAGAGTAAAAGGATAACCCATGGAATGGGGGAAAATATTTGCAAATCATCAATCAGGCAAGGGGACAGTATTTAGAATATATAAAGAACTGTTACAACTCAACAACAGACAAATAACTCAATTTAAAAATACAGTCATGCCCCACATACTGATATTTTGGTCAATAATAGACCACATAAAATATGATGGTATATCATAAGCCTAGGTATGTAGTAGGCTCTACCATCCAGGTTTGTGTAAGTGCACTCTATCTTGTTCCCACAATGATAGAATCACCTAATGTACCCCCGCCATTAAGTGGCACATGACTATAGGCCAAAGATTTGAAAAAATATTTCTCCAGAGAAGATATACAAATGACCAATACAGACATGAAAAGATGCTCAACATCATTAGTCATTAAGGAAATGTAAATCAAAACCACAAGGAAATACCACTTCACATCCACTGGAATGGCTAAAATTTCAAAAAAAAAAAAAAAAAAAAAAGGAAAATAATGAGTGTTGCCAAAACATGGAAGTAACTGCTCAAGAATGGATACATAAATTGATACATCCAGACAATGGAATATTACTCGGGGCAAAAAAAAAAAAAAAAAAGAGCTGTCAAGACATGAAAAGTCATGGAATAAACTTAGATGTTTATTACTGTGTGAAAGAAACTTTACTATACAACTATACGAGATTCTCAAAAAGGTAAAACTATGGAGACAATAAAAAGATCACTGGTTATCAGGGTTGGGGAGAGAGATGAACAGGCAGAACACAGAGGAATTTTAGGGAAGTAAAAATACTCTATATAATATTATAACGATGGACATATGTCATTATACATTTGTCCAAACTCATAAAATGTACAACACCAAGAGTGAACCATAAGGTAAACTATGACCAGGGTCATTATGATGTCATACAGTCAATGTATTACTCTGGTGAGTGAGGATACTGGGGGAGGCTAAGCATGTGTGGAGCAGGTAGTATACAGGAAATCTCTGTTCCTTCCCTCAATTCTTTTATAAACCTACAATTGCTCTTAAAAAGATAAAGTCTTAAAAAATAACATATCTTCACTGAAAAACTTATAGGTGAATGTTCACGGTAGCATTGTTCATGTTAGCCTAAAAAGAAATAATCTTAATGTCCACCAACTGATGAATAAACAAAATCTGGTACAAACATATATAGTAGACTATTATTCAGCCACAAAAATGAATAAAGTACTGCTACATGAACCTTGAAATTATTATTCTAAATGAATCAGATACTGGATAATTACACAAAAAACTGATTGCAATAAATTTCAAATATGAAATTCTGAGTTGTGGGCAAATGAGTATTTGCTCTATTATTCTTTATACTTTTCTACAACTTCTCTAAATTGAAATGTAAATGTTAAGGACAGTGCATAGTAAAGATATGTAACAATGGGACCTGATTCCAAAGCTCTGGAGAGGGAGATGTGTGTTTCATACATTGAGATGGGAACCTTCAGAGGACAGGCAGCTTTCCTAGAAAATCAATGTTTTTTTTTGTTTTTGTTTTTGTTTTTTTTCACAAGAAGCAACCCTTTACAAGGAAGATATAAGTGATTAGAAGGACCAGATGAAAGTTCTACTTTATAACGTGTATTTTGCTACCCATTGAGTATCCTAACATCAAAAGTAGTCACTGTCCTCAGGGAACTTCAATTGTTAAAACTTGGTAATTGCTATAATGGGGCACCACAAGAAGACTAGTGAGGAAATGCTGGCACTTAGCATGGGAGGATGCCAGGCAGATAAGGCTTCCTAACGCATCCCAGGAGGAGAGAATGGCACAAATACCTAAAAGTATGATTTCTGCCAGAAACTACATATGAGTTAAATGTTCTTACAGCACAAAGTTCAAGAGGGCCATAGAAGAAGAATGGCTAGATTGGTGAGAGTCAATATTAAGTGTCATACAAAAGAGTTCATTTCTCATCTTGAGTGTTAAAGAAACACAAGAGACAGTTTTAGCAGGAGAGTAATGTTAGAGTAACCTTTTAGAACGTTTAGTCATCCAGCCTGGAGCTGTATTGAGGATCAGGCAAGACAACCAGCAAGGAGGCTACTGCAATAGTAGAGATGAAAGACAACTCTATAATCTGATTTAGAGCAGTGGGAAAGGAAAAGTAAATGATGAGAGTAATATAAAATACTTAAGAGCTAAGGGGAGCCAACATATACTAAGGGCCTACCACATGAAAAGTCTTAAAAAGGAATGAAATACTGCTACATGCTACAACATGGATGAACCTTGAAAATATCATGCTAAGTGAAAGCATCCAGCCACTGGATAATTACACAAAAAACTAATTACAATGAATTTCAAATGTGAAATTCCGAGGTTGTGGGCACATGACTATTTGCTCTATTATTCTCAAGACTGTAGATTAATTGGGTATGGAGAATTGGGAAAAGGGAAATCTAGAATGGTTCCTGTGTTTCTAAGCTAGGTTCTGAATGAAATTTGATGCATTCAAATGAACTCTGGGACAGTAAGAGCAGGTATGGAGAAGATCTCCATACCAGTTTGATCCTGGATTTGTTGAGGTGGTTATAAAGCATCTAAATTGAGGAAGACAACTGGATATATAGGTCTGGACACCAGGAGGGAAGGTCTAAATTGGAAATGAATACATGAACACGACTAACCTATAGGGAGAGCTCGAGCTAGGTATCTGAAGGAGTATGCACATATGGGAGTATGCAGCATGAGAAGGAGACTTGATAGCCAGATAATTATGGGGAAGCACACTGAGAAGGATCAACTATAGAGAGATAGATGTTCTCCCAGAAATCAGAGGAGGAGAGTTTCATGAAAGCAGATAAACTGTAACAGAGAGGTCAATTAAGACCAGCCAAAGAGTGGATTTGGCAAATGGTAATTTGCCAAATGAGAACAGTATCAACAAGTAGTGATTCCTGAAGTCAGACCGGAGAGAGCTGAGGAGCAAATGAAAAGTAAGAAACTTAAGTGCAGCTTTCCAAAAGCTTGGGGATGATGAGGAGATGGGGAGAAGGGGAGAAAGCAAGAGAGAGGGAGAGAGAAGTAGGTGAGTATATAGGTTCAAGGAAAGACTTTTCATTATTAAATTCGACAGAATAATTACTCTGTCAAATTGCCATGAAAGTTCCTAAGCGCTGATACTGAATTTCTGTACTTATTTTGTTGGGGATCATAACAGCTCCCAGGATGGCACCAGAGTGCTATGGAGGACCGCCTTGGAAATTCCCATCTCTACCTGAAAAATCTCAAGCATTTCTCTTCCATCTAGTAATAGTTACTACCTCACTTCAATTTCTACCATGAGTAGAGTTAGTGACACTCTATGGGAAGCTGTGACTAGAGTCTGTCTCTTCTAGTTCAGGGCATGTTATCTCTTCTGTGGAAGATAAAGGTTTGTGAGCAAGGAGAGAACAGAGAATGATTAAAAAAAAAGTTAAACATGTTTAAATTTCAGGAGGAATAAGCCATTAAGGAGAGTGAAAATGCAGAGAAGAACAGGCTGTTATACCAGGCTGATGTGAATAGAAATGAGGATAAGATCTCACAATCTCCCTAAAGTTTCCTATGGTGATTTAAGACTAGGAACTGTTACTGGAAAAATGGAAAATGCCCGACACTGTCTAAATCCCGGGCCAGTGCTCCATTCCTCCAGGTTTGCAGTTAGGAGCGAGCACCTCACTTTAACCCCTCTTGACCTAAGAGAGGAATGCTGTCTGTATATTTTTCCCTACTAAAGCCTTTACAAAATTAAGAGAGATAATGAAATTCAAAAGGCTTCATAATGAAAACATGCAATACAAATTTAGGGTGCTATTACTGTGAAAGAATTGAAGGGGCATGCTGAGATTGAGAGTAAGAGAGACGAAAGAGAAACTTTAGAGTCAAACAAACTTACATTTACAGTCCTACGTCCTGCCACTTTGATATTTCCTTTATCCTTTGGACTTCTCTGACTGAACGCAGTCTTTCTTCACATATGGCAGGTGTCTTGAGCTCAGTGGGACCAATACCATTCAATACACATTCTCCAAGCTGGGAAAACCTATTACTAACATCATAGACTTCCCTATTCCTTCTCCATTCTCTCCTCGCTCACAAATCTTTATCTTCCACAGAAGAAATAACATGCCCTGAACTAGAAGAGACAGACTCTAGTCACAGTTTCCCATAGAGTGTCACTAACTCAAACATCATAATGGTTCAGCCTCCACGACCCCCTTCCCCCGACACTTGTGTCTGGTGACACAGCACTGACATTACTAAAAATCTGAAAATCCCCACACGAATGTGCCAAGTGCTGGGAGGCAGGGGGAATCTGGCCCTCTGCAATAATGGAACAAGGTCACTATAGTGCAGTGGGGTGGAGAGTGCATTTAAAGTGACCTTTTATGACAGCTTGGCTTTCTGAGGGCTAGCCATTTCAGATGGCACAGCCAGATGACTAGAATCGCTGTGTTGTGTGGGGTGGTGTGCGGTGGAAGGAGTTTGGCCTTTGAAACTTTTAATGTTTACACGTGCCAGGCACTATTCTAAGGGCTATTCATGCAGTGTCTCCTACAATGCCTTAAATCAGAGTCATCAGATAAAGTAGTTAAATTTGAATTTGATTCCCTGTTAAATCGGAATTTCAGATAAACAATATCTAGGACATACCTACGATAAAAAAAAAATTAGTCGTTTTACTGAAATTCAAACTTAATTGGATGTCCCACATTTTTATTTGCTGAACGCACAGCCCTACTTAAAGGTACTATTAGACCCTTCTCCAGCCCCACAGCTAGAACGTGGCAGGGACAGAGAGAGTCAGACTCCAGGCCCGTTCTTAACTATTATGCTGTTGTCTCCTGACACGCGGGGATGTGTGTAGCAGGCTCTGGCCTTTATGACAGAGGCCCTGCATGAGCGGCGCGTGTGCTCAAGCGGCTCTTTGTGGTTATGAAGGGTCTCCTGGCGTCCTGTACGATGACAGCGTCCGAGCCCCACCAAGCCCGAAGAAACCACAGAGCGAAATGTTTTATAAAAACAGCTGTGGTGGGAAACAGCAGACAGTGCCCAAACATTTCTCTGGCTTCTTTCTGCACCACCCCTCGCAGAGGCAAACAGGCGGGGCGGAGGCCGCCGCAAGGCAAACGTGAGCGAACCCCGCCACCCCGCTCCTCCTCCGGCTTCCGTGAAGCGCACCTGAGTAAGCCGAAGTCCAGAGCGAGCGGGTCACCGGGTCAGCAGCAGGGACCCGTGTCTGAGCTGAAGCCCCTGCTCCGTTCCGCGCCCGTCCGCCCCTCCCGCCCCTCCCTGCCTCCGCCTTGCTTAGGCTGGGAAATGCCACCGCCGAATTTTTGCGGGAAAGCACGCGAAATGTCTCGACTACGCGAGACCGGGGGAGAAGGAGGCGCTCGGCGACCAGGGGCGAGGGCCGCACAGATGCGCGTGCGCGGGCTTGAGAGCGGCGGTGCGGTCCCAAGGGGCCCCTTCCGCCTTCCGGAGCCCGGGACGCCCGCGGGACTCGCCGGGCCTCCTCCCGCCCGACGGCTCCCGCGCTTGAGCTATCGCGCCTTCTTGCTCTGCGGATATCGCGGCTCTCCCCACTCCAATTCAGAGACGGACACAAGTAGGGAGGGGCAGGGAACCGGCGTGACAGGGTGGCAGGGCGGGAGTCGTGCGGGACCTCCCGTGGGCCGACACTTCGTCCTTCTGGGCTCGCAACGACACTCACGAAGGCAAGCGGACCGCGACTCCCAGTATGGGCCTCAGAGGCGGGGCCGCTTTTCCCAGCGTCCACGATGCGACGCTCCCTGGGCCATACCCTTCCCCATCTCTCCAGGGGACATGGCGGCTGCAAGAGTGGGTTTCCAGTCTCTAGCTGTGCCCTGCGTTGGGGAAACTGCAGTTTCCAGTACGACGCCTCCCAAGTTTCGTGAGTCGCGCCTTTCCCTCCGGTCTAGTCTGTTTCCCAGCGTCTTCCGGCGATAACAGGGAGCTGTTGGGGGACTCAAGCTCTCATGTGCCTTGCTCGGGGACTGCAATGACCAGTATGCTCGCGGGGAAGCTCCTTGAGCCTTACTGTCCGGTCACGCCAACACAGCTACCCTGGTGTTGCATGCGACAAGTAGTTTGGAAAGGTGTGTTTGAGGAGGTGACTGGAACTATAGTTCCTGACATACTCGATGTTAGAAGACCAGTTCCCAGTGTGCCTTGTTCGTAGCAACTTGTGTCTCCCCACGTCTTAAAGGTTCCTGAGAAAAAATGTGGAGGCGGCAGGTGGATTACAGCTCCCAGGAAGTCCCATGTAGAGAGGGAGTTTTCCCAGCATGCACTGTGCGACAGCGTCTCTTCTTAGGTAGTCTAGCTGCACCTGGGTGCGGAGGGTGGCGGGAGGAAGGTGCGTTGCGACTCTGGTGCCTGTGTGAAGTTATAACCGTGAAACCACAAACGGTTCCAATGTGTCCCGACAAGCACTGTTTTTTGTTTTGTTTTCTAAGTTCATTCACTGCCATACACAACTTTTCAAACCTACAACATGTATTCCCATTGCCTTTCTCTCAACTAAAAAGCTTGTTTCTTACTTCACCGAGAAAATTGAAGCAGTCAGAAGAGAATCTCCCAGACTCGCACGCCTACCTGCCTACCTACATCTGTGCCCACATACGCTGCTTTCTGCAAAAAGGAACTACTCATTACCTAAAACTAGTCTCTCCACTTGGGCACTAGATCCCATCCCTTTTTGTCTATCAAGTTCTTCACTCTAGCAATTCTGTCAACTTGAAAACCAACACTCACACACACACACACACACACACACTTTAGTCTTCTTGTCTCATCAACTACTGCCCCAATTCTGCAAAATTCATGGAAACTATCATTTATATTTCTTGCTTCCAATTTACCTTCTCTCATCTCATTTTCTCTTGAACTCAGTCTAATCAGACTTTTGCACCCATCACTCTACCAAAATTGTTCTTGTTAAGGTTACCAATAGTTTTCATCTTGCTAAATATAACGGTTGACTTGCTAAATCTAGTGGTTGATTTTCAGTTCTTATTCTTGACTTATTAACAGCACTTGACACAGTTGATCACTCCCTCTTCCTTGATGTACTTTCTTCACTTAGTTTCTTTGAAATCATACATTCTTGGTTTTTCTCCCAACAAGCCTCTGAAATTTAGCTTGACTTCAAGTCCATGCAAGCACTAAAATGCAGAATATCTTCCCCAAACAGTTCTTCCTGAGAATCAGCTATCAGCTGAACACGGGGAAATATTTTCTATCAGATAAACCTTGTTGTGCTGTCTGCTCACCTCCTCGCTTAGTCAATTTCTCCTTAAAAGTTCCTGTTAGCCCTCCCTGTAAAAGAAAAGCCATTGTTTGATTTTGACACACTTGCAGAGCCTGAGGTGGCAGCAGTCTCTGAATAGTCTCTCCCTATCCAAGTCTGAATTTGTTTTGTTTGACACCTTCATTCACTGTTCTTGCACCCAGGTATCTAAGCAATCCTGGAGAATGCTGTGCGTCCTTAGAGATGGCTGCCCTACAAACTCAAGACTTTTTTCACTCCCTGCCCGCTCCCGGCAAATAACTTGCTACTTCACTCAAAAGAGAGAATGTATTAGATGGGACAGGCTCCCATCTGTGCACTTCCTTATAAAATCTAGTTTTACCAAGAACCCCTGACCCTCATATCTCATCACCCTCCATATGTAATCCTTATTTTCCACCATCCCTCAGGTGACGTCTGGTCACCCTGGCCTGCCTTCAGCAAGAATCCTTTTAGGCCAGTTTAACAAGACTCTCCCCTTACCCTTGATATTTCCTCTTGGTAATTTCCATCCATTGACCCCACCCCGCTCCTTGGCTACAAATTCCCACTTGCCCATGCAGTATTCAGAGCTGAACCCAATCTCTCTCCCACTGCAAAATTTCATCACATTGGTCCTTATACCTACCAAGATAGTCAACAGGCTTTAAAAAGTATCATTGAGTATTTTTTTCTTAACAATTCCCTTAACTTTTTATCACACCTACAGTCTTACCTATTTTTTCTTATCCCCCATACTATGTTGGAAAAATAGACTCACCCCATACCTTCTACCCTGGTCTCAAGCTAATTCTTCTAGCTGTTCCCTGGACCCCATTCTCTGTTGTTTTCTCAAGGACCTCACTTAAACCAGTATTCTGCTTTTTTTCCTATAGCTTTAAGACTACCATCTCCATTGATTTGGCCCCATCAGCATATCAAATATATGCGGGTTTCTCCCATATTAAAATCTTCCCACCCTACCTTCTGACAGGAAACTACTTTATCTCCTCCGCCTACTTCATACTCAGTCCTACTGAGTTCACATTGTCTTTTCTTCTCACCATTTATTTGCCACTCAACCCTGTAGTCCAGCTCCAACCCCCATCACTCCACCACATCTGCTTTGGTGAAGGTCATCATACCCTTCTTCTTGCTAAATCCAGTGATTCCCCATCAATTCTTTTCATACCTCTGCAGTAACAGACCCTATTGACTACTCTCTCCTTGGAACAGTCCTCTCTCATGGCTTCTCTGGTCCTATACTTTCTTGATTGTTTTTCTGCCTCTTTCTGGCAGAAAAAGTCATGCTTTTTGAATATTGTCATGTTTCTGCATGGTTGCGTTTGTTCAGCAGAGGAGGATGACATGCTAGGGAATGTCTCCTTTTCTCCAGACCCAGTTGCTCCTCACATGCCAGTGGTGTTAGACCTGGAGGTTTAACGGGTTCTGTTCAAAGGGTAACAAAACTCTCTCAGATCCAAATCCTTGCATTATAAGTCAGAGACTTTCCTCTTTCTCCTCCTCAGAGAACTTACTTGTATTCCCAGGGATTTGTTTACATTAGGGAGATCAAATTTCTTTCCCTTAGGACAGCAGGTGACAGATAGGCAGCATGTAATCTATATAAACTCTGAGATTCATAATTTCCAGGTTCCTCTCCTGTGATTTAAAAATCAAAACAAAACCCTTTGCACAAGCAGGATTCATCTGACTCCTGTCATGTTACCTGTAGCGTATTGGACATAGGGAACTAATACAATTATTGCTATAAGTAATAATAATGATAACAACTCCAATCTCTGATCCGGAAGCTTTGTGTTTGCTTTTAAAATAATATAAATAAATATAGATATTAAAAACTTGAAAGTCTCCTCTGGCTCTAACCATCATCTGGCTTTAACCATTAAATATTGGTGATCTTTAGACTCCTATTCTATACCCTTATCTCATTCTACTCCTACTGCTTGAGTAATCTTAATTTCCAGGAGCTCAGTTACTATCTATAATATTGATGACTTCTAACTTCTGTCTCCGACTTTTCTTCTGAGTTCCAGACACATATTTCCAATTATACACTAAACATATCTATTTTCTTGTCTCACAGGTGCTTTTTCTCTGCTTCCTCCTTCTTCACACAAAAATCTATACCTTTTCCAGGAAAAACAACATGTGCTCAAGTTACATGAGAAAACCTGATTGTCATATGTGACCTCTTGATTCTGCTTTCTAAATGCCACCTCTCATATCCTGGTATGGGCCATCAAATCTTGTTTGACCCTTTCTTGATCACGCTACCCTATTGGGTCAGTGTCTCTCCCATGTGTACTGTCAGAAGTTTCTACTTCTATGTAGCATTTATTGATCTACTTTATAATTACTTGACTATCTCAGCTGCTAGACTGTATTCCTCTAGTGAGCAGGTACTGAATTTTCTTCAGTGTTACACATTCTCTTCCCCTCCCCAGACCCTGGCATAGTGTCTGGCTCTTAGCATGGTCAGTAAATATTGGTGAGTTAATGAATAGGCTCCAGTTATAGTTCTGCTTCTGATTAATTTAGCAATCTGAGATTCCTTTAAGATTATAGCTAGAAGGAACCCAAGGCATTACTAAGTTACAGCCTTTAGTACTTCTGGTGATATGGCCACCATGATGAGCAAGTGGATTGTATAGTTTTAGAACTAAGTTCATTAAAGTTCACTGCTTGAATAGCTTGGTGTATCACTTTTCAGAATCCACAAGAGCCAAGCTTTATCTTCGATCATACAGAAGCTAACAGCTGATTTATATATGTTCACTCATTCAAGATATACTGAGTGTTTAACTATGTTCCAGGCACTGTATCTAGGCACTGGGAATAAGCAGTAAACAAAACAGAGTGATTTTCTTTATAAAGTGGACGTGAAGTGGAGAGAGATAGACAATATAGAAGTGTCAGTTGCTAAGTGCTGTGGAGAAAAATAAAGCAGAGTAAGGGGGATAGAGAATGCCAGAGAGAGAAAGGAAAGGAAGCCTCTCTGATAACGCAATATTTGAGCTTAAATCTGAAAGAAATGAAGAGTAAAATGTATTTATCTGGGGGAAGACCATTCCAGGCAAAGGAATAGCAAGTGCCAAGGCCCTGAGGGAGGATGGCATTTCACGAGTTTGAGCCAGGTTGCTGGAGCTGGGTGAGAGGAAGAGTGACAAGATATGTACTTAGACAAGTGAGAGGAGGGGCTTTTGCTTTAGATCATGTAGGACTTCTAGGCCGTTGTAAGGACTTTGGCTTTTTCTCTTAGAGAACCATCGAAGAATTTTGAACAAAGGGAATGGTGTGATCTGTTGTTCGCTTTTAAAGACTCCTTTAAGGATTGCTGTGTGGGGAATAGAATATAGGAGGTCCAGGGTGGAAGCAGTGGGATGACTGAGTACTTTATAATAGTCCGGGAGAGGGTTCCTTGGATGGTAAAGCCAGATATGATATGCTGATGGATTAGATGTGGAGTATGTTTGAAAAAGGGAAGTTGAGAGTGATTCCAAACAGCTTGAGCAAATGGAAAAATAGAAATTGCCATTTACTGAGAATGGGGGAAGCTGGTGGAGTAGTTATAGAGACATAAAAATCTGGGTGTTTGAAGTTTGAGATGCCTGCTATACATCCACATGAAGATGTTAAAAAGGGAATTAGATATACCAGTCTAGGGTTCAGAGTAGAGATTCAGGCTGGAGATATAAATTTGGAGTTATCAGAATATGAAAGTAGTTAAGGCCATGAAGGAGGTTAACAACCCCTCTGACTGCTACCCCCTCTATCTGTGTAGCTTGCTTCCTGCAGTTGTCCAAATCTAAAGACTCTTGGACCCCAATACAAATCATTAATCCTAAAGCTTTTTCCCTGTGCCTTATCACCCTCATATTCTCACATCCCTCCTTAGCGTACTTACCCATGGTCCACAGTTCATGGTTCATCATTATAATCACTCTGGAATATCCTCTCAACAAATTTTACTCCTCTTTTCCTCCATAGTATAGAACTAGAAAAACCTCAGTCCTGTTTAATTCAATTTTCTGCCTGCTGCCTGCTTGCATCCATGCAGATGGACTTAGCTGGAGAAATACCTACCATTCTAACTAGTTTCAGTAAAATTCATGACCACTAACCCCAACATACTGCTGCCTGGTAATCTCACTACATGTTTCAAGTCTATTCACTCTATTGCTCTCCTGGACCTCTGTTTCATTACTTCTCTCCTCAAACTTCCAATACCTCCTCCATCCTTCACTCAGTTGATGACCTTGCATCCTATTTCAATGAGAATAACCAGAAGAAAACTACATGCTCCCACCGTGACATTTATGTTCATCTACTCCTCCTTTTCTCATTTACTATAAATGAGTGCATGTTCCTATCTGAGACCTCCCATATAATTGCACACTGGGTTACTAATATCTATTCAAAGTCATCACTCTGGGAATGACTCCCTATCTCCTTGGATCATTACTATCATCATACAAACATACAGTGATATCCCTCATAAAAAAAAAAAGCCCTCATTTGACCCCATATTCTCAAGTTAACATCTTGTTTCTTTATTTCTCTGCTTTTTTTCGACTTTTTTTTTTGTGGTAAATTACACATAACTTAAAATTTACCATCTTAACCATCATCACCATCCATTTCTATAATTTTCATCTTGTCAAACTGAAATTCTATACCCATTAAACAATTAACTCCCCATTCCACACTCCCCTCAGCTCCTGGCAACCACCATTCTTCTTTCCGTCTTTACGATTTGACTACTCTAAGTACCTCGTATAAGTGAAATCAGACAGTTTTTGTGACTGGCTTATTTCACTTAGCATATCATCCTCAAAGTTCATCTATGTTGAAGCGTGTTGCAGAACTTCCTTCCTTTTTAAGGTTGAATAATATTCCATTGTATGTATATAACACATTTTGTTTATCCATTCATCTATCAATAAACACTTGGATTGCTTCCACATTTTAACTATTGTGAATAATGCTGTTATAAACATGAGTTTACAAATATCTCTTCAACATCCTTTCAATCTTTTGGGTATATGTATACCCAGAAGTGGAATTGCTGGGTCATATAGTAATTCTATTTTTAATCTTTTGAGGAACTGCCACACTGTTTTCCATAGTGACTGTACCATTTTACATTCCCTCCAACAGTGCACAAAGGTTATAGTCTTTCCATATCCTCAACAATACTTGTTTTCTGTTTTTGTTGTTGTTTATAGTAGTCATCTGAGTGGATATGAGGTGGTATCTCATTGTCATTTTTATTTGCATTTCCCCAATGATTAGTGACGTTGAACATATTTTCATGTGTTTATTGGCCATTTGTATATTATCTTTAGAGAAATGTCTGTTAAAGTCCATTGCCCATTTTTTTTTGCATTATTTGTTTTTTGTTGTTGAGTTTTATGAAAATATCTACATTCTGGATATTAATCCCTTATCAGATATATGATTTGCAAGTATTTTTGCAAATACCCACTCTGTGATTTGCCTTTTTATTCAGTTGATAGTATCTTCTGATGCATATAATTTTAAAATTTTTATAAGTCCAATTTATCTATTTTTTCTTTTGTTACCTGTACCTTTGGTGTCATATCTGAGAAATCATTGTCAAATCTAATGTTGTGAATCTTTTATCCTCTGTCTTCTAATAGTTCTGTTGTTTTAGGTCTTTGATCCATTTTGAGTTCATTTTTGTGCATGGTGTTAAGTAAGGATCTAACTTCATTCTTTTACATGTGGATATCCAGTTTTCCCAGTACCATTTGTTGAAAAGACTATCCTTTCCCTCATTGAATGGTGTTGGCAGTCTCATCAAAAATGATCTGGCTTTATATTCAAGGGTTAATTTTTGGGCTGTCTATTTGTAATGCAGGAGCACCAGGACTGGAACTTGCACCTGGGTGTAGATATTCTGGAAGAACCACTAGGAGGACCAGAGGGGTGAGAAATGCCGTTTACTACTCACAAGGCAGGGAAGCTTCAGCAGTGGCTGGTCGAAGCTATAGGAATAAAGCTGCTGACCAAGTGCAAGCAGAGTTTTTTATGCACACAAGCAGAGGGAGGGGTGATCTCATTGGGGGAGCAGTCGCCTTCTCAGACGCATGGGAGCGAGATGCAATATTCTGTTTCACTAGTTTATATGTTTGTCTTTATGCTATCACTGCACTATTTTGTTTACTATCGGTTTGTAGTAAGTTTTGAAATAAGGAAGGATGAATCCTCTCTCTGGTTTTGTTCTGATTATTCTGGCTATTTCATTGAGATTTTTATAGGAATCGCACCGATCTGTAGATCACTTTGAGTAGTATTGGCATTTTATCAATATTAAGTCTTCCAATCCATGAACATAGGATATATTTCCATTCATTTATCTATCAGTTTTTTCAGCAGTGTTTTGTAGTTTTCTTTGTACAAGTCTTTTGCTTCCTTGGTTAGGTTCATTCCTAAGTATTTTATTCTTTTTGATGCTATTGTAAATTGAATTATCTTTGTAATTTACTCTCAGATTCTTCATTGTTATTGTATAGAAATGCAACTGATTTTTGTGTGTTAACATTACATTTAATACACTACTGAATTCAGTTTCTATTCTGTGACTGCTGAATTAATTGATTATTAGGTCTAACAGCTTTTTGTAGAGTCTTTAGGATTTTCTACATATAAGATCATTTCATCTGCAGAGACCATTTTACTTCTTCCTTTCCAATCTGGATGCCTTTTCTTTTTCTTCCCTAATTGATCTGGCTAGACCTTCTAGAACTGTGTTGAATAGAAGTGGTGGAAGTGGGCATTCTTGCCATGTTCTTAATCTTAGAGGAAAAGCTTTTGGTCTTTCATTATTGAATATGATGTTCACTGTGGGTTTTTCATATATAGCTTTTATTATGTCGAGGTAATTTCCTTCTCTTCCTTGTTTTATGAATGTTTTTATTGTGAAAGGGTGTGGAATTCTGTGATGCTTTTTCTGTATCAACTGAAATTAGCATGTGTCTTTTCCCCTTTATTCTATTAGTGTGGTGTATTACATTGATTGAATTTTGAATGTTAAACTATTCTTGCATTCCAGGAATACATCCCACTTAGTCACATTGTATAATCTTTTAAATATGATACCCAATTCAGTTTGTTGTTGTTGTTGTTGTTTTGAGGATTTTTACATCAATGTTTATAAGGACTATTGGTCTATAGTTTTCTTGTAGTGTCTTTATACTACACTGGCCACATAGAATAGTTAGAAAACATTTCCTTCTCTTTAAGTTTTTTTGGAAAAGTTTGAGGATTATTATTAGTTTTTTAAACGTTTTGTAGAATTCACCAGTAAAGCCATTGGATCCAGGGCTACTCTTTGGAGATTTTTGATTACTGATATAATCTCCTTACTAGTTATAGGCCTATTCAGATTTTCTCTTTCTTGATGATTTAGTCTTGGAAGGTTTTGTGTGTGTGTAGGAATTTCTCCTTTACATTAGGTTATAAATTTGGGGAGTATATAATCGTTCATACTACTTTCTTATAATCCTTTTTATTATTTTAGATTTGGTAGTAATGTCCCCATTTTTATTTCTGAGTTTAGAATTTGACTCTTTTTTTTTCTAGTCCCAGCAGCTAAAGGTTTGTCAAATTTTTTTTTGCTCTTTCAACTAACCAGTTGATTTCATTAATTTTCTCTGTTGTTTTTCTAGTCTCTATTTCATTTATCTCTGATCTAATCTTTATTATTTCCTTCCCCATACTATCTTTGGATTTAGTTTGTTCTTCTTTTTCTACTTCCTTAAGTTGTAAAATTAGGTTGTTGACTTATCTTTCTTGTTTTGTAATGTTAGCATTTATAGCTATAAATTTCCCCCTTAGCACTACTTTCACTGCATCTCATAAGTTTTCACTTTCATTCATCTCTAAGTATTTTCCCTTGTGATTTCTTCTTGTTCCACTGGTTGTTTGAAAGTGGGTTGTTTAATTTCCCATTTTTGTGAATTTTCCAGTTTTCCTTCTGATATTAATTTCTTATATTAATTTTTGATTAACTTTTGCAGAGTGGGCACAGGAATAATGAACTCCTTCAGTTTTAGTTTATCTGAGAATGTCTTAGTTTCTCCCTCACTTTTGAAGGATAGTTTTGTTGGATATAGGATTCTGGATTGACAATTTTTTTCTTATAGTGCTTTGGATATATCATCCCACTGCCTTCTTATCTCCAAAGTTTCTGATGGGAAATCTGATAATCTTATTGAGGATCACTTGTATGTGATGATTCGCTTCTCTCTTGCTGCTTTCAAGATTCTGTCTTTGTCTTTATCATTTGAAAGTTTGATTATAATGTGTCTTGGTGTCAGTCTCTCTGAGTTCATCTCACTTAAAGTTTGTTGAACTTCTTGGTTGTTATTCATCCATTTAGGAAGATTTCAGCCATTATTTCTTCAAATAGTCCCTCTATCCTCTGCCCCGCACTCACACGCACGCACTCATGCGCTCGCTCGCGCGCTCTCTCTCTCTCCTTTCTTGTCCTGTTCTCTTTCTCTTTGCCTCTGGGACTCCCATAGTGCATATGTTAGTCTACTTATTGGTGTCCCACAGGTCCCTTAGGTTCTGTTCACTTTTCTTCAGTCTTTCTTATTTCCTTAGACTTGATAATTTCCATTGTCCTATCTTCAAGTTTGCTGATTCTTCTGCCTGCTCAAATCTGTTTTTAAATCTCTCTAGTGAATTTTTCATTTCAATTTCGTACTTTTTCAGCATTTCTTTTTAGGGTTTCTGTCTCTATTGATAATTTCATTTTGTTCATACATTATTTTTTTTTTTTACCTTCCCTACATTATTCTTTAGTTCTTTGAGCTTCTTTAAGACAATTATTTTAAATTCTTTGTCTAGTATATCTGCAATGAGGTCTTTTTTAGGGACAGTTTCTGTTGATTTTTTTCCTTTGAGTAGGTCATACTTTTCTGCTTCTTTGTATGCCTTGTATTTTGTTATTGTTGAACACTGGCCATTTGAATCTAATAATGTGGTAACTTTTGAAATGAGACTTTCTTCCTTCCCCTGGGTTTGCTGTTTTTCGTTATTGTTTTGGTTATTTTTAAATTTAATTTAATTTTATATTTTCACAGGCTGTCTCTGTGCCAAGGCTCACCCTGATTGTGTAAACTTAAGGTCTTCTTAGTTCTTTTCCCTGGCATGTACGATCACTTTCCAATTTTCCTTATATATGCGGTTATTTTTGAATGCCCTACTGTTTAATGCCTTGCTCCTAAAAGGGGAAAAATAGAAAAATGAAGAGGGAAAACAAAGGGCACTGGCAAGCCCAGTGTGTATGTGTGTGTGTCTGCTGAAAGACTCATAAAGTCACCCCAGTAGCAATGAACACACTTAGTTGCCAGATCTTAATTGTCTCGTAGAGTTACCATTACAATTACCACAAACTGAGGGGCTTAAAACAACAGAAATGTATTCTTTCACAGTTGAGGATGCCAGTAGTCCAAACTCATGGTGTCAGCAGGGTTGGTTCATTCTGGAGGCTCTGAGGGAGAATCTGTTCCATGCCTCTCTCCTAGCTTCTCATGGTTGCTGGCAGTCCTTAGTGTTCCTTGGCTTGTAGTTGTATCACTCCAATCTCTGCCTCTGTCATCACGTGGCATTCTTCCCTGTGTATCTGTGTGTCTCAAAATCTTCCTCTTATTATAAGGACACCAGTCATTGGATTTAGGGTTCACTCTAATCTACTATGACCTCATCTTAATTTGATTGCATCTGCAAAGACCCTATTTCCAAATAAGGTCACATTTATAGGTACCACAGGTTAGGACTTAAACATATCTTTTTTGGGGACACAGTTCAACTCACAAGAGTCTAATTTCATTCCCTATAAAGAGGAACCAGGTCTTCCCAGAGAAACAGCTAATTCCAGAGCCGGAGAAGGATGGGTACAGATGAGACTGGAATATCTTATTATACCAGAGAGTAACGAAGTATTAAAAAAAACATGAGAGCATGGCACAAGGATACAAGAAGCTGAGGGCTGACTGGAAAACATGGAGGGAATGCTGGAGTCAGAAACTCATTTTGCAGCCATAGTGGTAATGATTAGATCAACCACAAATTAATAATGGATGCTCAACCTAAGGAGAAATTTGGATGAGCACAATATTTTATTGTCTTAGAGTGTCTTCTCACATACAACTTATTAGTACAAAGGAGGAGGGGAAACAGTAAAATAGAGTGGAAAAATAAGGTAACACATTGACCAAGTGATCAAAATTAACATCACCAATGTGATACCCTAGAAGGATGCAACATCATCTATACAGTATTCTGCTCAAGAATGCATAACTTGGATCTATTCATGAGGAAACACCAGACAAACACCAAGCAAGAAATGTTCAACTAAATAAGTATATTTGGGTGGCGGGGGTGGGGGGACCATATTTTCAAAGATGGCAATGTTATAGTCAAAATCTAGAAACACAAAGTGTATTGGTGGTTGCCAGGGACTGAGGGGAGAGGAAAATAGAGAATTAGTGTGTAATGGGTGGTTTCAGTTGGGGAAGATGAAAAAGTGCTGATGATGGAGGATGGTGATGGTTACACAAGAATGTGAATGAACTAGTACCACAGAATTGTACACTTAAAAGTGGTTAAAATGGTAAATTTTATGTGTATTTTATCACAGTAGAAAAGTGGGTGTTATGAAGGCAAATAAAGGCTGTGGAAATATTCCAAATTAAAGGATATTAAAGAGACATGACGATTAAATGAAATACCTGAATCTAGACTGGCTTTGATAACAGAAGGGAAAGAATGCTATAAAGGACATTAGGTCAACTGACATTGGAATATGGTTGGCAGATTAAAATTGATACCTGTACAGGGGTTATGTAAGAGGAAACATACACTGAAGTGTTACATGCAATGTTCAAATAATTCAGGCAAATATGTAATAGGCACATACAGAGATAATGATAAGCAAATGTGTTAAAATGTTAACAATAGCCAAATCTGAATAAAGGTATACAGGTTTATTGTATTATTTTATTTTTGTAATTTTTTGTAAATTTGAAATTTTTGTAATTTTTGTAAATTTGAAAAGTAAAAACAAAAACAAAAAAACTCAGTGAACCCACTTTTTCCTTCCATTCTCTCTTAAACCCATTGTAGTCAGGCTGTCTAGCCCACAACTCCACTAAAATGCATTTGTCAAGGTTACGAATTATATTTAGTTTGCTAACTCTAATGGTCAATTCTTAGTCTTTCTCTTACTTGACCCATCAACAGTTATTTGATATAGTTTATCACTTCTCCCATCTTAAAATGTGTTCTTTTCTTGAAGTCTGGACAGCACTCTTTTAGGGTTCTTCTCTTACCTTCTTGGCTGCTCCTTCTTAGTTTTCTTGGCAGTTCCCCTTTATGTTTCCCTTTTCTAAACATTGGAGTGCCCTGGAGCTGTCCTCAGAGTCAAGCCATCTAGAGGTTTCTGTGGGCTGTCATTTCTCAATGTCAATCTAATGTCTTTATTCACTTACCTTAGTTTGAACATGTAATAGTCTTCCAGAAAATGTAAGATCCTCCTCCACTTGAGGTTTTACCCAAGGTCAATGCCCTATTACCTATTTTTTGGTTCGGAGTAGTTTGTAGTTGTGCATAGTAGAGAAAGTCTCTCACACTACCCTGAGTTCACATTCTGGGAGAAGGAGAGGGATCTGGAAACCCTTTTTGATATCCTGGGGAGGTCTGAAGTATAGCTAACCCTTCAACAATTAGAAGTCTGGGGCCCAGAGAGATACAGGCTGAAGGTTATTCACCTATTGGAAATGTCTGAGCTAAAGCCCATGTGTCTCTGTGTTCTCCTTAAGTGGTGATTTAACATGTTTGTGTTAGGGATTTTCTCAAGAATCTGATGAAAGCTACAGACTTTTTCCTGGGAGTTGGGGAAACAGGGTAGGGGAAGTACTTAGCACAATTCTGTTGTATCTAATTTCACAAGCTTCACAGACCTTTGAAACATATCCAGAACTCAGGTTGCAAAACTCTATCAGAAAAATCCAAAACAGGATAACTCAATCAGTCTTCAACACATCAATGATGTGAAAAAACTGGGGAAAAGGGAGTGTAAATGTTTAATATTAAAAGTCTTAGTAAGCCTTACAATCAAACAAGATGTAGACCTTGTTTGAATTCTGATTCAAACAAAGTATAAAAGGACATTTTGAGGGACAACTAGGAAAATTTGCATAGAGTATTGAATATTAAGGATTTATTTTGTTATATGTGAAAATAATCATGTAAGAAATTTTTATTAGAGTATCAGAGTATTTAGGGTTGAAAACTCACATCTGGGATTTATTTTAAAATATTTCAACAAATAAAAAATGAGGCAATTTTTGCAAGATGTTTACAATTAAATCTAGGTGACAGGATCTGGGGGTTCATTATAATACTCTCTTCTACTTTTGTGATTGAAATTTTCCATAATGAACAAGTCCTACTCTCTGCCATTCTGGCAAAGACAGTCAAGGATCTCTGGGTTGTCACAGCCAGTACTCAGGTTTTGAGACTCACTGAAGAGCCATCCATAGACTTCCTGACTTTGAGACCACAACAGACTGTTTTTTGTCAATGTGGGTTTTTGTTTGTTTGTTTGTTGTGTTTGTTTGTTTTTACCAGAGGACCCACTGATACCCTGCATAATGAAATACATAGATAGGTATTGCTGTTCCTTTCTTGGTTTTTCAAGGAATTTGTCCATCTCATTGATGTTGTCAAATTTATGGTCATAGAGTAGTTCATTATAGTCTTTATCCTGTGAATGTCTGTAGGACCTGTAGTTATGTCCCCTTTTTCATGCCTGGTATTTGTAATTTGTGCACTATTCTCTTTTTGACATAGACAAATAGAGGCCAAAAAGAAGAAATGATTCAGTTTGAAGCTACAGAGTGAGCTGGATCATCTTTTTTTTTTTTTAAATTTATATATATATATTTTCAGTTATAGTTGGCATACAATATTATATTAGTTTCAGGTGTATGGATTATTTTTATTTCTGCTGCCTTAGCCAGCTCGTAGGATAGTCATACTTTTTGAGGCTCCCTGTCCCCAGCCCACAGCTCTCATATATTCCATGTGGCCTAATATATTATCTGATGTGGAAGAGCCCAACTGTATACCGAGGGCTGTCATTGCCCTTGGGCTCCAAGGTGAATCCAACTTCTCAGAATGTTCTCTTTCCCTTCATCTGTGGCTTCCCCACTAAAGCAAACTCAGGTGGAAGAAGCTGAATAGCAAAGGCAAGGCAGGATTGGGGGTAGCAAATGGCACAGGGGGCTGCCTGCTAGAAGCTGTTGGAAAACTCAGTTTCCCTGGAAAGAGGCAGTTCTAAAGTCTCCATGGTGGGGAGAGGAGATCAGGGAAGGAACATGATTACTGACAGTGACAACCTTCTCCACTTTACTACCCTTTTCAACTCTTGTCTCTTTAGAAGGATCATAAGTCCCTAAGAGAGTAGTGGAGCTTTCACTCAGTCTTCTAAATTCTCAGTCTGTCATCTTCCCCAAACCCCATATCTGGGGATTGGTGAAGAAAATGAAAGACATAACTTCCCTCCTTTTCTTTTTGCTTTAACCTCAAATGGTCTTATCCCTCATTGCCATCCAGTAACCAGGTGGTACTGACTAGGACTTGTTGAAGATTTTTCCTCTACTTCAAGGGTCTCCTCAATACCCAGCGCACCTGCTGTTTGGGGCTCAAGTCATCAGCATGCAGAGGGATGACCAGGGGAAGAGAGTCTGCCACCATTATGTACCCCCAAAATCTAAGGAGCAAAATGCAAGTTTTCTGATTTTAAAATCCATTTTCCTTCCATTATATTAATGCCTCTTATATTAATGTGAAATAAACATTTTATGCCAGGTGCTTTCCTTCCTATCGTCTTTAGGAGAGGATGGTGGGAGACAAGAAAGGAAGAGGACAAGGACAGATTCTTCTGTCTGAAGGCCTCCAGAGGGTGAGCACTACTCACTTTGGGTAAGTTTTCCTGCTATTTGGAGCATGTGAGTACCTGATCTCCCTAGCCACCTTTCTGGAGAAATGTTTTAGGAAATTGGACGCATCACAGAGCTTGTCGGATATGAGAACCTCCTCTTTATTCCACATACAGAAGCTGGCTTCTGGAGCTGGGTGGAGAAATGGCTTTGGTCTGGCCCTACCTCTGTGTGGGCCCTAAGAATAAAGTCTGGATTCTGGTGACAGGGCCTTTCTCTGGGTGGGAATGAAAAGTCCTGACCTCCAGTCAGTCCCAAATTAGGGGGTAGGAGCAACAATGTGGGGCAGTTCCATGGTGAGGTGAATATCAGCTTGGGGCAGGCTCTTCCAGGCAAGTTCTAAGATCCCGTAATGGGCGATGCCCATGGGAAGTATGGTACGCACGTTGTTCTGCCCTGGGAGAGACACCACCTCCTGGAACTCCAGAGGACCTCTATGGGTATGAGAGCCACCACAAAACAGATGGTAGAACAACCGTTCCCCGGGAGCTAGCTCCATGGCCCGTAGGGCCTCTGTGTACGTGATCTCATGGGATTTGGGTGCCTCTCTCAGTAGCAGTTCCTGTAACAGCCTCCGGATTCCGGGGGACTTAAGTTGGTACAGGTCCATGAGCTGGTAGAACTGTTCCATCCAAGCAGCACTGTCTTCCGCATATCGCTTCTGCAACATCCGCAAAACATGGTACAGTACCACGAACGTCTCCCATAGAGGCACATCTTCCTTTTTTTTAGAGCTGGGCTGGGCCTTCTTCTCCACTTTGGGCAATTTGGGAAACCTACCCTTATCCTTAAAAGCCCAGAAATCCTTCTGAAACATCAGTGCTAGGGTCTGTTTTTCCACAGAGGCATGGGCACCCATGAAAATGTCTCTAGGGGCAGGATAAAAGTGTCGCATCTCCATCTCCCTGAGAGCACTGGATAACTGCTGTGCCCGCGCACTCCTGTAAGGCTCTCCTAGAAGATGCCAATTTATAGCCTTTGGGTCTGGAATCCTCTTGGTAACTAATGAGGACTTTGGTGTGGGGACAGCCAAAGGCTTTAGCCAGCCTTCCTTTTCCTTTCCTTTTATAGGAGGGATCACTTTCAGGTATTTTGGACCCATTGGCTCCTTGCTGGGTTTTGAGATACATGTGCTTTGTGATTCCAGGACCTGTCTGTGACGGTACATGATAGCTTCAAGTTTGGCCAGATGCATCCACTCTAAGGTTCCTTTTGAGGTGAGGTCATTGAGAAGCTGGCACAATCTGTGGAAACTGTCCCTGGAAAGCTGTTCTCCTGCCTCCATCCGTTCTAGGACATGATGGATCCACTCCGCCTCTGAGAGGCTTATGTCTTCATATATATCCTCATCCAGGATTTCGGGCACAGGTAATTGTACTCCAGTCCGTCCCACCAAAGGTGGATGACGCTTCAAAAGCCACTGCCACCTGTCCCCTTGTGGTTTGCCTTGGAGTCTCTGAGCTTCCATGGTCTTCCTCAATATGTGGGAAAAATATGGGGTCCTTAAGTGTGGCTCTTGTGACTTTAAAACTCTATCCAAATCTTGTAGAGGAATGGACTTATATTTCTTCAACAGTTCTTCTTGTTTTTCCATAAACCTTGTCTCTGGGAATATCCTGGGTGTCTCAAGTACTGTGGCCTTATCTTTCCAGGGTATTTGTTTCACAGACACTGGCACTGGCATAGCCTCTTTCCTCTCCAGAGCTATTGAGATCAGTTTCTTGGCAGGGCTTTGCATAACTCCCAGGTTTATAACACTACCTTTGACCTCAGGGATTCTTTTTCTAATAGATGGTAATGTTTCTCTTCCTCTTAGGTCCTTTTCTCTCTGTTCGTGTAACTTAAATAGTTTTTCTTTTAAGATTTTTCTTTCCTTGTCTACTTCTCCCAATGAGCTTCTCTCCTCTTCCTCCTCTTCTTTCTCGCTCAAACTTTCCATCTTTTCATCATGCATGCTTGCATCCTCCTCAAACACTTCTGCCTCTTCTTCCTCCTCCTCTTCCTCCTCCTCTTCCTTCTCCTCCTCCTCCTCCTCTTCCTCCTCCTCCTCCTCCTCCTCCTCCTCCTCCTCCTCCTCCTCCTCTTCCTCTTCCAGCTCCTCAGACAAACGCTCTTGCTCTACTTCATTTAATAGGCTTTCCATTTCTCCGGAAAGGCTCTCTTCACTTTCCACCTCATCCCCTTGACTGAGAAACTCTTCCTGCAGCCCATCAGTTTTCTTTGACTCTTTACTCTTTCCTGACTTTTGTTTAGGGAATGACATCACCTCTTTTTCTTCTGTTATTCCTTCCTCTTCTTCTTCTTGTATGACTTCTCTGTGTTCCCTGGCCAATCTGCTTTCTATTTCAGCTACTTTTTCTTCTTTCTTTATCATTCTTCTTATTTCTTTGGCCAGTTTTCTCTGCCTCTCAGCCAGTTTCTTCTCAGTTTTGGTCATTTCTGATTGTTCCTCAGAAATATCCCACTCTTTGGCATCAATTTCATTTTGTTCCTTGCTTAGTCCCCTTTCCTTCGTAGATAATGACCTCTCTGTCTTTGTTATCTGTATTTCTTCCCGGGTTAGTCTCCTTTCTTTTTTGATAAGGTTTTGAAGTACCTTTAAGATTTTGCTGCTCTGTTTCGATTGTTCCTTGGAAATATTTTCTTTAGCCAACTTCCTTATTACATTGGCTAGCTTCCTTTCTTCCTGGGCATATACTCTCTTTCCTCTAGTAAATTCTAAATTTTCTTTTGCAATGTTCTTTTGCTTTGTGGCCAGTTGCCTATCTTCATGCGTCAGTAGCTTCTCCTCTAGTGACAATTCCCTCTTCATCAGTTCTAGTTCATTCTTACTCAGTGTCCTCTGTGGTTTGATTTCTTTAGTCGCTTCCTTAGGGAGAATTTCCTTTCCCTCAGCCAGTTTCACCTTCTTTTGAGCCAGTTTCTTCATTTCCTTACCCAGTTGTTTTTCTGCCTTAATAACATCCTGCTCTTCTTTGAGCAGTTGCAGTTCTTGAAATACTGCCCTTGCCTCTAGAGCTAATTTCATTTTGTCCTGGGCTAGCTTGTGCTGTTTCTCAGCCAGCTTTTCCTCTTCTTGGTCCAGTTTTTTCTCTTCCTCAGCCAGTTTGTCCTTCTTTTGGAAAAGTACCTTTTTTTCCTCCATCAGCTTCTCTTCTACGTGAACCAATTTATTCTTGTAAGTGTTCAGTTTCTCCTTTACTTGGACTAATTTCTTTCTTTTCTGGGCGAGGTTTTCTTTGAGCTGGTGTAAGTTCTCTTTCCTCTGATTCAATTTCACCTTCTTCTGAGCCAGCTTCTCTTTTTCCTGAGCCAGAGTCTTACCCCTCTGGGCTAGTATTTTCTTTTTGTTTGCAAATTCCATCTTCTTCTGGACCAATTTTTCCATTTCTTGGGCCAGTTTTTCCTTTTTCTCCATCAATTGCTTCCTTTTCTGGGAAAGTCTTTGCTGTTCCTCAGGCAGTTTTTCCTTGTCCTGTGCCAGTTTCTCCTCTTCCTGGATTAGCAGCTCTTCTTCCTGGATGAGTTTTTTCTCTTCCGTAGCCAGTTTCTCTTCTTCCCAGGCCAGCACCTCCTCCTCCTGAGCCAGATCCTCCTCTTCCTTAGCCAGTTCCTCCTCTTCCTGACTCAGTTCTTCTTCTTTCCAAGCCAGTTCCTCTTCTTCCCATGTCAGCTCCTCCAATTCCTGGGCTAGTTCCTTTTCTTGCTGTGCCAGATCTTTCTTCTTCTGGGTCACTTTCTCCATTTTCTGGACCAATATCTTTTTTGCCTCGGCCAGCTTCTCTCCTTTCTTTGCTATTTTCTCTTCTTCTCTAGCTAGTATCTCCAATTTCTTGGCCATTTTCATTCTTTTCTGGGCCAATTTCTCTGCTTCTTGGCTTACTCTCTCCTCAATTTGAGCCAGTTTTTCCTCTTCCTCGAGAACATTCCGCTCTGTCTGGACCATTGTCCTGTCTCCCTGAGCCAGTTTCCTCTCTTCCTCAGCCAGTTTCTTCTCTTCCTGGGCCAGTTTTCTCTCTTCTTGTGCCAACTTCTCTACTTCTTGTGCCAGTTTCCTCTCTTCTTGAGCTCGTTGTCTTTCAGCTTGGGCTCGTTTCCTCTCAACCTGGGCCTGTTCATATTCTTCCTGGATCTGTCTCTGCTCTTCTGTCACCAGCTCTTCTTTTTCTCTTTCTTCTTCCTCTTTGTCTTTTTCTTCTCCTCCTTCTTCTTCCCACTCCTGAGCCAATTCTTCTTTCTCCAGGGTCACTTTCTCCTCATCCTTGAATAGTTGCTCCCTGGACCTGTCCGACAACTTCTTTTCCCAGGCCAGTGCCCACTCATCCCATCCCAGTTTCTTCTTGTCCTCATCCAGTTTTTCCTCATCTGGGGATAGCTTCTCTTTGTCTTCTTGTGGTTTCTCCTCTTTCTCAAGAGACCTCATATCCCAGGCCTTCTTCCACTCATTCCAAGATTTCTTTGTCTCACCATTTGCCTGTTTCCACTGATCCCAGGACTTCTTCCAATCCTGCCAAAAAGACTTGCTCTCATCCATAACTGGTCTTTCTTTTGGCTCAACCACTTTCTCCTCTAGTTTGGCCATTTCTCCCACTTCCTGACTCACATCTCTCTCTGTTTTGGTCATTTCCCTCTCTTTTTTATCCACTTTTATTTCCTTCTGGACTGCTTTCCTCTTTTGCTTAGAGGGTTTCTTAGAGAATTTCTCCTCTTTCTTTAATACGTGTTTCCCCTTGGTTAGGCCGCCTGGTTCTAAAAATATAACTTTCTTTTTCTTGCGTTTTCTGGGAATCACCTGGGTTTCCTCTAAGTCCTGCACGTCCCTTGCTTTCTGTTGCACTTCCTCTTGCTCCTTTGGTATCTCTTCGATGTCTGTGATTACCGTGTCCACTCTGATTGCTTCTTCCTGAATAAAAACTGGTTTCTCCTCTGGCCAGGCTACATCCCAGTCAAGGTCCTCAAGCAGAACCTCACTTTCTTGCTCCAACAGGGGGCAGATCTTCTGAAAGAGCTCCCAGCTGGGGTGCCTGTCTTCCAGCACCTGTTTAGACATGGTCACTAGCTCAGTACTTAGAGCATCTAACAGTTTTGTTTGGGAAGTAGATATCCTCAGGGTCATGAGACGACATAGGTCATCCCGCCATGATGAGCCATCTCCAGGGGTAGCCCTGTGGCCAGGAGGTCCAGCGATACCCCGCCCTTTGGCTTTCACTTTCCTCACAACTGGTACTTCCTTTACACTAGGCACAGGTTCCTCAGTAACGACATCAGCTTCTCTTGTCTTCTTGTGCCTCTTTTTGTGTTTATCAACTGTTCTTTTCTTGCCTCTTTTGTCACGTATTTTCCTCAGCATCTTCAAGGTCACTGCAACATCCTTTGAGCCATCTTTCTCTGTAGGTTGTTGTTCAGCATCCTTTGAAATCTTTAGTACACTGGAGATTGAAGACCTTGTAGGATATATGGTGGTATCCTCCAACACCACTGGTACAGCTTCACTCTGACCACTTTCACCCTCTAAGGGACCTGGCTCTTTCATCTTCTTGAAGACCCGCAACAATTTTCGGGCTGCAGGGAAAAATCAAGAGATGTAGATGAGGAAAGTGTGGGAGGCTGAAATGAAACCCTTTCTAATATCTGGTATGGGCTAGGAGAAACTGCAACAGAAATAGCAACAGAGGGGGCTGAGGCATTTAAAAAAAAAAAAGAGGAGGAGGAGGAGGAAGAGGAAGAAGAAGAAAAGGAAGAGGAGGAGGAAGAAGAGAGAAGAGGAAGAGGAGAAAGAAGAAGAGGAGGAGGAGGAGGAGGAGGAGAAGAAGAAGAAGAGGGAGGAGGGAAGAGGGAGGGGGAGGGGAGAAGAAGGAAGAAGGAAGAAGGAAGAAGAAGAAAGAAGAAAGAAGAAAGAAGAAGACATTCTCCTTGCTTTATTCCCAATGCCCCCATCCAAAGTCCTAGAGAGATAGGCCTTGGAGTCTTCCTAAGTTTGGGTGGATTCTTCCTAGGAAGGTTCTTTTCTGTGAAAAGATCTTTTCATTTATCTCTACTCCTACCTGGTATCTCTGACCCACTGTAGCCCTAAGTACCCTGCCTCTTAGGCATGCACTGGATCACCCCATACATACTATGCTTTTTGCCCCCTGCTCGACCCCGTCTTAGGCCTTTGCTGGGCTTGATGACAACTTCAGTTTCTTCAGGAATTAGATCATGTTGCTTGGAAACCCTTGAGATATCTAAAGAAAAAGCAGGCTTTTCATCTTCATGTGACAAGGTCAGGTTTTCATTCAGTCGTTGCTCCACTTGAGTGTGAAGGAGTTGGAGATCTGTGGCACGCATCCCCAGCAAATGGTCCAGGGTTTCCTTCCCAATCATTTCCTGCCTATGGATGTCAAAGGAGGAGAAGGAGCATGCTGAATTAGGGGGAAGAGAGAGAATGAGGAGAGAACTGCTGTGGAATAGGCTGGGGACTTGGCACAGTAGCCAATAGAGACAGTGTATGTAGAGGTAAAGGATGGCTAAGAAGAAAGAAAAACACCAGGAAGATAAGATGGCAATGAATGGAGTGATCTGTATGGAGGCTGCAGGGGTAGGAGAAAAGGATGCAAAACGGAGCTTGAAGAGGTAGGAGACAGACAGGAATAGAAGAAGAAATGGAGAAAGGATTGAGCAGTTGGGATTGTCAGGATAGTGTAGGGATGGAAAAAGACTGTGAACAAGGAAAAAGGACAGGAAGAGCCAGTGAACAGGGATGAAGAGATAGTGAAAGAAGGGAAGGAAAAAATGGGGAAGGGGGAGGAGAAAGTGAGAAGCTGGTAAAGAATTGAGTAAGGGACAAGGAACTTACTGCATCTCCTGGTAAGTATCCCGGTTCTGGATCAAGTTTAAGAGTGAGGTCTTAGTTTGGACTCCAGTGTCAGGCATGAGGCTCAGGGCCTTATTCCTCACTCTTTGGTCCTTGTCCATTAACCCTTGGGCCAGGGGCATGGCAAAGAGATGAGTGATCATTCCTAGGCGCTTTAGCCCTTCCCAGGCTAGCTCTCGGATCAGCGGACTAGAATTGGTTGTATCATCCAGCAGACGATGGGCTGTTTCAGAGCGCAGGGAAGGAGACACCTGGTAAGAGGCAAAGATTTGCCCCAGCACACCAATACAGCATTGGTACTTCAATGGAGGAGCATGGATCATGATGTTGAGGATTGTCTCAATCAGGCCATTAATAGCTATTTCACTCATCCTTTTTCCCAGCCAACTGCGGTTTGTTGAGTCTGTAAGGACACTGTAGGTTATATCCTCAGACATTCTCATTTCTAGGAAGTCTTCAGTTTCTTTTGCCTGTGAATATTCTTTTACGTCATGTAGAGGTCTTGCTCTATGGTGCCAGAAGAAGAATTGTTGGGACTTGTCCCAGTCCAGTTCCCGTACGGGTGAGTGCAGGTTGCACTGTAGGTATATCGGGCTGCCTTCTGGCCAAAGACGGGCACGAATCACCGAGTTGGGGATGTAGCAATCAGGAGCTAAGGGCCATTTACGCTCATGACCAAAGTAGTATCTCAGTATTCGATAGGGGTTGATTCCATCCCAGGTCATCAGCTGTAGTTGGGGAGGAACCACATAATGGGGATAAGATTTGCTGACCTCAGTCTTTACATTGGTTTTCTCCTTATCTAAGGAATTTCGTTTTGGGGAAAACAATACTACAACGCTCCCTTGCTCATCTTCTTCTATGACGTGTGGCACAGCATGGTCAAAGGCAATGGCCCTCTTATTGACAAGTTTCTCCAGACCTACTAATTCCTGTTGCCCTTGTCCTACGTAAACATACTTGGGCACAAAAATGGTCTCAAAGGAGAAGAAGAAGCTTGGTATGAAAGGCTTAGGGGCCTCTAGCACTTCATCTGCCATGCTCATAAAGGAAAGGCGAACCAGTAGGGTTGGGGGGAGCAGCTGTAAACAGGATACCAGATAAAGACTCTGGTTGAAAGTCACAAGCAGGTCACCCCGGTCATTTGCAAAGCACACTGGACCAAAGTGCAGTGACGAGTCCAGTGTGGCTATGAGCCTCCCGTGGAAGTTCCAGATCCGGACAGAGCCATCACTACCACCTGTAACAAAAAGACTCAAGGACAGGCATACATCGAAGGATGTGATGGCACACTGGTGCAGAGGCAATGTCTCTATGAATGTCGAGCCTAACTTTGTCTCAGAGACCAGCATGTCATGGAACTTCCAGAGACGCAGGCAGTTAGTCTCTGTGATGGCACCCACAGACTTCGGCAAGAGTATTAGGTGTTTTAGGTGACAGCTGCTGAGAATGCTGGCAAGGGGCTGCAGATGTACTCTGGTCCCATCAAACACAGCTTCTGATAGGCGTACATAGTCATCCATTCCATAGGAACAGAGAAAAGCATTTTCTCGGCCACTTAAAAGTCCTCCGGGCAGTGTGCAGAGTGCCAGTACAGCCCCAAAGTGCATGAATTTCTCTATACGAGCACAGCTGTGCTGGGAAAGCACTCTTATCATGCCACTCTGGTGTCCGGAGAACATCAGTCCTTCTAGACCCCGACCCAGGTGGAAATGCCCATAGGCCAGGCATTGTACCAGGTCCTGAGTATCTGGCGAAGTGCATAAAAGATACTTGGCTGGGCAAGGGCAGCGCGTTGTATCAAATACCAGCACCTCTGAGCCACCTGTTGCTACAAAGAGCTCCTCTTTATCTGGGTTGTAGGCCCAGTCCACAGCCTGGTCCACGATTGAGAAGGGCCACGTGAGGACCAGGAGATCCCCTGTTAGTGGGGACACAAAACGCAACAAGCCATCCTCAGTAGTGCACAGGATCCGGAACCAGTTATTCCCACAGTGGACCCGACGCACGTGCTCTGGAGTGGAGCCGCAGACGTTGAAGAGGCTATAGAAGCAAGGCAGGCGGCGCAAGGAGAAAGAGTGGGTCGTCTGGCAGAAGAAAGTGATGTTATCGATAAACTGGAGTCGATACAGTTCCTCGCCAAGTTCTAGCTGCCGTAGTAAGTTCCCAGAAGTCAGGTTCCATTCTTTGATGAAGCCTTCCTTGCCAGCTGTCAGCAGGGTGTGGGCTTCTGGCCGGCTGCGGATGCATATCACTGTTGACGAATGGGCCTTGAAACTGTGCAGAGAGTAGCTCCGACTGAGGCTCCATACTTGGATTTCCCCCGTCTTGTTTCCAGCATAGAGAAAGCCCTGATCGAAACAGGTGAAGCAGCAGGTGATAGAGGAACCACTGGTGGTGGAAGTGAACCTCTTCAGCTCTCCCAGCTGGCCCATGCCCTGGCGCTCCAGGACCCTCACCACAGTCTCACACAGGGCTAGGAGGGAGCCATTGGGGCCATTCAGCACTATGTCCTGGACAAACTCTTCACCAGACATGGAAACCACATGGGCGATTTGGAGGCCCCTGCCGCTCCGCTCAATGATCCAGGTGACCACTGCCCCCAGGATGCCTGACAGAAGCATCTTTGTTTCTGGGTCATAGCAGAGACAGCTGATGTTAAAGCGGCAGGGCACTATACTCAGGGGTTTGAATGACCGAAAGTGGTCCCCAAAGAGCCGCAGTAACAGGTCACCACAGTAGGCCACAAGGATATGAAAGGAACCTGTGTGGACCATAGACTGGATGGGTGGCAATCGGTCAGTCATGGAGAAAGTTCTCTTCTCAACCATGTCCTCAGTTTTGCTCTTCATCCATACTACAGCCTAGAAGGGAATAAGATGGAAACCGCCTAAAGAAGATAGTAGAAGAGGGAATGGCAGACTGTTAAGCTGTTTTTCCCTGTTCTTATGCTAAGGAGGAATTGTAAAATTCTAGAATGATTTTACTCCCTGTTTATTGTGGTTGGAAATAATACAGAAGCAGGATGCCTAGGACTCTTTCCCTGACCTTGGCTTACTTTAGGGGGACCATAAAATCTACTCAACATGGATACTGCAATTGGACAAAGGATGAGGGAGGAATCCTGGATCCAGGTCACTTTCACTTGCGGCATATATTTTCCTTTGTCAACGGGGGTAAGAGCTTACATGGGCATGGCTCCTGTAGATCGGGCTGGGAAGGAGGAAGACGCAGTTTTACCTGTATTTCTTTTGTGGTGGTTGTCACCCACGAGAGGGAGGCGAAGAAGTTGGCATCACTGAAGTAATAGCATATAAGCGGCATATTCTGAGGATGGCGAGACTCTTTGAACAATATCCGGGACCGGTCACTCAGTACAACTACCTCACTCTTTCGGTCATCTACAGTTTGCTGGGGAGAGACATAGCAGAAACTAAGACCAGGACACACATACACTAATCATATTCTCACTCAAGTCACAATTGAAACAGTTCCCAAAGTCATGCCACAGTCCTCAGGACCACTCCTGTTACACCCACACATGCACAGCTTATCACCTGTGGGACACCTACACTTCACAATCATGGAACAAAACCCCCAACACAAGAGAACCAAACCCCCACAGGGCCTCTATGGGCAAATTTTATAGTACGAGCACAGGGGAAAACTGATGTTCTTCCCAACATGAAGTGATATATACCTGTCCCCTAACATTCTCCCTTCTGTCTAAAAGGTACATACGTCACAGAAGACACAGTTAACAGATTACTCAGGCAAATGTACTGCTACAGACCCACATGTAACAGGGTGTCCCAACAGTCAGTGCAGCTTTAAGTTATTAAAGTTTAAAACTGCACTAAGTAAGACTTCTAGGACACCCTACCTGGCCCTGAAATTTGACAGAGGAAAATGACATATATACAGTATATATGATCCCACAATGACAGCATGTGCTATGCAACATGCACCTGGGATCCTTTTACACAGCCAACCATAGCAAAACTGAGGTTGGCAGATATTCTCTCTGATGCCTTCTCCCTTCTCTTTCAGAAAAATCTCTCTTCCCAGAGGGGTGGTTCCTCTGACAATGCTTCTAAGTGTTCACAGTCCACTATCAAAATGTCCTTGCAAGAGGTCCCTAGGCTCATTTGGAAATTGATGGCCCACTTCCTCCTAAGGTGACAGTTGTCTTTATGGTCTTCCCTGCCTTCTTCGTGCTTCCATAGAAAAATCTATGCTCCTTGAAGTGCTCATAACTATTAAGATAGATAGAGACCAATAATGTGTTTATGTCCTACAAATACTTTACCTTGCTTTTATACATATCATTTATGAGGTATTTAAAATCCTTCCATAGGGGAATGAGTCTGGGGGAAGACATCACCTTGATTATCACCTGGTCCTCAGGACCGTTGCTTAAAAACCTGTGGGAATCCAAAAGATGCCGGCTTAGACACTACTACTTTTTGAGGAGCTAGGAATCAGAAGGCAAGACCCATGGACTCAGGTTTATTGGACTCTTTTTGAATGTCAGGAACTATGCATAAGACATACCTCATTTAATCCTCACTCCAGCCCAGTGAGGTAGATTTTATAGATGAGAAAGCTGAGGCTTGGCAAGGGTAAATAAAGGAGTTGGGGATTGAATCTTAGCTAGCATAACCCAGTGAGATATTATGGGTGAGAGAAGCAGAGAAACCTAGAGTGGGGCTGGAAGGGAATACCATCCCAGGCAAGTAACAGTTCTTTGCTGATGGTAGTGTGTCAAGAGAGCATTCTGTGAGGACTGGGAGTTCCCAGAGTTGCTGGGGGACAGGTAGGTCTTAAAGCACAGACCCCTAGGTCCTGCCTAGACCGACTGAAGCAGTCCCATGGAGGTGGGACCCAGGAACCTTGGCTTGTAACCAGGCCCCTTGGTGGTTCTATGGATGTTCAGGTCTGACTACTGAAATAGCCAATTGAGATGTGGGGCACCCAGGGTTAAGGGTCAGGCCACCTAGCACAGCTGGAGAAAAGGGCCCCACCATTTGGCCTTGCAGAACAGGAATCACCTGTTCATCATCCTCTTCCACACTCTCATCTTTGGCCCTCATGAGGACAAACCTCAGCTTTTCCCGGTTGGACCGAGAATAAACTCTACTCGTAACAAGCCCCCTCTGCCAGTCTGTCATTACTGGTCTGACGATGGGCTTGTTTTCTTCATTTGTAAACTGAAAATGCCAGTGTTGCCTACTTCACAGGATTGTTCAAAGATCAAATAAGATAATTCCTGTGAATACTTTTTTAAGTTTACTCTGAAGCAACAAACAATTACGATTGCTGTTTTTAGGCTGGTTTGGTTCTCGGACAAGTTATTTGTTTCCTTCTAACCCATACTTTATACTTTTCTGTTGCTCTGGAAACATGACAGCTAAGTTTATAGTTTCGCCAGCAGAGGGCAATGGAGGCCACCATTGTGCCTGCCAGAAGGAAAGCTGTGAACTTTGTTTCAAGTTGTTCCCCAAAATGAGATTCCCTAGGCCAGCAGCATCGTCATCACCTGAGAACTTGTTAGAAATGCAAATTATCGGGCCCAACCCAGACCTACTGAATTGGAAATTCCGAGGGTAGGGCCTCAAATTCTGATTTTCAGTAAGCTCTCCAGCTGATCTTACTGCACAGTAAAGCCTAAGAACCACTAGTCTGGAAAGCTATAAGAGTTCCAGATCGGCTTGTTCTGGGGTCCTGGGGGAGCCCTTTGGCATGGCTAAATCTAGGCCTTTTGTTGCCACAGAGAGTTGATGGCTGGATTTGGGGGGAAGCAGCAGGCAAAAAGTGTCATTTCACATGTAGAGTGAGTTAGAGCCTACAAAAAAGCTTTCACATCCATAGCTTCATTAGTTCTTGAAAGACTTCTGAGAGGCAGATACCATCTCCATTATTCATAGGAGGAATGTGAATTCAGAGAGGAAAAGGGATGTGTTCATGGCTACACAGGGCAGATTCAAGACTAAGATCCAAGCACAGTTCAAGGTTCTTCTCCATATCAGAATTAGAAAGAAGTTCTGCCAGCTGATGCCAAGGAAACCCTCTGATCTACAAACCCACTAATGGGAACAGGGGACTGGCTGTCAGACTCCAGCGTCCCCTGTCTCTTTCCACTCTTCCCAAGACTGCATGCTGCCCTCCTGCCATATCTTTTTCCATTCTGTCCTGTAACTGCATTTGCTGCCGCTTTGGACCACCTTTCGGGAGTGAGTGGGGCAGGCCCCATGGCTCAGATTTACACCACTGGCTCCTTGAGGGCCCAGAGCTGCTGGGAGAGCCATCATTACTAAGAAATTTGCAGTTGCTGCCATCAGTTTCCATTGTTCCTAATATCTTCTCTGGGTCCAACTTCTCTTGACCAACCTACAAAAAGCAAGCAGTTTGGGACCTTTTGGGGGCACATTCTTTGGGGGTTAGTGACAAAAAAAGGCCTTCAAACCCCAAACCTGTTTTTTTGCTTTTGCCACTCCCATCCCAGGTACCAGCTTCCTCGGGTCACCCTCAAAGGAAATCTCTTTCCTAAAATGCCCCCATTTGATTCCCTAATCTCATTACCTGTCCTTAAAAGCAGATCTAGAGTGAGTTCCAGATGCCTAAATCTCAATGGTCCAGACTTTTTTTACTGTCTTGATAACCCAAAGATGATCTAGTGGGACAATTCAAGCTCTCCATTCAAGTTGGGGCAGGGTCAGTATTCAAGGCTAAGATATGGTATGTCCTGCTGACTGGAAATGAACCAGGTTCGTGACTGGGCATTGACACTGGCATTACATCCTTTTTCTCAGCTGCCGTCCACTCCAGTATACTGTGTTGGTGGTGGCAGGATGCAAGGCTAGCATCCCATGAGCCCTGCCCTTGTAGTAGAAATTGGCTTTAAGGGACACTGCATTCCATACACTGTTGGACCCCTGGGCTCTTTTTGGGTCACAAACTGGCTCTGTACACTCTTTTATAGGAGTGTGAGGGCATAGAGTTCTTGCCCAAAAGAGCTTACAGTTCAGTAGGGAAGGCAGACATCAAAGAATAGTCATAATAAAATTGATTACAGTGGGAAATTCTGGGGATGGGTTATATTATTTTTTGAACCCTTCTGCAACTTTTAATTTTCTTAAAACATTAAATTATGCTAGTGATACAGTTTTAAGAAGGAAAAGAACAAAGTGCTGTGATGTGTGACCCATACTTTGAGGTAGGGCACTGCATAGATCCTACAGCCTACTAGATCCTACAGCCTACAGGTGGCTCTCCTGTTTGGAGACAGAGGTGCAGGAAGCCCAGCCAGCATTAAAATGGCTTACTTCGTTGACTGGAAAGTCAGAGGGGCTGTAAAGCCAGAAGGCAATGTTGGCTTACTTATACTTTACTGAATAAGGAGCCCAAGTCTGTCCCCAGGTCCTGGGAATGCTACTCTGGCCTTATAGGTGACTTCACAGCTCGGGCTGGGACTGGAATATACCCAACTATATTTATGGAGACAAATAATTTTCTAGGCTGACAAAGATACGTTATCACTTACCTAGGATTAATGATAAAATCTAGAACTGATGAGGTTGTAAAGTGGTAGGCAGGCATTTTACACGTTTTGTTTAATTCTTACAATGAGCCTATGACTTAACCATCATCTTCCATCTAATTCAACAATTGTTTAAAGTGAACATGGTAAAAATATTCAAAACTATTAAGGAGCATTTAATGAAAAGAAAGTCACCTTTTTATACCTGATTACCCATCCTTTTGTTTCCCTCTCACAAAGGTAACATTGGTTGTATCTTTATATGGTTGTTCTGTACATACACAAGCATATAGGTAAAAATAATTTTTCTTATACAAATGGCAGTACGCTTTATACACTGTTTCATACCTTTTTCCTCAACTTCTTATAAATTAACTCATATTAATACGTATTGCTTTCATTTTTCAAATTGCCAGTTGCATGGTTTCCACTGTGTGACTGAAGTATCATTTGTTTTTTCCAAACTACTATTAATGGACATGGGCAATTTCCAACATTTTGCTATGACAACCCATGCCAAAAATGAATATCTTTGTTAATGCCTCAGTTTTAATTTAATTTTAATTAACTTAAATTTCAAATTCGAAGCAATGTAAATCTTTTTTCATTAAACATACTTATTTTGGATGCACCGGGTTAAATAAATTAAAATTAATTTCACGTTTCAATTTTCTAACGTAAAGTTTTAAACTGCGTATGTGACTTGCAGTATATTTCTATTTGAATAGCACAGATTTAGATCGTCACTGTCCTGTGGTGGTGTGATACTCAACACTGGACTTAGCTCCTTGAGGGTAGGAACCACACAGTGGCATGAAGTTGGTGCTTAATATATTTTTGTTCAATGAATGAGCAGATGAATGACCCCTGCCCTCTCCCAGGAAGAAATATGTTTCCCAGCTTCAAGTCTTACTGATTATTTTCTGGGAAGGAAGGATGAGGTGGGAAAGGTACTGAGTTTACTTGACCTAGAAGTCCTTGCGGTTTCAGCCAACTCCTTCCGGAACCCCTAGGTAGTAGGAGTAGCAACATACATTTAAAAAAAAAAAAAAAAAAGGTTTAGACCTCGATTATGTCAGCAGGTGGACTAAATTTGGAAGAATTTCCCAGGCCTAGGTACTCATTAGTTTCCTCAGAATGTGATCAACGAATGAATAACAGGGCCCCCAAAGGAGCCTTCTGGATGGTGGTCCTGAGGCTCCCCTCGAAAGCAAAGCTCTGGAGCTGCCTAGGCTGGGTAGTGGCGACCACACCCGAGCTCCTACACATTCCGGCACCCCGGCTCTTCGCATTGGCTTGAAGGAGACTGTCCGCATCTTCAAGGCCGGGCGGCGCCTATTACCTGCGACGCGAAGACTCAACAAAGAACAGGTACGGCGTGTGTGGCTGCACCCTAGAGCTCCTACGTGAAAGGCCAGAGCTAGAAGGAGCTCTTGAGTAGCGACCTTGGGGATGCTGCGGGAGGACTCCGCCAACACATCGGTTAGCTCCCCAACCACGCGCCCAGCGGACTGACCCAGGCGAGGGGAGTGAGCGCGCGTGCGCACTGGCGCGCGGCCGGCAGGAAAAAGCCCAGCGCGAGACCGCGCGCGCGTTCGAAAAGAAAAAAAGTCCTCCCCGCGGGGCCCGCAGCAAATTAGGCCGGAGTTGGCCAGCGAGTGCGCGTGCGCGAGCGCGCATAGACGCCCTCCTTCGCCGCTCCGCTTCGTTGGGGGTCTAGCGCACTGCTCTGCTGTCCCCGACTCTCCCCAGGCTCGCGCCCTCGGGGTAAGTACCTCGCGCTTTGCGGAGAGGGAGGAAGAGGGTCCGCCGAAGGAAAGCAGGAGGCGGACGGGACTGGGAGAAAGGGAAAAACCACCCTCGGAGGGCGAGGAGCGCGGCAACCGGGTTGGAGTCTGCAGAAGACACGCCTCAATCCCTCACGCCCCTCGGGGCTGCGGAAGTGCTCTGGAGACTAGAGCTGCACGGAGGCGACAGGTGGACTACCTTTCCCAGAAGGCGACGCGGTACTGCGCCTGCTACTCCCAGCAGCACCTGCGCGCGAGGTTTTTCCAGTTTGCTGCCGCCTAGGGCGAAACTACAGATCCCAGGGGGCCTCGCGCGAAGAGGCTTGGAAGTGGGCAGCCTGGAAGTCACTCGGGCCACCCGAGCTGGCGGCGTCTCCAGCAAACGGCTCGGAGCCGGACGCCTGGGTCGTGGGGCCCGCGAGGCGGGCAACCGGGACTCCCAGGTATGTGGCTCCCGGTGCAGGGGCGGCCTCGCTCAAGGGTGGCCAGGAATCAGTGTCCACTCGGATCCTGAGGTCAGCGCGGGCGGGCGACCAGGCGGACGGCCGGGTGCCGGCACCGGTTGTGGGGGCGGCGGCGCCGGGACTCGCGCCCTCGGGACCCGGCCGGACTCGCACTGGCATGGCTCAACTTTCCAGACGTGCTACCTTGCGCTGTGAGGAAGAGCATGGAGTGGGAGTCAGGGTGCGGTGGGTTCGCGTCCTGGCTCTGCCACTCCGGAGCTGCGATCTAGGGAAACCGCGCCGAACCTCAGTTTCCCTTTCGGTAAAATGGGAGAAGGAGAGAGTACCTGTCTTTTGCTGGGGATTCTCTTGAGATGTTGAGATCTAGAGAATAAAACATTGGGCACACAGAAGGCTCTTATTACGTGTTTGCGCTATTGTTGGCTCCGGAGAAATGGGGTGAAGGTATTATCGACCGTGTAGGGTTAGTTGAGGGTGTGCATGTGAAGAGTCCATAGTTAGCAGTCAGTGCAGGGTGGCTGCTGTTATCAAAATTATTTTGTTAAGAGCTTTGGTTTTGGAGGAGGAGAGACCCTACTTCAAATTTAAGCTCTGCCGTTTACCTTGTGAACTGACCTTGTGAACTGACTTCGTCAATCTGTGCCTCCGTTTTCCTATCTATAAAATGGAGATTTTAATAGCAGTCACCTCAGAGTTGTTCTGAGGCTGCAGTGAGGATACTATGTGTAAAGTGCTTAGGAGTAGCAACTGGCATATAGGCAGTGTTTAGTAAATGGTACCATTTATTTAGCGTTTCCCAGTGCCCCAGATATCCTCCGTGGGTGGGACTCTGGCTGTACTCTTGTTTTCCCCTGTAAGCCAGACTCAGAACTGGTCTAGTTGACTTCCTCTCCTGCAGCTTCAGGTTCCTCATTTGTAAAGTGGGCTAAGAATATCAGCTTCAGGATTGTTAGGATTTGCTGAGATTGTATTCTCTCACTTAGCAGTTTTTATGTATTATAATTGTTCTTCAGTGTTCTCCATCTGGTCCAGAGACTGCCTGTGGGCTGTGACGTGACAACCTTGAGCTCCCCCACATGTTTGCTCCCAGCCTCAGTGTCCCATCTGTGAAATGGTAGTCATAGGAGACTTTTGTGCCAGGGTTGTTTTGATGATCCCAGGAGATAATTCATGTTTAGTGTTCAGCACAGGGCCCGGTGCATAATAAGCACCTAATAACTGTATCTTGTTCTTCTTGATAGGCCTTTGCTGCTTCTTTACAGGGCAGAGCAGGGACAAGGTTATTGCCTTTCACCACCATTTTTGTTCACTAAAGGTTAAATCGTGGAACATACTGCATTAGAAGGGGCTGAGAAGAGATGGTGCTGACCTGCTATCAGCAGCCTCCTGCTCCGTCCATCACACACTCACTTCCGCTCAGGCCAGTACATTCACTCCAGTGCTTTATGTACCATCTCAGTGCTGCCAGCATTTGACTCTGTCTCAAAACCATATTAGCCCCCTGAGCTTCAGCTTTGGAGCTGGAACCTGTGGCTCCTTGATGTCCCCTGGTGAGTGTCTCTTGGGCACCATGAACTTGAACACGTTCAATCTAAACTCCTTCTCCCAAAACCAGTAGGCACCATCTCGGCAAATAGACCAGTGTTGACTTGGTTGCCCAAGCCAGAAACTTGGAAATTGCTCTTCTCTCCCAGTTGTCCTAGGTCCAGTAGATTGGCGAGAAGGATGGAGCTGTCATTTCATAGAAACATCATTTCATTGACCCATCTTGGTTTCCCATCTCGTGGGCACTGCAAGTCCCTCTTGGCCCCTGGAGGTGGCCTTTTCCAGTGACATTGAATTGTTTCTTTTAGGTCACCAAGGATTAATGTATGTAAAACATTGTATTAGGGGCAGAGAAGACAATACAGATTTAGCCAGTTTGCAATGGCCACAGGTGTGTCATCAGGGCCTTGCTTTCAGGGGACCCATTTCTGCAGTTTTAGACTGGCAAAGCTCAGCTGAATTGGTCATTTCTTTCTGAAAAGTCACACTTTGTCAGTGAGTTAGAATATCCTGTATGGGAAGGTGGCCGTCCTGACATTTTGGGAGGCAGCGCACACCTGGGAAGAGAGGCTGGGAAGAGAATTTATTAGATCTCCATTTAGGTTGAGTCTGTTGTCAGAAACCTGTCGTCATGGTTTCATTTGGTGATGGGAATCTGTGGTCTCAGTCACATTTGTGATGGCCAACAAATTTACCTAAGTGCTTTTTTTAATCTGAGGAAATAAAACAGTGACTTAAAAAAATTTTTTTTGGTCTTAATCCTTAATGACAACAGCATTTGGTTTTTTTTAAGTCGTCTGTGTGGAATTGTCCAGGAGTTAAATATGAGCCTGTTTTGCAGTTGTTAGGTGGTAAATCAAAAATGGAATTTAGAATGTGCAGAGATTGGCACCTTTTTTTTTTTTTCCCTGAAAAACATTCTGCTAATATATTTCAAACAGGTTTAAAATATGACACAGGTTATGGTAATAGCTTACCTTGTTATGTGTTTAACTCATAAAATATAAGTTAAATATATTATGTTTTAATAAAATAATTAAACAGTCACTTCCTTTAAAGTATTTCATTTTAGCTGTTGGAATGAGAGGCTGTTGGATCAGTTTGTGCATCTGTACTTGCCTTAAGACTGGTATTGTTCCCGTTTCTTAGGACTGCTTTGGTCACAGCCCTATTTTGTGTGTGTGAAAATGGGTTGAATTTGGCTTTTAAAAAGTTATGCAAAGAAATACATGCTCGTTGTAATATGTCAAACAATACAGAGAAGTATAAGGAAAATAAAGGGTGCCATCCTCTACTCCAAAATCTCATCCTCCAGAGACAACCATTTATTCAGACAGTGAGTATTTATTGTCTGTCAGGTTCTGAAGATACAGAAGTGAACAAAATGGATATACCCTCTACCCTGGGCAATTTGCGTGGATGCCCTCACTTACCTTTTTCTGTGCTTAAATGATTAGATAGATGGATAGATAGATAGTTTTGTTCCTTCCTCCTCACCACTCCCAATAAAGAAGAGGTAGGGATCCAGCTACACATATTTATAACTTTTTTCAATGAATGATAGGACATTTCCGTTCAAGTCATTACATACAATTCTGACTCATTCTTTTTAACAGCTAGACTCACATTCTTCAGTATGGAGAGACTATGCTTTATTCTACCATTCTTCTATTGCTGAACATTTAGGTTGAGGTTTTACCTTCACAAACACATCCAGTAAGCACACTGGTACATAAGTGGTGTAGCAGAGTGGCTCAAAGCATAAAACCCTAGATGGGGAATAAGACGGACAAGATCGTGGCTCTCCTAGAGTCTACATTTTAGCTGGAAAGGCACACAATAAACAAAGTAATTTCAGATAGGTTTAAGTATCATGGAGGAAATGAGTGGGAAGAGGCAGGCTGCTGTGAGGAAGGGATGGTTACTTCAGTTTGGATGGTCAGGGAAGGCCTCCCAGACCTCTCCCAGGGGGAGTCACGTGAGCTGAGACCTGAATGAGCAAGAGACACCAGCTTGTGCCAAGAGCCAAGTGAAGAACATTCCAGGCAGAGGGAACAGCAAGTGCAAAGGTTCAGAGGTGGAAAAATGAGTTTGATACAAAAACAGTATCATTGTAGCTGGAGAAGGGTGAATTCCCATTTTTCAAGTTCGTACTACTTTAATTTTTGTAAAATAATAATGATAATAAAAGCAGCTAATGTTTACCTAGTGTTTACTATGTAGTAGGTGTTTTTCTAAGCGTTTCACACTTTTGCTCAGTGAATCCTCACAAGAGTCCAGTGAAGTAGATAAGTTTATTGATCTCACTTTGCAGATGAGGAAGCTGACTCCAAGCTCTAGGCTCTTCACCCTCGTGCCCAACTCTCTTCCCAGGCCCTCTTCACTGGGCTGAGACAGATTTAGAAAGTAGAGGCAGCATTTTCTTTCCACGTTGCTTAATGCACAAAGCCCTGCAGACTGTATCTAGTATCTAATTCATGTGGCAGCAGGCGTGGCCTAGGGATGTTGTGGCATCGTTTCCACTGACAATAAGAAAGACGGGGTCAACTTCTGTTGGGATGTTTGGTTGTTTCAGAGCTGAAGGCCTTTCAGAGCCTGTTCTCAAAACAAGGTTGACTGCCAGCTGCCACACCAGGCGCAGGTTAATAGGAAATGAGGCGAGGTGTCAAAGGAGAGTGAACAAGGCAAGTGTCCCACTTGGGTATCTTTGCAAGGTGACTTGGGCTGGCAGGAGAAAGTGTTTCTAAGCACCAGGCCAGCATTATGGGTTGTTTAAATATACAGGTACAGTCCAGCAACTCAAGCGGTTGTATGGCCCAGGATTTTGCTTCAGTCACCATGACCGTCCCTTTTAGCTTGGTGTCTCTTGGGCCCTATGGGTTGTTAAGTACTTTGAATGAAGACCAGACCTGGTTAGATGTGAGGAAAGTAGTGGGTGCTTTTCATACCAGGAGAAGTATGGAGAACCTCTTTCATCCAGCCATCTATGAAACATATTTTCTACCCAGCCTATGTGCCAGGCACCGTGCTAGACACTGACAATGAGAAGGTGAATCGGAAGATGCTGGTTCTCACAGTGAGGCCCATTAGAAACAGTGAGAGCCACTGATGCAGACCATGTACATAATTTAAACTTTTATAGTGACCACATTTTAAAAAGTCAAAAGAAACAGGAACTATTTTGTCCAAAAGATTATCATTTCGGCATGTAATCAATATAAATAAAGGTTATTGAGATATTTTACATTCTTTTTTTTTCACACGAAGTCTTTGAGGTACAGTGTGCATTTTACACTTTCAGCACATGTCTGTTTGCACCGGCCACACTTCAGGTGCTCAGTAGCCACATTTATTGGACAGTGTGGGCCTAGGCTATGAGACTTTCACATAAATCAAGGGTAGTATTTCACAGTGATAGAGCGAATATGCCATCCGTTTTATCTTGGTGAGTAAGGGTGGATGAGTGATGAAAAGCATACTTATCACAGGCAGGTATAGCTAACCTAATGCTGTTGTTCATCACAGGTACCTTAGGGGCCCGGCATTGTGCTCAGTGCTTGGAGTGTGTGCCCTATATTCAGAGGTGGCAGGGACTATGATTATCCCCATTGTACAGGTGAAGAAGCTGAGGTATGGTGGTGTGAAGCCATTTGCTCAAGGTTAGGAAGTGATGAAAACAGAATTTGAACTCAGGTCCAGAGACCGTATTCTTAAATCTCTGTTGTATGTGCTGTGTTAGGTGGTGTTTGAGGGGGGCGGTGTCTGAATTTTGAGCAGTGAAAACCACAGGAAGGACTCATTGCACAAGATGGATTCCCAGAGTTTGTCAGCATTGATCCTTCAAGTTTCTCTTGGTGCTGGGGTGCTGGTTTGGATCTGAGTAGCTGATGGATCCACTCCCTAAATAGAGCTTTAGTTTGGTGGAAACAGATCTTACCTCCCAGGATGGAGTGGAGTTTGGGGAGACTGGGGAAAGGGGTTGGGCAGCGAGAATGAGGACAGCAAGAAATGAGCCCCGCCTGTCGAAAGCTAATTTCTAAATGGCTTCTTTGGGCTTGAAGTCTCTTTTTGTCTGCTGACTCTGTCCCTCATGGCTATGGCCTCTTGTGGGAACTGTGTGGCATCTTCCTGTGAGCTCAGCGACAGTAGGGCTTACCTAGCCTGTGAATCTTGCCCTTGCTCTGAGCCAAAGCGGCATTGCTGGGTGGGGGCGGGGGGAGAGGGATGTCACAGTGTTAACTACTCTGTTAACTACTGGAGTCATTGCTCTAGACTTTAAGTTACCCCCTTGGTCCAGGGTCCCCATCTAAGAGGCAGGATGAATCGGGGCCTCCTGCCCAAACAAGGCAGGTGCCAGAGATTCTGAGTCTGTTCATGTCCCCTCCTCAGATGGTGACCTGGTGCCAGTCTCTGTCCCTAGGCGGTGATTCAGAAGGGTCTTAACCACTTCATCATCTCCTACTGCTGGGTGTTGCCTGGCATGTAAAAGATGCTTATTAAGTGCCAGTTGGTTGAATTAATAATATTAACCATCATTTACTGAGCTCTTACTGTGTACAAAGCACTGCTCAGTGTGCTTTTCACATAGTATCTCATTCAGTCCTCATAACTACTCCATTGGGTAGGTGCTGTTGTTATTCCCATTTCCCATATAAAGAAACTGAGGTCTCAAGAAGTGCATGTCACAAAGCCTGTGCGTCAAAGCCAGGATTCAGGAATTGGATATTTGATATTACGAAGGAATTCTTGTTAAGTTTTTTTAGGTGTGGTAATGATACTGTGGTTCTGCTTAAGAAAAAGTCCTTTAAGACGTTGCAGAATACCAGTGAACTGTTAAGATGTCTGGGATTTGCTTGAGAATAACATGGACAGGCAGGGGGAGGAGGGGACAATTGTGTACAGGCGAATGGAGATGAAGTAAAATTGGTCATGAGTTAAAGCTGGCCGGTGGGGGTTTATTATACTCTTCCTTTCACCTTTATGTGTTTGAAATGTCTCATCATGAAAAGTTAGAAATAAATACAATAAATTTCCCTCAGCATTCGTGTTTCAAGTCCAAGTGTACGTATGGGGGAATTTCCTGCCTTTGCCCAGTCCACTTGTATAATAAAAACATTTTTTGTTTTTTTATTCATGATATGAGTCAATATTTGGCCCAAGGCTTCGGGAACCCTTTGGTAAAGATGCATCTGGCAGCATTGAGGGCATTAGCGAGGCTCCAGTTGCCACACGCTTCCTTGGCTGTTCTGAGTACTGGCCACAGTGGCACTGGCCCTTGGAGTCAGGTTGCTGAATCCCTCTTGTCAGGACTCTGTTTCCCTCCAGTACCTGACCAGGAGGTCCCTCCTACAGTTTTTCTAAGGATGGGTTTCTGCAAGAGGCCTCAGATCCTGCCCCCATCCTCCCCTCAGGACAGGTGTGCACAGACCTTTCTGATGGGCCTTTGTTAAGGCCCCACATGAAACCAGAAGCCAGCCTTTGGTTGGCCTCCAGCATTGCAGTGGGAAGCAGGGAAAGTGTTCCCTTCCCATTCTTACTTTTGATAGAAGGAGAAGGGCAAGATGCGACTTGTGACGGTGCCTTGGACCTGATGGTATTTCCCATCGAGCCAGCGGTCAAAACTCCTTTACAGAAAATGCACACCTCCCTTCACATTGGATAGAGGCTCCTATTGCGTTTGCTCTTTGGGGCTCCCTAAAGAGTGAATCAGTGTGTGCAGAAAACTTTGGAAGGGGTAGGAAAAGAGGGCTCCTCGCTTGGGGTTTCTTATTGTTGGCTTGCCAGGTAGGTAGAGAGTGTTGATGGGGAGCAGGAGCACTATCCCTGTTTGTTTACATTGAGTCTGTTTTTGGTGTGTGGGAAGGAAGATGGGAAGCCCTGCAGCCCCTCTGGCTTCCTTGAACTTCTGCCTCCAGCACCTTCTTTGATTCTGTTCTTTCTTTTCCTTGCAAAGGCTCTGAGATGAGTCCAAAATGGAGAGGACATTAGGAGAACTGTCACAGTTTAAGCGGCTTGATTTGCTGTTTCCCAGTGTGGAGCTGCATGTGTTAAATCTGAGAGCATCAAGCCCCAGATACTGACTCTGCATCTGATTTTTAAACATCCTCTTTCAGCAGGTACCCACCGAGCTGAGCGCTCTTCTCCGTGCTAGGGAGACAGCAGTGAGCAAAGCGGACGGTGCTGCTTTAAATGGCGCTCTCATTTAAGTGGGGGATTCAGACAGTAAACCAGATAAGTAAGATGTGTACTGTGTTAGGTGGTAATAAGTGTTGTGGAGAAATTAAGCAGGGAAAGGGGATAATGAGGTAACAGGGTGGAGGGTGTTGAAATTTCATACAGGGTGGCAAGGGATGCAATGGTGGCAGGAGTACAGACAGGCCTGAAGAGATGAGGCAATGTGAGCAGTGGGGGTGTCTGGGCAGAGGGAGCAGCTAGTGCAAAGGCCCTGAGACTGTGGGCCTGATAAGACTGAGGAGCTCACAGGAGGCTCGTGTGGCTGGAAGAGAGAGTGGGAGGAGTGAGGGCAGAGAGGTGACCTGTTTGCAGATCACTTAGGATCTAGTACAGGTTTGTTTTTTCTCAGTGATAGGAAGATGTTGCAGGGTTGATTGATTCATTAAGTTTCATTAGATGTTGAATCATGACCACACAATCATGGTACCAGAGGAACAAAAAATAAGACACCCAGTTCCCTTCCCCAGATGCCACCACCATCCCAATTTCTTATTGGTGACCAGTTCCTTGATATTGCCTTATTTTAGGGAGTTTTCCGGTTTATATTAGATTAAGCCATGTGAAATTGCCTTTTTGTGGGTCAAGAATACTTGAATATTGGCAATTTTATAACTTTAAGCCTAATAGCTTCCTTTGGGATCCCAAGACTCTTACCAATCCTTTCTTGCCTTGTGTTGGTGATCAGAGGTGGAGACCTCCTTCGCCTTCCTGCATCCCACGCTTCTCTTTCAATGACTGGCACGTGTCATTGACACCAGTGAGTGCAAAGCCCCTGCCCCACCCATAGCCCCATACTCAGTATTGCTATTAAGCCCAACTAGGGCAGCTTCTTCCTACTGGAACCTTACCCAAGGATGGCGTTAGTCATTCTTTGGCTTTCTGCAGCCTGGTGCCACCAGTTCTGAAATCTCAGATAACTCCCAGAGGGAGGGGCACCCCTGGACTCTTGCCAGATGTTTGACATGACTCATGTGGTGGGGGTGCTCCTTGGGGCCCGGCAGAGCTCCTGGGCATTCTGGATCAGTAACTGAGCAGAGTAGCCAGCAGAGCACCCAGCCTGGAGTGTCCACAGCAGTACCTGCTGGGACTGTGGAGGCTTGAGCTGTGGGAGGTCAGAGGAATGATGGTCTGGACTTGGGATAAAGCTCCTCCTGTGGGTTACACCCCTGTGCTGACCAGAGTCACATGTCACTGGAACCCTAGGGCACTGGGCTGGGTCCTGAGGGGCAAAACAAACATCAAGGAGATATGGATGCAGCTTTGGGGGAGCTCAGTCAGGAAGTTGTGTTAGTCGGTTTGCCTTTTGGTGCAGACAATAGTAATAACAGCAGCAACACACAGGTAATTTGTATAACATCTACTGCATACTAGTGCTGTGCTAGGGCTTCCCAGTTCAGCCTCCCCACAACCCTGAAAGATAAGCACTCTTATTTTTCCCCTGTTGCAGATGAGGCATCTAAATTAAAATAACTCACCCAAGGGGGTCACACAGCTAGATAATGGTGGTGACATGATTTGGATCCAGGGAGCCTGACTCCAGAGGCCTCACTTTGAACTCTTCATCACCATGTACTTCTGCAGTGGTTCTCAAACTGGGACCCACCATCAGAATCCCCTGGAGGGCTTATCAAAACCCAGATTGCCAGGTTCTACCCAGAGTTTCTGATTCAGTAGGTCTGGCTTCAGAATTTGTATTTTAACAAGTCTCCAGGTGTTCCTGTGCCTGGGAGCACTTTTCTAGAGAACCACTGATCTACTCTAATAGGAAACCCAGCTGAAATTGTCCTGAAATCAGATATATGATCTGATTTAACAAAGAAGCCCGTGGGTGGGCAGCACCAGGGTTGTCTAAGCAGTCACAGTGCCTGTAGGCAAACCTTCTCTGTTGTGCCACTCTGTCATCCTTGGTGTGTCTCATGTGTCCTTAGACTCCCCTCGTGGCCACAAAATGATTGCCATAGCTCCATTTGTCACATCCAGCATGCAGAAAGAGGGCATCTCTCACTTGCTCTGTCTCTTGAGAAACCAAACCTTTCCTAGATGCCCCACCTCACAGATTCCCTTGTATCTCATTGGCCAGTGCTGTGACACATGACCATGCCTGGGCAAATCATAGGCAAGGGCTAGTCAGGATTCCCTCTGAGGCTGGAATGGAACTGTCTTCACTTGAAGTACATGAGGAGAGTGGCTACAGGAATGAAATTGGGGTACTATTCAGGAAAGGACTGGGAGAAGGGGGTGAATATGGGCAGGCAGACACCTGGATGGGCTACAGAAGTTAGTGAAACAAAGTGGAAGCATAGCACCCGGTTATTTTTGTGTTATTGTACTTAACTTTATTTCAAAGTTACCTGAATGAAGACATAGCTTTTTGTTGTCCAGTCATGTCCACCTTTGAGAATGTGATATGCACAGAGTCTTTATATCACAGAAGCTCCAGTCTTGTCAAGAAACCAAAATTTCATGTGAAAATTTAAGGTAACCCAAGCTGGGTGACGAGGTGGCAGTGTGCATGGTGTTTGAAAGCATTCCCTCTGCTCCGAAACACCGGGATCTCCTCTCTTTGGTCCTGACCAGTTCCTGTGCAGGGTGCCCCTCGCAGAGGCTCAGCTTCCTCATCTTGAGGACTGCCTCGTAGGGTGGTTGTGTGGATGAAGGGAGAGGATGTGGGTCAAGTGCTTACCTCCCAGACTCGGAAGTGCTCAAGAATGTGGCCTCTGCTGTTAACATACAGTTGACCCTTGAACAGCTCGGGATTAGGGGCTCCAATCCCCCGAGACCAGTCTGCATATATTTTTTGATTTCCCCAAAACTAATAGCCTACTGTTGACCAGAAGCCTTACCAATAAACAGTCGGTTAACATATTTTGTATGTGATATGTATCATCTACAATAAGCTAGAAAAAATAAACTTAATAAGAAAGTCATAAGAGAAAATACATTTATAGTATTAACTGAGAAAGATCCACATATAAGTGGACCTGCGCAGTTCAAACCTGTGTTGTTCAAGGGTCAACTGTATTGTGTGTGATACATGCCATTGAGTTAGCTTCAACTCCTGGTGACCCTGTGAATGAGTGATGTCCATGGTGATCCATCCACAACAGCCCTACTCAGTTCCTGTAAACTCATGGCTATGGCTTCTTCTTCTTATTTTTTTAACTTATTTATTTTCAACAGTAAGTTATATATATTTTGCATTGTATGTTCACCGCCCATGGTTAGATTTCTTTCTGTCACCACATGTTTGGCCCCTTTTACTCCATCTACCTCTCCCCTCCCCGCTTACTCTCTGGTAACCAATAGTCTATTGTCCATGTCTATGAATCTCTGTTATGTTTGTTGCTTTTAGTTTTATATCCCATATATAAGTGATCATGTGATTTTCAACTTTTTCTGTCTGGCTTATTTCACTTAGCATGATTATCTCAAGGTCAAACTATGTTGTCACAAATAGCAATATTTCATCTTTTCTTATGGCTGAGTAATATTCCATTGTATATATTTAGCCAATCATCTGTCGTGGGACGCTTCCATGTCCTGGCCACTGTGAATAATGCTACAATGAACATCTGTGTGCAAATATCTTTTTAGATATGAGTTTTCAAGTCTTTGGGGTAAATACTCAGTAGAGGGATTGGTAGATTAATTCTTAGTTTTTTGAGGAACCTCCATACTGTATTCCCTAGTGGCTGTACCATTATGGCTTCTTTTATGGCGTCATTCTATCTCATATTTGGTTTTCCTCTTTTCCCGCTGCCTTCTTTTTTTCTCACACTATTGTCTTTTCTAAAGAACTCTGTCTTCTTATGATGTGCCCGAAATAGGACAGCTTCAGTCTTGTCATTTTTGCCTATAGTGATGTTGTAGACTTCACTTGTTCTGGGACCCACTCGTTTGTCTTTCTGGTGGTCCTGGGTGTCCATAGAGCTCTCTTCCAAAGACTTTAGATGAATCTTTTTTTTTTTTCTATCAGCTTTTTTAACTGTCCAGCTTTTGCATCTGTTCATAGTAATTGGGAATTCGAGGGTGTGGATGATCTTGGCCTTGGACTCCAGTGACACATCTTTGTTCTTGATGATCTTTCCTAATTCTGTCATTGCTGCCCTTCCGAGTCTCAGTCTTCTCTTGATTTCTTGGCTACAGTCTTCATTTGAATTGATGACTGAACCAAGATAACCAATATCTTTTGCCTTTTCCCCATCTTCACTGTCTGTAGTAATTCAGGAGTCATGATTTTTGTCGTCTTGGTCTTCACCTGCAGTTCTGCTTTAGTACTTTCTTCTTTCAACTTTCATTAGAAGTCATTTCAAATCATTGCTACTTTCTGACAGTAGGATGGTGTCATCTTTAAATCTGAAGTTATTGATATTTTTTTCACCAATTTTTACCCCTCCTTTTTCTGAGTCTAGCCTGGTTTATGAACAATATTAAGTGACTTATTAATTGAATAATTAAATATCATTTAATAATCCTGCCCTATCCTCCCAACAACCGAAGAAAGTGACCATCCGTGTTGCAGACTAAAATCTTCTGTGAGTTCCTGTTGCTGCTACTGCTGGACACAATGTAAGGCAGCTGTTGCCTCGCAGGACTGCAGCGCGACTGAGGAACAAAGTGCGGGCTCTGGAACCAGACCGCCCGCATGCAGGTCCTGGATCCGTCTCGGCTCCCTCTGTGACCTTGGGCAAGCCACTCAGCCTTGCAGTGTCCATTTCCACATCTGTTCAGTGAGCTGGTGGTGGTACTGTCCTCCAGGGTTCTTGGGATGGTCCAGGGCATTACAGCTTGGAAAACTCTTAGAACACTGCGGTGCTTGGCCCACTGTGAGCTGTCACCACAGTGAGCTGTATCTGGTATTTGTTCACTGTTTTGTGTCGGTTTGTTCACAGGAGACTGGGTGGGACTATGCAGTTTTGTTTGACACTGTGTCTTAGTGCCTGAGTCAGAATAGATATGTTGTATATTTTTTTGTGGATGAAAAGAATGGCAGTATATTTTTTCCCCTTCAATTGCCCAGAATTTAAATTATTTGACCATAATTAGCCCCTATTTTGAAGGTATAAGCTGAACCCGATTGACTATGAGGTCAGCCTGTGATAATTGCAGCTGATAGTTATTGAGCATTTTTGTGGGTTGGGGCTGTGTGCTCACCCTAAAGATCTCACTGACTTCTCACACCCCAGTTCACATATGAGGAAACTGAGGCCCAGTGGGGAGGATCAGTCTCTCCTCTTGAGAGAGATCTAGTGCAGTGGTTAAGATCTGAAAACCAAGTCATTCTGCTTGGGTTAATTCTCCACCATTTTCTTGCTGTGTGACCTATGGCTGTGACTTCTCCGTTCCTGAACTTTCTCATCTAAAATAGGAACGATGATGGTACTTACTTAGAGGGTAGCTGTGAGGGCCAGGGAGAGAATTCCATGAAGTGCGTGTATAACAGGGCCTTTCGAAGGCTTGACTTCTGGTTATTATGAGGCTCGGCCATCAGTTGTGCTTCCAGAGCTGGCCAGGGCGTCTGAGCAGCAGTGTTTAATCATTAAGCTACCTTGCCTCTGTGAGCTAGCTCCCCATCTGCCCGGGGCAAGGAGCCCATCTTTGGATGGTGAGGTTGTGAATGAAGGGGGCAGGTGCAAGCCCAGGGCAGGGGATGCTGTGGGCACAGATCCAGCCCTGGCTCTGTCAGCAAACAGGTGGCCCATTCCTGGATGGGAGGTCACAGGTGAGCTGTCTTTGTTACCTTCGGCTTTCTCTTAAGCCCATTCAGGCTCCTCAGACCACGTGTCTGATGAGTAAGGGGTCCTTTTATTTTCGTCCCCTAAAGGGACTGTTGGCAAAGCAGCCCTCTGAACGTGTCTGTTCCCGAAACTAGCCAGCTCTTGGGGAACTCCGGCGGCTGGCCTGTTCTTGTGGCTACTGAATAAGTTGCTGTTCGGAGCTGGCGGGGCAGGTTCCCATTTCCGCATTCCAGACACCCACAGCAGGCTGGGGGAGGCACCACCTGAGGGTGAGGGCGGCCTGCAGAGCTCAGGCAGGTGGCCTTTGCCTGGCGAAGATCTGGACAGGAGCCTCGAGTGTGCCTGGAGCTCCCCTCACAGTCATCTTGCCTACTTTGTGATTGGGGCTGTGTTCGTGACATCTTTTAGGTGAGTGATGTGTGCTAAGTTTGGTAGTGAACTGTAGAGAAAGTGAATACTGTTTCTTTATTTCAGGAATTAGACTAGTGGCTTTTTTTGTTTTCTTTTTTTCCTCCTGCCTCTCCCATAAAATGTTTACCTGTCTGCTCCAAACTGTGAAGAGAGGGTGGGCGGAGTATGGAGGGAGTGAGAAAGAAATGGAGGATATTTCTCCCAGGAGGAGAAATCAGTGAGTGTTGAGCTCCTTTGTTGGCAAACTTCTGTGCCAGGGGCTGTGGGGCATCCCCTGGGCTCAGTGGTCTTGGGTGAGTTCCTTTCCCTCTTTGGGCCTCAGTTTCTTCATCTGATGAAATGGGGAATAGGAGCAGTACTCACCCGTCCAGTATATGTGAAGAGCCTACAGCCTGACTCCTTGTCTCACCTTATCTTGGATTCTCACCAGCTGCTGGCTGTACTCCAGCTACACTGGCCTCTTGAAGTTTCTCCCGCAAGGCCTTTGCCCTGGCTGTTCCCTCTGCCTGAACTGCTTCCCCCAGTATCCCCAAATCTCCCTCCCCCTTCAGGTCTCTGCTCAAATGTCACCTTCTCAGTGAGGCCTCTGTCCTCAAATAGCACCTTCTCCATCACTCTTTAGCCCTTTACTCTGCTTTATTTTTCTTCATAGTATTTATTCCCACTTGACCTATATTACCTGCCCCCCAAGTATAGGCTCTGTGAAAGCGCAGGGACTTAGGTCTCTATCCTTGCAGAACAGTTCTTAGCACATGGTAGCTGTGAGATAAATTACTTTATGAAAGAATTTATGATATCAGGTGCAGGTGCAACACTGTCCAAGGATGGGTAGCTGTCTCCATTCGGGATCTGAGCAGAATGTCAGTATATCCGCAGACCTGTGGCTATGGGGGAGGTGGCATGCACACACTTCTCCTTGGTCACCCAGTGGTTCTTGGGCCTGCCTGCAGCATTCAGTCCTCTGATTCCTTGTCTGCCACCCGCTGCAGTTTGTGTGGTCCAGACCCTGGCAGTGGCTCATCTGAACAGTCTGGATGAACGTGACGTGGAACAGACAGTCTTGGCCCTAGTGAGGGTACAGGATGTGTGCAGGTTAATTAGGTGGAGAGGCTTTGTTGAAACACCACACGTGTGCGCACACACACACGTGCACATGTGTATGTGGAAAGCCGACTCTATCGCCAGACGCTGCTTTGGTCTTTGTGTGGTGAGAGGATCAAGGAAATAGGATTTAACTGGCCAGGCGCAGTTTATCGGTCTCCCCTGCCTTCACAGGCAATAATTCTTGTTCTGGTGCCGAACAGGTTTTAATTAAATGGTGAGCCTGAAGAGTCTCACTGTGTAATAGCTGACACCTCCTCAGCAGTTTTCTGGCTCCCAGTGTCAGCAATTGATTCTGTAAAAATGCCCTGGGCAGGGCTTCCCTCCGCTCAGGGGAGCAAGGCCAGTGGCCCACCCGGGTTCCTCCCAGCAGCCTGAGGCACCGAGGGACTCAGGCGCGGGCAGTACACACCTCGCACCTGGGGGCTACCGCTGTCTGAAGAATGTGTGCTGCGTGAGAGGCGCCGCCTCCTGCAGCTTCTGTGTTCTCCAAGTGCAACGGCTTGGGTGTTGGGGACTATCCTGGGAGGCCATTGTGCACAACACTCAAGCCCCAGCACTGTCCAAACTCGGGGCATGACACTTACTTTCTCTGGGCCTCAGTTTCCTTATCTGTAAAATGGGAGTCATTAATAGTACCTGAGTTAAATGAGAAGTTAAAGGGAGATCAGGTGAGACTCAGCACTGTATCTAGTGCATAGAAAGCACTCAGTAAAAGGGGACGATAGTTATTTTTAATGAATTGATTTCAAGCCCCTTTTTGAGTTTTTAATTGTCTTAGTTGTGGGCTCCTTCTTTCCTCCTCCTCCTCCTCCTCCTCCTCCTCCTCCTCCTCCTCCCTGCCCCACCCCCAGTTCAGCATCCTCCCACAGTCCTTTGCCCGTGGTAACAATCAGGTCCTGTATGCACCTTTTTATGTTTTGCTCCGCGGTTCTGTAATCCTATAGGAGGAAACATTGTCCTGTAGGGGATAGTACTGTCATTTTTCTGCGTTTGCTACTCTTATATGGCAGTACTGCGTGGAAATGCCTCTGGATTCTCAGGAGGCACTACAGTTTGCTCTTTTTAATGGCTGTGTAGTGCGTGGCAGTGTGGGTGTACCGTAATTTGTTTGACCAGGCCGTCACTAATGTGCATTCCCTTTGTTTATAGTTTTTTTTCCCAAATTATTATTTTTATCGATAGCCTTCTTTAATTAGATCGTAGGTGTCCAACCTGCTCAGCTGCCTTGTTAACTGAAAGGCCTTTGAGAATGAATATGAAGTAACATTAGTGTAATGATGCCTCTTGCCCAGATAGGAGATACATTTTCTGAGGGTTCTCACCACGTCCTGCACAGTGTTGAACCATCTACTTTAAATGCTTTTTAATTATAAAAACTTAATAGATTTATTACCCTTAATACAGATTAGTTGTGCTGTGCGTACTTACAAAAAAGAGTGACAGAGAAGGTTCATGTTTTTTTTTTTTTTTCCCATATTAACAACCTTCAAAAATAGGAATAGGCAAGGATTGTGTTAGGTTTGTGATCAATTGGCATGTGTTTTTTTACATAAGGAATATATTTGGCTTCATGAAACTTGTAGTGGTGTACCCAGATAGAGGTCTGTTCCAGTTCTCTATTGCTATGTGACTAGCCACTCCAAAACTTAACGCCTTAAAATGAGGACAGTTTATTATTTTTTGTGAATCTTTGGTCCACTGAGGTTCATCTTGATGGTTTTTGGAAGGTCTTGCTTTGGATTCTCTCATGTGGCCACAGCCAGAGGGTGGATAGGGCTTGTTCAAGATGATTTTACTTACATGGTACTTTAGAGATGGCTGGGTTCCTCGTTCTTCATGTAGTCCCAGAACCATGTGGCCTCACCCACCAGTAGCTGGACTTATAACATGGCAGCCCAGGGCTTCCTAAGCCTTCTTAAGGCTTAGGTCCAGAACCGACCCATCATCACTTCCGCCTCATTCTGTTTGGTTAAAGAGAGTCATGGAGTCGGTCCAGATTCAGTGTGGGAGGGAAGACAGAAGACTTGAGTTCATGGAGGTGTGGTCCATTGGAAGCCATCTTTGGAGACTGGCTACCACAGCTGTCATTTTCTCATGAAAGGAGAAGTGCAGAAGCCAGGAGGACTGGGTGGGGCTGCAGCTTACCCTCTTTTCAGAGCCCCAGGCGCCTCTCTATCTGCAGTGCCATCCTTAGCCTCATAGTCATAGTATGACAGCTGCTCCACCTCTAGCCCCACATCCTGTTACATGCAGCAAGAAGCAAAACTCTAAGGAAGGGAGACAACACCTCTGTCAGGAAACCGAAGGCTTCTCTAAGATTCTTAGCAGACTTCTGTGTCTCTTTGGCTAGAACTTTGTAACATGACTACCCCTTGCTATAAGAAGTCTTAGAAATCCAGTTTTTAAAGCTGGGCTTATCACTACCCTGAACAAAGGGTCGGTAAGGAAGAAGTGGGTAGAATGGACATGCTGGCTAGGCATCTAGGACTGGTCTGTTCAGACAGTCAAGGAAGTGGGTAAACTGAGGCAGCACGTATTCGATATTCAACTGTTTAGTAAATACCCAGGATGGGCAGTGCACTGACTGGGCTTCTTACCAGGCTGTAGGGATCAGGGGAGTGAACACCTCTTGGAGTTAAACTGACCGGGATCATCTGCAGGCCTTGACCAGATATTTGTGCTGCTTTTATCTTTCATGTAGATGTTTGAAGTTAGACTGATAATAATAACAACGATAGCCAGTGTCATTAAGGGCTTATCCACTGTGTAGAGGAGCTATGAATCAATTCAGTCTTCGCAATGGCCCAGTGAAGTAGCACTGTTATCCTCCCTTTTCAGGTGCAGAAACAGAAGCACTGAGAAGCTAAATAACTTACCATAGGTCCTATGGCTAAAGAGTAGTGCAGTCCACATGCAAGCTCCAGTGGTCTGGCTCTGGAATCTGTGTCTTGAACCTCTGTGCTTTACGACTTTAGTTTATACAGGAAACATTTCTTTTTGAAATGAATATGTAAGTGACAGCAGAACAAAACAGGCAATGGAAACCACTTACTGCTCCATCCCCTTCACTCCTTCCTGCCTCCATTGGTACCGTCTGTTGGTAACTTGGTGTACATTCTTCTTCACCTCTTTCTAAATGCATTCTATTTATTAAAGATGGCATTTGGGCACACAGCATTGGGTTCAGCATAATCCTTGATGATTGGTATACTGATACCTATTATAATGAACAGCTCTTAGCCTACCGCCCACCCAAGAATGAGAATATTACCAATAAGTTATGTGACCTTGTGTGTGTTGCGTGGTCCTTCCTATTCAGGGCCCTGCCTGCTCTCCTCGAGGTGACCACTGTCTTGAAGTTTTTGTTTATCATCTTTGTCTCAAAAAGAATTATTTTTGAACTTTATACAGCTGATAATTATACTGTACATAGTCTTCGGGGACTTGCATTTTTCACTTAATGTTATGATTCTAAGATTGATCCAGACTGATATAGCTGTAGTCCATTCATTGATTACTGCTATGTAATATTCCACTGGCTGAATATACTACCACATTTTTGTTTTACTCATTTCCATGGCAATGGACATTTCATGCCAGATTTTTTGCTGTTCATGAATGTTGTTACACTTATTTCTGGTTGTACAGAGGAATTTCTTTTGGGTGTGTATTAGGCCTGAGATTGATGGGTTGTAGAACGTGACCATCTTTAACTTTGCTAAATATTGTCAAACTATTTTCTAAACATTTCCACCAAAGATGTTGAAAAGTTCTTGTTAATTCTGTGTCCTTGTCATACTGGGTTTTGGGAAGCTTTTTTATTTTTGTCTGATAGATATGAAATGAAATCTCATGGTTTTAATTTGTGTTTCCCCGAAGACTAGTAAGGCAAATACTTTTTCATTTATGTTTCTTCTTCTGGATGTAACTTGTTCATTCCTTTTGTTTCTTTTTCTTATTGATTTCTAGGTGTTCCTTATAAATCCTGGTTCTAATCCTGGGCAGCAGCCTATTTAACCTAATGAAAATTTTATGATTCTTTTGTCATTTCCTTGGCTGTCTCCTCTCCTCTGTCCGCCTTCCCCCCATTTCCATGGTACCTCTTTGTGTAAGCCTAGCTTAGAGTGATTCACTCTTCTTTGGAACAGTTCTCAATTTATGGGCATTGTTATACATTTGTATAGCTATATGACTATACCTGTTTCACCCCCTCTATCATAGCTTTTCGATCCCAGGCATATCAACTAGGATTAGGTCAGCTGCATATAATAGAAAATTATATATAAAACAAAATGCCAATGGCCTAAGCAAGATAGAAGTTTATTTCCCTCTCACGTAAAGGACCCAGTGGTAAGCAGTCCAGAGCTGCAGTCTTATTAGGCACCCAGGTTCTTTCTACTTTTATGCTCCACCATCCTTATCCCATCACCTCATTGTTCAAGATGGCTGCTCAAGTTCCAGCCATTACGTCCCAGCAAGCAGGAAAGATGGCGTGGACAGGGGTACCCCTTTCTCTTTAAAAAAGCTCAACAGAAGTTGCACATGATAATTCTGCTTGTAACTCTTACCCAGAACTTAGTCACAGTACCACGTATACACGCAAATGAATCTAGAAAATGTAGTCTTTATTTCACGTGGCCTTGTTTTTAGTTAAAAATCTTATTCTATTGGATTAGGCAGCCAGCAACTTTACCAGTTCTGAAGTGTTCTCTAAAAATGGCTCTTGAAGCTCCCAGACACTAGGATGGTACCTCTAGATGATGACCATTTTGCGTTTTTATTTACTTATTACAGATATTTATTGAGCTCCTGTTTTGTGCAGGCACCATTCCCGGAGCTGGGAAGACAATAATGAACTGGATTATTTTAAAACTAAATATTTCAGTCTTTATCTGTGCAAGATAAGGGTTCTTTACAGACATAATGACAATATTATTGTCATGATTATAACAACAATAATTGCTCGACATCATCTAGTATAGCTTAGTGTTAACATTTCCGATCTTCTCACAAATATCTTTTTAAAATTGATGTGTTCCAGTCAGTACCCAACAAGATCACTGTTGATTTGGTTCTCAGGCCTGTGAAATCTTATTTAATCTATGAATTTTTCCTCTTTTTTTTTTTTAAATAGGAATTTGTTGAGAAAAGCCATGTCTGTGTCCTGTAGATTGCCCACAGTCTGTTTCTGGCTGACTGTGTGCCTGTGTCTTCTGGGAATGGGTAGTTGGTTTAAGAGACTGGATCAGATTCAGGTTTGAGATGTTCACACACACACACACACACACACACGCACACACACACACCCCTATTTTTATGTGGGGGAGGGGCAAGACACTCCTAGGTGTTGCTACCTATGTATGCATCCATTAGGAGGAATGTAAAGCCTGTCGTCTCTCCGATGTTCTGTAGTGTTGACGGCCATAAATGACTATTGTCTAGACCCATGATCTCATTTGGGGTTTGCAAAATTGTGACATTGTAATTCTAGCCGCCTCTTCATTTATTAGCTGGAATATTCCTCTAGAGAGAAACCTCCCTCATCTATTATTCAGTTATCCCAAGGGTGTACTGACTTTTTGAACTTTTGTTTACATTAGAAATGAATATTGAACAGTTGGGCTCATGGTTTCTAGTTGGCTGATTTTTCTGCTGTCTTTGTGTTGTGTTCGTTCATTTGATACTGGTTTCTGCTGCTGCCCACACCCCATGTGGACTTGGGAGTGAACAGATTAATGGGTCACAGCCCTCTCGCCGTGTGGGCACAGCCGCTCAGGCCTTACCTTTGACCAGTGTTAGTCAGTGTAACCAGGGGGAGAAGGGTCTGACTCTAAACTGTAGACATTTCCCTTTCTCCCTCTTCTCAGGCCGCGCATTTTGAAACCTGCAGCTTCTGGAGAGTCCTTGCTCCAGGCCAGGGAATAAACCTTTACACCTGGGGCAAGAGGTTTTTGAGTGTTCGAATTTTTCCTGATCTGAAACTCCATTTCTAGACAAAAGAACAATAAAGACTCGCTCCTAGAGAGGATAGTCTTCCTAGTGGCCTGGCTGAGGGCAAGCTCCGCCCCCAGCCACTTTTGTCTGGGTCATAAATTCTTTAGAGCAACCAGCATGCTTGACATCATTTGGATGCCTTGGGATCAGTTTTTCATTATATCGTACAGTCCCTAAGGCTTTCTTTTCTCCTAGAGTTGATGGCACATTTTTTGGGGTGGGGGAGTTTGAGGTGGAATATAGAATTAATTCATTCACTCATCAACTTGGTCATTTGGCAGATATTTATTGAGCATCACATATGTTTTAAATGCTGGTGTCAGAGCCTGAGAAAGCCCATTCTCTTGGAGTTTGGGTCCAGGTTGAAGTACACAGGTGATAAAGTAGTAAACAAATTAATAACACAGTTTGGGGTGGGGATGAATAATCCTCCGGAGTCATAAAAGCTGAATGGCGAGAGAGGCACACCTGCAAGGTGGCAGAGGCTGTGGGAGGCTGAGTAACGGGTGTTGGGGGAGAGCTTCCCTGGGGTGGTGACACACTGGCTGAGACTGGCATGACACAAAAGTGCCAGCCCTGTGAAACGTCTGGGGGAAGAGCCTTCCTGGCAGAAGGAAGAGCTAGTGCAGAGATGCGGAGGCAGGAATGAGTTTGGTGTGTCAAGGGACAGCAGAGTGGCTGGTACAGCTGGAGCATGATAGAATGGGGTTGAAGGGTGGGCAAGGGTGAGAGCCTGGTGGAGAGTTTGGGTTTTATCCTCAGTGCCATATCTCTCTTACTCGCTCTGGCTACTGTGAGGAGCGCAGATGGAGGAGGCGGGAGTGGGCAGAAGACGAGTGGTGTGGGAGGGAACCCATACTAGAGTGGGGAGAAGCGTATGGTACCAGACGTGTGTGGTGGCATGGGCGCTCAAGAGAAGTGTGTGGCCGACAGCTTGCCAGGGAGTGGTCAGAGTGGGTAGTGAGTGGGGCGAAAGATTTCCCAGGGGCATCTGGCTTTGGTCTACAGGTTTGGGTACAGTAATAACAGCTCAGCGCCCCCTTTAACATGAGCTGAGCGTCCTGCTCCCATAGTTTAACCCTCATTACAGTAAATTCTTATTCCCCATTTTGCAGATGAGGAAACTGAGGCCCAGAGAAGTGAAGCCCTTGATCCTTGTCTCACAGCTGGTTGTGGAAGGGGTTGGAACCTGGGGAGGCTGACCCACAGTCCACTCTTGTTCCCCTTTTCTCTCACTCCAAGCATGGCTGTTAATTCATGATGTTGACACAGCCTGCGCCCAGGAGGAGCTAAATGTCAGTGTTCTACATTTATGAAATTACGAGAGGATGAAGTTCTCATCAGTGGCCCTTTCAGGATCCCCACTAACCTAGATCCTGACACACCTTTTATTACAGGTCAGAGAACAGGGACTTTCCGGTGACACATAATGTAACTTGACACGTGGGCCAGATAAAGTGTATATAGGCCCCAGACTTTGAGCTCCTGAGCCTGCTTAACTGATTGGGCCAAAAGTCTCCTTGCCCATCAAATCCTTCTTATCTTGTCCTTAGCACCCTACATGAAAGCGAGCTCACTCCCCTCCCCATGGGGCGTGTGTCCTGTGTGATACATGACTTTCCTTGGTGTCCTCCAGGAGAGAGGCCTGCCCCCCACCCGCCCCACCTGTGGCTCGTGTGAGAGGTGTGTTGAGTTTGGTCCTGCCTCAGCTCACTGCTTACCCTTCAGTGGCACTGACAGGCGCCGGTCATCGACTTCTGCTCGTGTTTAAGTGGCAACATTTTATATTGATCAATTTTTTAAAAATTCTATTAAAAAACCTTTATTGATTCAAAACTTAACAGAAGCTACACAGTGATTGTAAAAGAGTTCAAACACAAAGCAAAATGTAAAGCATGGAAGTTTTACATTCCTACTGTGACGCTGGCACCTGGCCGACCCCCGAGTCTCACAGCTGTCCAGGGGACATTAAGTGCCCTTCCTTCCTATGTGTGCAGTGGATTGTGCTTGTCGAGAGCCTGGGCTCTGGCACCACAGTGCTTCGGTCCAAACCCCAGTTTTGCTATATACCGACTTGGGCCTTAAAAAAAAAAAATTGCTTTGTGCCTTATTTTCCCCATCTGTAAAATGGTAGTGATGGTCCTAACCTCTTGGCTTGTAAGGATTCATTTATTAATGAATGTAAAAGAGTAGCACCTGGCATGGAATAAGCTCTCGCATGTTGGCTGTTATTACACACGTGTGTGTGTGTGTGGTTGTTTGCTTTACAGTCATACCTCTCTACCTGTGTTCTGTGGATTGCACTTTCCTTTAATAATCTATCTTGGGGGGCCTCCTGTGGTAGTGGGTCCAGGTTGGCCACGTTCTTTGCGTTCCATCCTGTTGAGGCCCTGTTATTAGACATATGGGTTGTTTCCAACTTTTGTTATTATAACTGAACATCTCACACAAAAAACCTTTGTTTATTTCTTAGATTTTTTTTCTTAGGACAAATTCCTGGAGTTGCAGTTATTGAAACAAAGTGTATAAATATTTTTAAAGATCTATTATATTTATTGCTAGCTTGTTTTCTAGAATCTGTTTCTTAAGTATATGTATTTCCTTGTCAGTTGTCTGTCTTTCTAGGGGGGTCTTTTTAATTTCTTACTGATTTGTAGAGAATCTTTACATTATTGACAATATGAATCATTTTGTTATATGTTGCAGATTTATATTCCTTTTTAATTTACCCTTTAATTTTTAAAATCTTTTTAATGTTTTTAAACATCATACTTAGGCTGTTATTTTTTCTTATATGCTCACCACCCTGATATCGTGAGGCCTGACAGCAGACTGCTGGCTTCCATCTTACCTTTCCCCTCCTCCTAGCTAGGTGGCATTGGGCAACTAACTTAACCTCTGTGTGTCACCTTCATCTTCTGTAAAGTGGAGTAATAGCTCCTACTCTAGGTCTCTGTGAGGACTAAATGATCCATGTAAAGTGCTTAGACTAGTGATTGGCACACAGTAGACACTTAAATGCAGTCATGCACCTCATAGTGATGGTTCAGGCAGCGACAGGCTACATGTGTGACCGTGGTCTGGTAAGAATATAGCAGAGCTGGAAAATCCGGTCGCCCAGTGACCTGTCGTCATAACGTAGTACGATGCATTACTTGCGTGTTTGAATACTTGATGATAACAGACTGTATTACTGGTTTATGTGTTTACTATGCTATTTATCGTTATTTAGAGCATACTCTTCCTACTTATAAAAACTGCTGTGAAACTCTATGCCGCGTTACACTTGCCGCAGCCTCTTCCATCTCATTTACCGCGTCTCCCAATTGCATCGCTTCCTCTTGCGCTGGATTTCATCTCATGTTGTTCTGCACAGTAACGTGCTGTACAGGTCTGTAGCCCGTACGGCCTAGACGTGCACAAGTGCGCCCTGTGATGTTTGGATGACTGCGAAATTGCCTCAGGATGCCTTCTCAGAACGTGTGCCCCGTCATTAAGCAGTGCCTGACTGTAAATGTTGGTCATTGTGCCTTTCTCTGTTTCTCTGTTGCCTCTTTCTCCATTTCTGAGGGCAGGGATGAAGGTCTCAGGAGATACACTTAGAGCGTGTGTGGGCAGATATCATCAGGTGTTTCCTGCACACCTGTGCCATGTGCACAGGTGCTGGGGACACAGCAGGGCTCGGAACAGACAGGTTCTCACTCTTGGAGCTGACATTCCAGAGCAGAAGTGGACACTATTACGTACATAATGTAATATTAAATAGTGAGATGTGCTCTGAAGAAAATAGATCAGGGGTGAGTCTAGGGAATGACAGAGGCCATTGTTTGAGCAGAGGTGGCAAGGGCAGACCTCTGAAGAGGTGTTGTTTAGTCAGCACCTGAAAGATAAGGAGCCAGCATGGAAACATTTGAGACAGAGCATTCCAGACAGCACAGCAAATGCAAAGGCCCTGAGGTAGGACCTTGCAGAGCACGTTCTAAGAAGTACAAGGAAACCATTGTGGCCAGAGGGCAGTGAGGGAAGGGACAGAGAGAGTGGCAGGAGATGAGGTCACAGAGGGAGTCAGGTGGGAAGTTCTTAGCCTAGGTTCTTATAGTTGAAAAGAGGAACCTGTGTCAGGTCCACACAAGCCTAAAGGAATTCTGTGATGCCTCCGAGAGCCTGGGATAGGCATCGTCTGCCTGTGTCACAATCATTAGGCTCAGGGCAGTTTTCTCTCCATTTCCCACCTCTGCCTCCTCTTTCTCTTTGCTTTCGTCCCGCTCTGGGTTTCTCCCAGCATTTGGGTGTTCCATAGCTCTTTGCTTTATGGAGTTCCCAGCTCCCAGCCAGGACTTGACTGGCAGTCTCCATCCCACGACAGGGGGTCCGATTGGCCCAGCTTTGGTCAAATGGCTGCCTCTCATCCAGTGAGCTGTGGCAGGGCAATAAGATGACACACACTTCTTAAAAAACAGGGGTTCTCAGAAGCCCGGCAGACATTTCTTTGCCCTCTTGGCATCATTCCTTTTCTTACATATGAAACGTCCTTAACATGTAGGTAAGAACGTGGGCCAGACGGCCTGGATTCGGAGCTCAGCCACTTGCTAGCTGTGTGACCTTGGGCTTATCACTTCACCTCTCAGGGCCTCTGTTTTCTACCTGTAAAGTATGGAATAAAAGTTTCTATCTTAAGGGGCTATTGAGAGCACTGTATAAATTTGTATAAAATAATTAGTTCGAGCCTCATAGATAGCAACACTCAGGAAGTAGTACACAGGAAGTCTTAGTTATTATCATTATCATCCCCCTTATTTTTCCTTGCTGAGGCTGGAGAGTACTCTTTCATTGAAGCTGGGACTTGGAAATAAAGAGCCTGGAATTTATCCCAGCTCCACCACCAGCAACCAGCTCTGTGTCCTTGGCCATGCGAGTAATTTCCCTGGGAGCTTTGGTTTCTTCATCAGCATAGTAAGGAGACTAACAAGCTTACCAGGCTCATTCACTGAATGTACGTTTGTTGTCTCAGGTTTGGGGTGATTGCAGAAGTTCAAGAGATCCCAGGTGTCTGTGCTTAGTGCAGCCCTGGCTCCTGATCACACCCCATGAGTGTGAGCTAATGGCAATGCTGATATTAGGACCCGCCCCTACAGGACACTTCTCTACATGGCATAGCACCTGTTCCCTGTAAGCACGCCAGCCACCCCTTGGACCGTGAGCTCTGGAAGGGCGGGACCCAGGTCTGCCCCACTCGTTCCAGTCCCCTGGCGTGCAGTGCTGAGTGGGAGCACAGAAACGGTCACTGGCATCAGGCTTCTTGTGAGAGACAGAGCTGGAAAACAGCTTCTCAAGAAATGTTATATTTGTGCGTGGTCATCCCCATTCCTCAGACAGTGACTCTGAAGCCTGGCTGGTCATTGCCATCACCCGGGGAATCTTGGTAACAGCTGGGATTCTCTGGCCATATCCCTGGAGCATCTGGACAGGTGTAGCGACAGCCATTCATAGTTCTGTTGGTGTTTTCCTTTGGGGAACTGCTCTTCCACTATCCAGTCCATTCATTTACTGAGCCCTCCCTACTGTAAATATGACACTGCTTAGTCTAGGCACTGGGAATGAGAGTGAATCAGGTAGACAGCCCTGCCCTTGAAAATGGAATGAGATAACAGTACAGTCATGCATCACCTCTCAGGGCCTCCGTTCTGAGAAATACATTGTTAGGCAGTTTTGTCGTGTGTGAACATCCCAGAATGCGCCTACACAAACCTGGATGGTCTAGCCTACTGCACACCTAGACTGTATGATATGGCTTCTAGGCTACAAGCCTATACAATATGTTACTCTATTGAATACTGCAGGCAATTGTCACACAGCAGTATTTTTGTATCTAAATGTAGAAAAAGTACAGGAAAAATGTAGTATAAAAATAAAAATGTTACGCTGGTATAGAGCACTTACCATGAGTGGCACTTGCAGGATGGATGTTGCTGTGGGCGAGTCAGTGAGTGAAGGTGAGCGAACATGAAGGCCTAGGACGGGACTGGCCAGGCCTGTAGACTTTATACGCACTGTACATTAGGCTACACTAAATTTATTTTAAAATATTTTTCTTCAGTAATTAACTTTAGCTTACTTTAAACTTTAAAATTAACTTTCAACTCTTTGTAATAACACTTAGCTTAAAATATAGACACATTGTACAGCTATACAAAAATATTTTCTTTATACCCTTATTCTATAAGCTTTTTTCTATTTTGATTTTTTTTTTATTTTTAAATTTTCTTGTTAAAAACTAAGATACACACACATTAGCGTAGGCCTGCCGGGGTCAGGGTCATCAATATCATTGTCCCCCACCTCTGCACCTCGTCCCCCTGGAAGGTCTTCGGGGACAGTAACAGGCATGGCACTGTCATCTAGGATAGCAGTGCCTTCCTCTGGAACACCTCCTGAAGGACTCGCCTGAGACTCTTCTTGAGGAGGTGTCACTCATTTTAGAAATATGCCCATGGTGGTTTGCTTGGTTTGTTTCTTTTTTTCATCATAGATTTGCTTGTAAGCAGATAATACATGAACATCTTTCTCTATTAATGAAAACCTTTTGGTGTTGGGGTCCATGTTTTCAAACTTCTTAAGGAGCTCTTTGAGGCCAGCAAAGCTTCTGCTAAACCCTTCACTGTGGATTTTCTTGGGGTTGGCCGTTTTCTTCTCCCGCAATTTCCTTTTCTTTTGCCTGTTCTTCAGCTGCATATTCCTGTTCCAGTTCCGACAGCTCCTCATTAGTCCCTCAGGACCCGCCTCTAGGAGCTCCTCAGTGTCATCCTCATCCACGCCCAGGGTCAAGTGGTTTGCCATCTCAACCACAGCCTTGTGGACTTTTGCAGCTTTTGTGCTACAACATGGGAATTTTTCAGCTCTTTTATAATCTTCCAAGATCACCATCATATGTGCCGTCTGTCATTGAACAAAACATCGAAACATAGTTATGCTGTGTCTAAATGTTGAAACTATATCTTACAAGTTATAAATTGTAACTTATATAGTAGATAACTGTACACTGACCACATAATTGTATCACTGTCACTTTCTGATTGCAATAATTATATAAGTGAGAGGATATCATTCTTAGGAACATCCGTTGACTACTGTAGGAGTTAAAAATAAAAAATTCATCGAAAAAGGGAGGCAAACTAGTATTGGTCAGAAATCATGAAAATGACTAAAATATTTGTCTTTTTTCAGTTTTGGGAGTATTGTCATGAAGGCTCAGCCATACCAAAATGCTTTGTTGTACACAATAGGTTTCTAGTCAAGAAATCAGTGCATTATATGCACAATTTTGAGTTTAAAGATTCTAAAAACTTTAGTTGGTAGGATGCTTAAAGATTATGTTCATTTTCTTCTTTATATTTTTATGTATTTTTCACATTTTCTAGAAAGAACTTTTAGAAACAGGAAGAAAAGAACAATACACGTCTTTGGCTGGAGCTACCAGGAAGGAGGCACTTTCTTTCTACTGGGACACTAAGTTATGGGGCATAAGCCTAATGCTGTTGGGCCCGTCTTTGCCCAAGGGTTGGATAGACAGGAGATGGATATGATTGATTCCTGATCAGTTATTTGGATAACTAAAGTCAGAATAACCCTCATATGAACTTTTCAGGAACGTGAGCCAAAAATTTGCTTTTTTTCCCATAAGCCAGCCTGACTTGGGTCTCTTACTTGCAACCAAGAATCCTATAAGGAAAAATGCTCCTCGACTTACATTGGGGCATCATAAGTAGACCATATCATAAGTCAAAATGCATTTACTACATCTAATCCACCCAACATCAGGGCTTAGCCTCTCCTACCTTAAATGTGCTCAGAACACCTGCATTAGCCTGCATCTGGGCGTTTATCTTGAGTTGCATCTCAAGTGTCATTGCCTTCCTCTTCTCCTCACCAGAAACAGGAGACACAGATGGGCATTTTGTAAACATGATATGGGATGCAAAAACACGAAATAATATCCAGAAAACTCTGGCAGCACAGCCAGATACACTGTAGAGTATCAGTTCTTTACCCTCGTGATCACATGGCTGCCTGGGAGCTGCGGCTCGCTGCCCAGCAGACAAGGGAGTATCATACCACATATCACTAGCCCAGGAAAAGATCAAAATTCAGAATTTGAAGTACAGTTTCTACTGAATTCTTATCGCTTTTACACCATTATAAGTCGAAAAATTTTAAGTTGAACCATCATTAAGTTGGGGATCATCTGTAATGCAGTAATTTTAGTGGGTCCTAGAATCTCTGTATCTTATATAAAATTCTCCACACATGATTTTTATGAATCAGATGTTTGAGAACCACTTTGCTAGACTTTTTTTTCTGAGTACCAGTTTACAGACTTAAATGAGCAACAGACTTGCTTGGGGAATCTGCTAGAAATACAGAGGCTCTGCGCCACACTGCTGGGCCTGGGGCAATGGGGCCTGCCTTTCTGTGTTTTGAGCAACATCCTGGGAGATTGGATACATATCAGATTGAGAAGCACTCTGATAAAGTGCAAGATTGTGCCCTCTTAAGACCTCACCCAGGGAGGCAGCCCAGGGTCTTTCTCAATTGAAAATATAATTTGAGTCTAGATCTTCTTTGGAAAAACCATTCCTTTCCTGCTTGTTACCCAGCTGTGCACACTGTTTCAGGTTTTAGAAGAAATTTGGTTAGATGTGTGAGCTTTATCAGTATAACGATTTAACCAGCGTGCAGCCCCTTAAGCAAGTTTGGAAAGTTCATGCTGCGATGTTCCTTCAGATTCAAAACAAAGTCTGCTCTTGAGGAATTTTGATAGTGGTAGAAACATTCAAGAGGGTGCTCGTTCGCTTATTAGTGAATGCTTCTCGTGTGTGTGTGCGCGTGCGTGTGCGCATGCATGCATGTGTGTACATACACACGTGTATGTACCCATACTTGCTTGGAGGGGAAGGAGGGGCCCACAGCCTTTTCACTGGGGTGAAACGGAGTCTTTTGAGTTGACCCATTGGGCTAGAAAATCTCTCTTTAAGTACTGTCTCGTAGCAGCTTTGCTTTTGAGGCCTGAGGGGGCGCCGTGTGGAGCCTGAAAGACTGCCCTGTTGGCTCTAGCCCCAGGCACGTGTGACTTTTCCATTGTCTGAAGTCTTTTTTTCCCCCAGGATTTGTAGCCCATGCTGAGTTCCTGTAGTTCAGCTACTGGGAATTAGGCAGTGGCCAGGATTATTCAAATCTAAACTCATCATCTTCAAATATTTTTGTTTGTGTCCCCTCAACAGAATTTTGATAAACCTCATCTCCTTGTACATTATGAAGCTAACATCTATAAAAATTTTATAGTACCTTTAAAATTTTTTATATGTGGAAGAAATAAAATAGTACATATTTTGTAAGACAAAATAAGATGCAGGTGGACTGCAATTGAAAAAATTATTTTATATGATTAGACAAAATAAAACCCATGGAATCTGAAATAATCACGTTAATTTTTACCCTGGGATGTTCTCTGGCAAATTTTAAAAAATTGGTTGGTCCTGCAAAACATTTTAATTAAGCAAATCAGGGCCACTAATCTATGCTGCTTTGACTGTGCTCAGTTTAGGGGAGGAAGCCCAGCATGGGCCAGAATATCCCATTCTTAAAACCAAGTTTCATATTTAACAAAAATGTGTGTGTATTAGGGAAGGACAGGCAAGTCCAGGGGCCTGAGGGTCTTTATTACTCATTAAGACCCCTTCCCCCAAACCAGTTTTGATGTTTTTGTCGTTTGGAGGCCTAGTGCTCCGTGGGAAGAAGTGGGCGGTTGTGCAGTGTTGGGTAGGCAATTGAGAAGGCCAGCCGAGTTGCAGTCAGACCTGTCTTAGGAAGGGGAATTTGTGGAAGTTGAGGATCTGAACATGGCCTCCCCTTAAAAACAGTTGTGCTCTTGGATCCATGAAAAGTCTCCATAAACCCCTGGGGATAAGCTCATCCAAGCCTGAAGCTTAGAGAATCTGGCTTTTTTTTTTTCTTCTTTTATTTTACAGATCAAGAAGAAGTCCAGAGGTAGGGGGGTAGGTAAAGTTACAGAGGTGGTTAACTGGTTCACCAGCACCACCACGTGGCATAACCACCGCCATCATTGCAGACCCAGTTTCTCTCCTTTTCTGGCTCTGTAGACTTCTTCCTCCTGTGTCGCGAGACCACTCTGGCAGCCCCAGGTGTTCTGGCCAGTGTCTTAAAGGAGTAGGAAGCTAGGCACCTTCTTCTGAAGCCCCACACAGATGTCTTCGAAGCCATGTCTATTTGATGCAGGACAGGGTAAATTTCCCCGAGGTGGTAGGAGGGAGACCAAGCCCAGCACCAAGGGAAGGGGGCCCTTTGGTGGAGAGTGTAGAAAGAGCTCAACACACGCCAGAGTTAGCATCAGAAGGAAAGTTTATCAGAGAAGGGGTAACACTCCACAGACAGAGCGTGGTCTCCTCTCCGGCAGAGAGAGGGCGACCCGAGTGTTCAGGGAATTAAGTTTACATATCATTCTTTAGTTCTCATTGGGGAAGGGAAAGGGAAGAGCTGTAGCCTGCAAGGCCTGCTGGCAGTTCCCCTCCTTTAATCCATAGGTTCCCCACTGTTTTAAACACAGGGAATAACTCTTGGTTCCCATTTCCCCTCCACAGGTGTGGGGAATGGGCTGTCAGCAGTCCCAGCAGACATTTCCCTGTGTTCCACAGGTGACCTCCTGGCCTGGCTGCAGGGCTGATCAGCACATGGCAGTACCTGATTGTGGCTTGATTAACATTTTAGTTCTTTTGCCTCCTCCCTACATTATATTAGCCCAAGGGGTGTGGGCCCGCCCATCTCCTAGAGATAAGTAACAAACTGTCCTATTAGGATCTGAAATGCTCAAAATATCATTTCCTGATCACTAAACAATATGGTGGCTAAAAAACAACTGCCACATATGCCTTTACACCATGATTCTCCTCTAGTCTACATAACAAGCTTGTGTCACCTCTGTTGACCTTGGTCAACTATCATGACCACATATGGTTCTGACTTCTGATTGTATTTAAAATGTAACCTTGAGACTTTTCCTGCTCATCATTTTGTTAAAAATGTTGTCATGAATTTTGAGACTAAAAAATTTTCCCATATACAAATTAGGTGAAATACATCAAGAACCATATACACCCCATTAAGTTTGGGTCTTAAAAAATCAAAGAGGCATTTTCCTGGGGAAACAGTGTTAGCCTGGAATATGTTCTTTGTTGTGGCACATGGCATATAATAAGCTCTCTCAAGAAATGTTATTATTGCTAGGGTGTTTGTCAAACTCTATAACACCTCTCTTCCCCTAAACTAACAGTGCCTTAAACTAACAGTGGCTGGTGAAGTAGTCGTTCAGAAAATGTTTGTTGAGTGAATTAGGAGGAAGCAGGGTAGTGATTGAACTGGCAGCACTTAATAGCCCTGAATTAGACAGACCTAAATTCTAATCCCACTGCCACCTTTCAGCTGTGTGTCCTTGAACAGATCATTTAACTTATCTGAGCCTCAGTTAATTTCCTAGTAAAAAGAAGATTAACTCAAAGGGTACTGAATCAGTAAGGGTAAGTTACAGTTACGCTGTTGTAACAGACTAACCTAATATTTCAGTGGCTTAAAAGTCTACAGATTTATTTCTCATTAATGCCACATATTCCTCGTGGGTTGGTAGTGTTCTCTGCTCTACATCATCCTCATTCAGGGACCCAAGTTCCACTATTTGGATCAGGTTCACTCATACAAGAAGGCGAAGATGGGGGATTGTACATCAACTCTAAAGTGGTCCCACATGGAACCGACCCACACTGTTTCTCTCATATTTCACTGGCCAGTGCAATGTAAATCTTATGGCCACAGCTAACCTCAGGGTGGTGGGGAAATGTAGTTCTGTTCTGTGGATCAAATGTAGTTCTGAGAGGTGGATCAAAACTAATAGTGAGAACATATCATCAACCACAATTGCAGTGAGGTTTAAATAAGATAAATTCTGAAGCAGTATTACTGTCACATTGGAAGTAGGAAACCAAAGTGCTGTTTTGTTGTGGTTGGCAATGATAGGAGAATAACTGGTTATTACACCTTGCAGGTTGCAGTGGGGGCTGGTGGATGAGTTTGGTGACTTGAGTGTGGGCCTAGGTTGTAATCTCGGTTCCACTTCTCGTTAACCCTGTTATAAAGCGTGGCTGTAGTAGTGAACTCCTGGGGATGCGGGGTTTGATGTTCATGCAGGGAAGGGACAGGCCAGAACTACGCTGGACACAGTTGAAAGTGTGGTGTGACTGTGGTTATCACCAACATTGTTTCATTACCTGACCCCGAAATATCCTACACAGAATAAATTTAAAATTACAGCGATCATTAGAGAATCTTGCTTCCTGGCAATTGTCAGTTTAGGCTCAAATAAAACTCTTATTAAAATACAAAAAATGAAATAAAATTACCCAGTCAATTCTCTCTTGCTTCTTTCCCCCCACACCGCATTCATTCCTTCCATGCCCTATAGATTTTGATATGTCATTTCTCATGAGTCATTCATTTCTAAAGGATTAGCAAATTTTAAACACCTTTGTTGAGGTATAACTTTCTGTATCTGGCTTCTGTCATTAGCATAATGGTTTTTAGATTCTCCATGTTATAGGGTGTATTAGTGGTTCATTCCTTTTTTATTGCTGAATAATATTCTATTGTGTGGGTATGGCATATTTATTCACTGGTTGATGGATCCAGGCATGCCTCGAGATATTGCGGCTTCAGTTCCAGACCACTGCAATAAAGCGGGTATCAATAAAGCGAGTTGTAATCTTTTTGCTGGAGGAGGGTCGTGTCTTCAGTTTGTTAAAAAAACAAACAAACAGCATTTTGTGAAGTTCAATAGAGCAACATGCAATAAAGCGAGATTTGCCTGTATTTGGATTGTTTCTGATGTTGGGCTATTATTGAGTAATGCCGTTATGTACATTAGTATATGTGTCTTTGTATGGTTATTCTTATTTTTCAAGAAATTGCCAAATTGTTTTCTAAACTGACTGCACCATTTAACAGTCCTACTAGCAATATCCTAGTGTGTTTGCAGTGGTATCTCAGTGTGGTGTTGACTTATATTTCGCTAATGATTAATGATGTTGATAATTTTTTTATGTATTTATTGGCCATTTGTTTGTTTCTGGTAAAATGTCTTGTAATCTTTTGCTCATTTCTTAATTTTGTTCTCTTATTGAGTTGTAAGGGTTCTTTATATGTTCTGGATAATGGCTACGCATCAGACATGTAATTTGCAGGTATTTCTCACAGTCTGTGACTTTTCATTTTCTTAATTTTCTCTTTTGAAGTACAAAAGTTTTCCATTTTGGTGAAATCCAGTTTATCAGTTTGTTCTTTTATGTATCCTACTTTTGGTGTCATGTCTCAGAACTTTTTGCCTAATCAGAAATATTTTTTTCTTATGTTTTCTCCTAGAAGATTTGTACTTTTAGCTCTTAATCCATTTTGACATGCTTTTCATGCATTATGTGAGGTAAGGGTCTAAATCAATATTTTTGCATGTGACTATGCAACTGTCCCGGCACTATTTGTTGAAAAAAAGACCATATTACCCCATTTGGTTGAACATTCATTGACCGTTAATGTAAGGGTGTATTTTTAGATTCTCAGTTCTGATCCATTGATCTAAATGTCCTATTGCCAGACCACACTGTCTTCATTATTTTAGTTTTATAGTTAGTTTAGGAATCCAGAAGCATAAGTCCTTATTTTGTTCTTTTTCAAAATTGTTTTGACTATTATGGGTACTTTGCATTTTCTTTTGTTTGGAGATCATCTTGTAAATTTCTGCACAAAGGCCTACTGGAATTTGATATGCTTTTGTTGAATCTATATATCAGTTTGATGAGAATCGCCATATTAACAATAGTCTTCCAGTCTGTTCTTTTATTTCTATCAGCAAATTTGTTTTATAATTTTCAGTGTGCAAGTCTTATAGGTTTTCTTGAGTTTACTTCTATGTGTTTTATTTCTTTTAATGCTGTTGTGAATGAAAGTGTTTTCTTATTTTCATTTTTCAGTTATTGTCAGAATACAGAAATACAATTGATTTTTATATCAATTTTTGTATCTTGCGACCTTGTAGAACTCATTTATAGTTATGGTTGTGTGTGTGTGCAGTAATACATGTGTAATTCCTTAAGATTTTCTATATACAAGATCATATTAGCTGCATATAGAACAGTTTTACTTTTTGCCTTTCCAATCTGACTGCCTTTAATTTAAAAAGTTTTTTCCCCTTATTGAATTAGTGAGAATCTGTAGTACAATGCTGATATGGTGACCGTAGACACATTTGCCATGTTTCCAGTCTTAGAGGGAAAGCATTTAGTCTTTCCCCTAAGTATCACATTAGATGTAGGTTTTTTAATAGATGCCCTTTATCTAGTTAAAGAAGTTTCCTTCTATTCCTAGTTTAAGAGGGGTTTATTTGTTTTGTTTTTAATGTATAGGTGTTGGATGTTTTGCTGTATGTATTGAGATTATCGTGTACTTTTTCATTTTTTATTTTGTTAATATGGCATATTATTGATTTGCAGATGTTAAAACAACCTCACATTTTGGGAGTAAATCCCTCTTGGTTATGTTGCTGGATTTGTCCGCTCATATTTGTTGAGGATTTATGTATCTGTATTCATGAGTGATGTCGGTATGTGGTTTGTTTTCTTACGATGTCTTTGTCTGGCTTTGGTGCCAGGGTAATACTGACTTCATTTACATGAATTGGGAAGTATCCCCTTTTCCTGTATGTTGTTAAAGATTTGTGAAAGATTGATACTATTTCCTCCCTAAGCATTTCATAGCATTCATCAATGAAACCATGTAGGGCTGTGCTTTTCCTTCAGGGAAGATTTTGAATTACTAATTCAATTTTTTCTTAGGTCTATTCAGAGTCTCTATTTCTTTTCAAGTCAGTTTTGGTAATTTGTGTCTTAGGAATTTGTCCACTAAATCTAAGTTGACTGTTGGCATAAAAATAGTTCATAGTATTGCCTCATACCCTTTTTAATTTGTAAGGTTGGGATATTTTTCATTGCTCATAATTTTCACTTTCTCTTTTTGGTTAGTCTAAAGATTTGTTTATTTTGTTGATCTTTTCAACAAAAACCAACTTTTAGTTTAATTGACTTTTGTCTGTTGTCAGTTTTTAATTTCATTGATTTCATTGATTTCTGCTCTGTCCTTTAATATTTTCTTGCTTCAGGTTTAGTTTGCTGTTATATTTATAGTTTCTTCAAGTGAAAGCTTAAGTTACTGATTTGAAATCTTTCTTGTCTAATATAGACATTTAAATCTATAAATTTTCTTATAAATACTGCTTTAACTATGTCTCATAAATGTGCATTTGTTGTTTTTCTTCCTTCAGTTCAAAATATTTTATAATTTCCCTTGTGATTTTTTTCTTTGAGTAATGAGTTATTTAAAAGTATCTTGTTTAATCCAAATATTTGTAGGTTTACCAAATTTCCTGTTGTTGTTTTTAGTTTAATTCCATTGTGGTAGAATAACATACTTTTTATGATTTCAGTCCTTAAAATGCTTTTGCCTTTTTAGTTTGAAATTATTTAAATCTCACAAGCAATTTCAAAAATACTGTGGATAGAACAAACTGATATCTACATGCAAAAGAATGAAGTTGGATCCTTACCTCATGCCATATACAAAAATTAACTCAAAGTAGATCATAGACCTAAACGTAAGAGCTAAACCTAGAAACTCTTAGAAGAAAGCCTAGGAGTATGTTTTTATAACCTTGGGATAGATAGTGTTTTTTTAGATATGACACCAAAAGCATAAGCAAAAAAAGACTTCATCAAAGTATTTTGGACTTCATCAAAGTTAAAAAAAAAAAATTGTGATTCAAAAGATATCATCAGGAATGTAAAAACAGCTTATAGAATGGGAGATGCTATTTGCAAATCATATGCCTCGTAAAGGATGTATATCAAGAATGTACAAAGAATTCTTGCATCTCGACAATATAAAAACAAATAACCCAACTTAAAAATGACAAAGGATTTGAGTGCATGTTTCTCCAAAAAAGTATAGAAATGGCCTATAAGCATATAAAAATATGTTCAGTATTGTTAGTCGTTAGGGTTATGCTAATCAAAACCACAGTGAGATTCCACATTGCACTAACTAGGTTGGCTACAACTAAAAAGAAGGACAAATTCAAGTGTTGGCAAGAATATGGGAGAATTGGAACCCTCATACATGGTGGGCGGGATTGTAAATTGGTGCAGCCACTTTGGAAGACAGTTTGGCGGTTCCTCAGTTACACATGGAGTTCCCATATGACCCAACAATTCCACTCCTAACTATAAACCCAAGAGAGATACAAACATATCTACTCACTAACTTGTACACAGGTGTTCATTGCAGCATTATTCATGTTAGCCAAAAAGTGGAAATAACCTAAATGTCCATCAACTGATGAATAGGTAAACAAAATACAGTATATACACACAATAGTACATTATTCTTCCATAGAGGGGAATGAAGTACTGATATATACTACAACATGAATGAACCTTGAAAACATGCTAAATGAAAGAAGCCAACTATGTAAGACCACATATCGTATGATTATGTTTATATGAAATGTTCAGGGTAAGCAAATCTATAGACAAAAAGGAGATTAATGTTTGCCTAGGTCCAAGGATGTATGAGGAGGGAATTAGAAGTGATTGCTTTTATCCATTTATTTTTTTTTTGTGGGGGAGGGAGTGGGTGACAAAAATTTTCTAAGCTTAGGTTGAATGGTTGCACAACTTTGTGAATATACTAAAAACCTTTGAATTGTATACTTTATAAGAGTGAATTTAATCCATTTATGTTTGATGTGATTGTTGGTATGTTTGGATTAACATCTGCCATTTTGCTGTGTTTTCTGTATGTCTTGTGTCTTTTTCTCTTTGTTCTTCCTTTATAATCTTCTTTCTGATAATTAATGTATTTCCTAGTATTTTATTTTAATTCTTTTGAGTTTTTAAAAACTTTTTTCTTGTTATTTTCTTAGTGGGTCTCCAGGGTTTACAATATGCATCTTCATTTATCACCATCCACTTCAGATTGACACTAAAATTTATTCCCAGTTAAATATAAAAACTGCTCTACTATATACTCCATTTCCTTCTCCCTCTTTTGTTATTGCCAAGTGTATTTTTACATGGTGCAGTTTTGTAATTGTTTCATGTAGTCTCGCATCTTTTAAATCAGTCAGGAGAAGAAAAAAATCATGAGTCTTTTATATTTACCTATTTATTTACCTTTTCTGCTGTTCTTTATTTCTTGTCAGTTGGAGTTACCATATGGTGACATAAAACATCAGTACCATAGATCCTTTCAGCCTAAAGGACTTACTACAGTATTTCTTGCACATCAACTCTAATAAAGTAGATTCTTCTCTGTCTTCATCTAGGAATGCCTTTATTTCACCTTGATTTTTGAAGGTAGTTTTGCTGGATATAGAATTCTTGCTTGATAGGATTTTTTCTTTCTTTCAGCATTTACAATATGTTGTCCTGATGCCTTTTGGCCTCTATTGGTTTTGGTGGGAAAAGAGCTGTTGATTTACGAATGCTTCCTGTGCATAATAAGCCATTTTCCTCTTTCTACTTTCTACTTTCTACTTTAAAGATTTTTCTCGTCTTTGTCTCTCAACAACTTGACTATGTTGTACCTAGGCATGGACCTCTTTATTTATCTAACGTCAAGTTTGTTGATTTTCAGATGTGTAGACTAATGTTTTTCACCAAATCTGGGATGTTTTTGGCCATTATTTATTCAGATTTTTTTTCTGCCCTTTCTCTCCCTCTAGACCTTCTGTTATGCTTATCTTGATATCCTTGACGTGTCTCTAAGGTCTGCTTATTTTTTATTTTTTTTTTCCTGTTTCAGATTGGATAAGTTCTGTTTATCTTTAAACTCACTGATTCTTTCTTTTGCCATTTCAGATCTGATTTTGAATCCTTCTAGTGAATTTTTTTTCAGTTATTGTAATTTTCATTTCAGAATCTCCTTTTAAAATATATTCAATTTCTTTATTGTCTCTAATTCTTTAAACATGATTTCCATTAGTTTGTGAACGTATTTATAGTAGCTATTTGAAGTATTTGAAGTATTTACTAAGTCTAGCTTCTGAGCCCTTTCAAAGATAATTTCTATTAACTGCTTTTTTTTCCTGGGTATGGGCCACACTACTGTTTCTTTGTGTGTTGCAATTTGTTGTTGTTGTTGTTGTTGAAAACTACTTTTTAAATCATATATTGTCGCAACTCTAGATTCTGATCTCTCTCCCCCTCAGGCCATTGTTTGTTGTTGCTTTTCTTTAAAGTTGTTTTGTATTGTTTGTTGGTTTAATGACTGAGACCAGTCTTTGGAGTCTCTCCTGAGCTATGGAGACCAATGTCTCTGCTCTTTTCTTTTTCAAAAAATTCTTGTCTTAATTTTAAGTGTAAGTTACTAGAGGTTGCCCTTCGTTCAGTATGGTTTAGTGGTTAGCTAGCGCTTGATCACAGGTTGTGCTAAAAATTTAAGCCAATAAGTATTCCATCTTTTGCCGTTGAATTTGTATGTGGGTTGGGAATATTTTCAAAGTTTAGGCAGTTTCTGAATCTGCCCCAGCGTTTGCTTCCTGCCTGGCCTTCTGGTGTTCGTTGCACACCCTTGGGGCCTCATGTTCAGCCTGGGATGTGTGGATAGCTAGGGTCCTTGGTGGTCTCTCCAAGCTTGCGTACGGCCTTGTATGTCAGTTTTATTGTTGATTGTTGGGGGAAGGCGTTTTCTGAGCTCATTTCTCCATCCCAGAGGTCTGGTTGTCAGTTTTGACTTGATTTTCTCTTTAGTTTAAGACATAACCCAGAAGTACTTTCAGATTTACAGATTTCAAATATGTAATCCTTGCTGCACATTCTGATCCATTGGGGAACTGTAAAAGTTGTTTTGTTTTGTTGTTTTCTTTTTTACATTAATTTTACTGTAGACTATGAATAAATTGCAAAGATACGGAAGTAGAGCATGCATTATCTATCATGCCCAGTCTTGTCTCATTTCTATTCTGACTTCGCCTGTCCCCTGTCCATTTTTTTGAAGCAACTATTACACATTATATCATTTTACCCACAAATGTTTCATTACATAGTTCTAAAAGGCGGTCTCTTTTTAAAAACATAACCACAATACAATTATTACAGCAACAACAATAACAGTTCCTTAACATCATCAGATAGACTTGGAAACTTCAAAAAATAAGATGCCCAGTCCAATAAAATCAGTCTGTCTGAGTGAGGTCTGGGATTCAGGATATTAAACTCCCCAGGTAATTGTGACATGCAGCGAAGTTGAGAACTATTGAGTTAGGTTTCTCTTTATTCTTTTAGAAAATTGTTTCTCATTTCTAGTTTAAATGCATTAGAGTTAGAGTATTTTGATAGGAAAGATTCTCTTTTGGAGAATATGAGACTTTTTTCTTTCTTTTCCTAACATAGGATCCATTTTTATGAACATTCAGTTGATATAAGAGTGAATCTCATCTGTTTTCTGGTAAAAGAGTTTTATGTAAACCTTGAAAACCAAGTTGCTAGTTTGTGTTATTCAGATTGTCTAGCCCTATTTTTGGCTTACTTTATCTGTTACTCCTATAAAGGGGGGGGGGAGAGAGTGTGTGTGTGTGTGTGTGTGTGTGTGTGTTTCCCACAGTCGTTATGATTTCGTCAGTTTATATATTTCTAATGGTTTTGTTTTAAACATTCGGATTTCTGTTTCCTTCGTAACTTTAGCCGTGAAAAGTTGAAGGAAACAGCAACAGAGTCTTCTCTCTACCCCTCAGTTCCTGCATTTCTGAATCTTTAATTGTAGTTGGAAAGTGTCCTGATGTCCGTGTCATCAAATGTGTCAGGTGACATCAAATGCCATTTCAGCTCTTTTGTAATAAACCTTGTCTTGCCGTGGGTCATGTTAGGGGCCCTGCCTTTGACTAGGCCCTCAGCATGTCTGGACGCTGCCATCTCCTGCCCACCGGGAAAGCACCTGCTGTATTTCTGACCTCTGTGTGTGGGCACTTTGTGGGGACATGTGCATTGCAAGCAGCACACTGTGATCAAAGCCTGGTTTTCACATGGTGTGGTGTGCGCTGGGCTAGCTCTCTCCTCCCTCTGTTAGTACCATTTGGTCTGGGCACAGACACTCCCCCCCATCCCTGCCCCGCTGTGTGATCCATGGCTCACTGTGTTTCCCAAAATAAGTGCTAATTGGTTTTCAATTTCCCTTGGATTTTAATGCTGCCCACTGGAGCCTTGGGGCAGAAACACTGATGTGTTTGAAGAAATATTGCTCAGGAGCAGGAATCAGCATTGTGGGGAGCTGGCTGGCTCTGCCCTTCCCGGCTTGCCGCAGTGGCCCAGGGCCTCTGCCAGCCACATGTGCCACCTTGCTCAGGCTCAGTTAGAGATGCTTTGCAGAGACTTGCTTGTGATGACAATGACAGGTTTGGACAGAGCTCCCTTCCATGTGTGGAGAGCGACGGGGCCAGGGTTTGTAGGGGCTGGAGGAATGTCATTTGACCAGCTTAGAGTGGTGGGTCATGGACTCCTGATCTGGGATTCAGGATTGTTTGTGTGTCTTCTGGACAACTCCTGCCAGAGGCCCACCTCTTCCATGTTGCCTGTCGGGCCAACTCTGTTCTCCAGTCAGCTGTGGGAGAGGCTGGATCTTGTGGTGCCAGCCATATGGGGTGGGGAGGTGATTTTGACCCACCTCCGCCCTCCTCCAGTGTTTTCTTCTGCTCAGAATGCCATCCAGGATCATCCTTCCTCAGAGCTGCCTCCGAGGCCTGCACCTCCTCAGCTGTTCTCCTTTGTTCCTCATCTGCCCAGGCATTGGGGCAGAGGGGGCAGACATCAGTCCTGCAGGTGGAGACCAGGGGTGCATGGCTCAGGGCTTTCCTGGGCCCTGGGCTGTGGGAGAGTGGTTCCCGCAGGGCCAGAGGAGCAGTACAGTGGTTAGAAATACACCCTCCCAAAGGGAATGTGGTGCAGGTCACCACACCCTCAGTTTCTTCTTCACAGTAATAGTTTGCCAGGGCCACCATGACAAAGCATCACAAACTGGGTAGCTTAAACAATAGAAATGTACTGTCCCACACTTGTGGAGGCCAGGAGTCCAAGATCAAGGTGTAGGCCAGGCTGATTCCTCCTGAGGGCCGGGAAGGAGAATCTGTTCCATGACTCATTTTCAGCTCCTGGTGGTTTGCTCGCAGTATGTGCACTCTGTGGCTTCTGCTGCATCACCTCGGTCTCCGCCTTCATCTTCATGTAGCATTCTCCCTGTGTGTGTGTGTCCGTGCCCAGGTCTCCCCTTCTGGTAAGCATGCCAATCACATTTGCATTAGGGGCCCACCCTGATGCGTCTCATCCTAATGTTACTGATTTCCTCTGCAACAACCCCAGCTCCAGTTAAGGTCACTTTCTGAGGTACTGAAGGTTAGGACTTCACAAGAACTTTGGGGGGACATAATTCAGCCCATACCTGAAAAAAAATACCATCGATAATGTTCGTCATACGCCCAGTAAACAGCCTTGTTGACCGGCTCGGACGAACTCATCTCTCCCTAGGACCTCCGAAAATAGAAATGAAGTCATGTTAAACCCCGTATGTAAATCCTCCAGTGGTTTCTCATTTCTACCAGTCCAGAAATCAGTTTTTTTTTTTGCAAGTAGCAGAAAACCGAGCTCACACTGGCATAACATAGTTAAAGTCCAGGGGTAATCTGCTTTAAATTTTAAATGCAGCTTGATCCAGAGCTCAAATAATGTTATTACCAACGCTGAGTTTTTCTCCTTGACCTCCCCGTTGGCTCCTCCGCGCTTTTGATTCATAACACTTCTGACACCAAATGTGTCGGTTTTTCCCTCATACCAACCGATTCTTCAGCTCTCTGGACACTATGGGGGTCTAACAGTTCAGTTCTGACACTGCCCGGCGCTGGCACCGGCCCCACAGGTTGAAGGCTCAGTTCCACGAGACTTCACACAACCGTTGCAAGTCCTGTGCTTCTGATCAACTGGCTATGATTTGGGGGTTCCAGTGACCCCTCCTCAGGTTTGATAATTTGTTATACTGGCTCCCAGAAGTCAGGAAAACACTTTATTTACATTTACCAGTTTATTATAAAGGCTTCACCCCGGGAACAGCCAAATGGAAGAGGTGCATAAGGCAAGTTGCGGGGGGGGCACCCAGAGGTTCCGTGACCTCTCAGAGGGCGCCACACTCAGCACTGCCACATGTTCACCACCCTGGGAGCTCTTCAAACTTCCGTTTAGGGTTTTGTACTTCATTGTGCAGGCACGATCGGTTAAATCATTGACCATTGGTGATTGACTTAACCTCTAGCCACTCTCCCGTCCTGATGGTCTGGGGCGGAGCTGGCAGATCCACCCCTTTGGTGTTGCCTTGGTCTGTCCAATGACCAGCCCCCGTCCTGAAGCTATCTAGGAATCTCTCAGCCAAGAGTCTTATTAACATAAACTCAGGTGTGGTTGAAAGGGGCTCATTATGAGCAACACAAGATGTTCCTATCACCCCTGTCATTCAGGAAATTCCAAGGGTTTCAGAAGCTCTGTGTCAGCAACTGGGGACAAACAATAAATATATTTTTATCACAGTTTCAGTCTCAAATTGGTTGCCCTCTGGTAGTTATAAGATGGTTTGCAGCAACTGTAGCCTCAAATTATGAAGCTCAAGTCTGGCGGAAGAAGAGGGAGAGAGCCCTTTCTGTGTGGGAGTGGTGGGAATTCGACAAAGTTCTGATGTTCACCGTGAGCCAGCTTAGATCACGTGTGCGGGTATTACCAGCACTGTGACTGGGGCAAGGTGGGAGGCCTCGGTGGGCAGCTGGGCCTGAGTCCAGGCTGGAGCTCCACTGATATCTCATGGCCTGAAAGTGGGGGCTGTTTGGGCCCCAAATGAAAATAAGGTGCTTTGTGGGGAATAAATAACAGTTATCTACTAATATACTCCTATACTTAAAATGACATTCAGAAACCCTTATCATGGCCTGCAAGGTGTCCCACGGTGCAGCCCCTGCCAGCCTCATTCGCTGCGCACCAGCCAGTCTTTCATTTACTTTCTCAAGCGAGCCAAGCCTTCTCCCTGCCTCGGAGCCTTTGTACGTGTTCTTCCCTGTGCTTGAAATGCTTTTCTCCAGTCTATCTCATCTCTCAGATCCAAGCTTAAATGTCAGGTCTTCTCACAGGCTCTCCTGGACCATCCCAGATCTAAACTTGGCCCCCTTTTATTGTTTCCTGGCAAGCCTTCAGAGCAGTTACCATAATATTTAATTACATGCTGTGAATGCCTTGACGTGTTTAACGTCTGTCTCCCCACCGGGTTGTGAGTCCCAGGAGGTCAGGCCCAGACTTGTCATTGTTTTCCTCCCATTGCATTCCCTAGTCCATATTACGTGCTCAAAAAAAAAATCTTTATTAAATGAATGTGATGGAAGTGGAGTGGTTTACTCATTTAAAATTAGTTAGCCTGTCGTTAAACTGGAGCAGGGAACAATGGCCGGAAGTTTTTAAAAGCCTGGCAGTGAAATGTCAAAGTGAAAGTTTTACTGGTAGATTAAATGAAATACATACTTCAGCTGTGTTTTTACAGGCCCGTTGGTTTTAACGGTGCCATTGACCTTCCTTTTGGAGTCTTGGGCCCAGTTGAGATGGTACATCTCCTAACAATAAAAACTTCACGACATTAACTAAAGTACGACGATTAACACACATTTTTTAAATTAGCCTGTTAGTCATCTGTATCTGAAGAGGCCAAGGGGTGGGAAGCGAAGGTCAAGTGTTTCACACTTGGTTGTTCGAACACCTCCGAGGAGCTGTTCCACACTGCTGACACCATTCTGAATCCACCATCCGTCCGAAGCCTGCACTCGGAAGCCTTTTTCTGGGTCGTTCTCTTCTCTCCTAAAGCCACAGTCAGCCTCTCAGTGCAGAGTGGAGAGGTTTACCAAATTGGCAGGACAGCCAAGGTGGCTGAAGCCTCCTCTGCTACAGGAGCGAGGACTCCCAGAGATGTGGGGGTGTATCTCGTGAAGAGTTAGCTTTGGCCATCGTCAGGGAAAATGGAGTCATGTATCACTTTTAACGTTCCCACGAGAGGGTGTCGGGTATGAACTGAATATAGGTTTGACTGCTGTAACAGACTCGATTAGCAGTGCTGTAAGGGAGAGAGCACTTGATTTCTCTCTCATGAAGCAGTCTGAGAGTGAGCAACCCAGGGAAGACTGGTGTTGGGGACCCAGCCTCCTGCCGCTTGTTCCCCATTCCTAGGGTGTTGCCCTCATCTGTGTGGTTCAGAGTGACCTCCTGCCAACACCATGTGTGCATTCTCCCCCATGGGAAGGGAGGATCTGAGAGAAAGGGCATTGCCCTTCCTCTTAAGACGGGGGTTTTTTTGAAAGAGAATTCACAAACCATAATAAAATTTACCCTTTGAAAGTGTACAGTTCACTGGTTTTTAGTGTATTCACAAGGTCATGCGACTATCGTCACAATCTAATTGCAGAGCATTTTCACCCCAAAAAGAAACTGTGAGCTCATTCACTCTGCATCCTCCCTCCTCTCAGCCCCTGGCAGCCACAAACCTACTTTCTGTCTCTATGGATTTGCCTTTTTGGACCTTTCATGCAAACCGAGTCATGTAACATACGGCCTTTCGTGTCTGGCTTCTCTGACTTAGTGTGATGTTTTCAAGGTTCATCCATGTTGCAGCGTGTTATCCATACTGCCTTCCTTCCTGTGGCTGAATATTACTGTGTAATGTGTTACCAGTTTTCATTTATCCGTTCATCAGTCGACAGACCCTTGGGTTGTTTCCGCTTTTTGATTATTATGAATAATGCTGCCATGAATGTTTGTGTACACATTTTTATATAAACATATTTTTCACTCTTCTTGGAGATATACCCAAGAGTAGAATTTACTGGGTCAAGTGCTAACTATGTTTAACTTTTTAAAGAGGAAAGCAGTGGTTCTTAACATTTGTGTGCCATGGACTCTTTAACAGCTACTGTTCACAATCATGTTTTCAAATTGATAACACACATAGGATTACAAAGTAAACCAACTGTGTTTAAATCTAGTTTTTGAAATATTAAGATTACGAATTTGTGATATAGTATGGCAAAATCCAGTGACAGGCCTAATTACATAATTTCAAAGTACTAAAAGGCGTGAATACTATTTTGAGATGTTTATAAGAACTGTAATGTGATTTTTAAAAAAGCAAACCTGTGATTTTTATTGTTGAGAAATTCATAGGTGTTGTTAAAACTATTATGATTTGCCTACATTCACAATTGAAGGAAATGCTGAATTTCAGTTAGCGGTTGGTAAAAATTCATCCCCACCCAAATTTAATCGAGTTCCTGAATTCTATCACATTTCAAAGGGGTGACCCAGAAGTAGTACACACACACCTCTTCCACTTCCATCCCATCGGGCTGAACTTAGTCACGTGACCTTACCTGGTTGCAAGGGAGGCTGGGAAATGTAGTCTTCACTCACATTGGCCATGTAACCTAGCTAAAATGTAGGAGTTCAGTTATTAAAGGAAAAAAAGAGAATGGGTATTAGGGGACAAGAAAAAGTCAATATTATACTATACCCAGTACAGCCAGTTTTCCACCCCCAGGTTCAGAATACATGTTCTTCCTTCTGATAAGCACCTGCCAAAGGAGTTAGTTTGCCTTTAGAGGCCATGTTTTATCAAAAATGTGTATCTTGGAACACTAGAACACTCCGAGTGGTGAGCTGCTCCATGGCGTAGAACTGAGCCTGCCTGAGGGAATAGCAGATGACTCCCATTTCATATTTACACCAGAGCAAATGCTCATGAAGTGTAATGCTGGACATCTGCTCTATTAAAGTTACTTGTCCATATTGCGGGAGGTGGGGGTCATGTAGGGGTCAGGGGTATCGTTGAATATGTGTGAGGGAAACCCCTTTAAACAGTTTGATGCAACCTTTTTGTAACTTCTTTCTATGCTGGAAGATGTGTGGTTGTATCTCAAATGGACTTGATGTTATTTTGGAATGCTTGATTCTGAGTGTCAGAACTCACCACAGATTACCCAAGGCAGATGAGGGACTGTGCTGTTGGCTCAAAATCCAAGGTCAGCAACAAAGAGAGAGGGCAGCTTAGGCATCAAGGGTAGGAAATCAGGATATGTATGGCCCACTGGCAAAGTGTGACCTCCCCATTATCTTGGTTGTGGCGGGTGAAGAGCAGTGATGCTGATCATAATAATGGGAACAGCTAGAATTTGCTGAGCACCTACCATGTGCCTAGCAGTATTCGTGGGTGAACTCATTCTGTGGCAGTCTTATAAGCTGGATTCCAGGGATTCATTGATCCACCCAAGATTTGAACAGAGAGTCTGGTTCCAGCCTGTGCTCTTAATTAACCTTCCTGTCAGGAGGTGGAAATTGAAATGCAGGAGTAGAAATTCAGGGCAGAGGAGGAGTCGGTGTTTACTTTCATGCTTTCGTTTCCGTGGTATTTATTTGTAATGCTGACTTTTGAGTTTCCATGTCTGTACCATCACAGACTCCTCTTCCTCTGTTCTTTCACCCAGGTGCATCCTCCCTTCCTCAGCTCCACCCTTTCATTGCTCAGGTGACTCTCCTGATCTCTTTGTCTCTCTTAATTCTAGGCCAGCCCTTCACCCCAGTTCCAATTTTAAGAGCCAACGTTTTGTTGTCCTAGTTTTAAACATGAATTTTTTGAGAAAAAAAATAATTAATTTGTTACTCAACGAATATTTCAGTGCCCACCAGGTGCCAGATCTGGGCCACCAGACACAGGCATGTCATTAAACAAGTCCCCGCCCTCATGGAATTGATGATCTGGATGGAAGGCGAGAGACTCAGACACTTGCCAGATACCTTCACAAGCACTGATCGCCACTGTGATACATGCCATAAAGGGAACATACAGGGACCTTGGAGAACGTGATACTCCGTGGAATGCAGGGCCTGCCCTAGTGTGGCGGGTTGGTGGCAAGGGGGCTTCCTCGGCGGGGGGGCGGGGGGGGGGCTGTGGCTATGCTGAAGGTGGTGAGAGGGCAGCATGTGGGCAGAGGGGAAGCAGACCACCTCCAGGGCCGAGTGGAAAGCCCTCGACGCAGGTCGTAACCCTAACCCCACCGCACTCCGAGACCGCCTCACGTCAGGGCTCCCCGCCTGCTAGCCAGTCACGCAGCCTGTCCGGGCTCAGTTTCCTCATCTGTAGGATGGGAATGACGTGGGTCATGGCGCTCTCTTCACTGGTGACTGTGAGGATTGAATGAGTTACTGTATGTAAGACGCTTAGAAGTTTCTGGCATGTAGCAAGGGCTCTATGGGTGTTAATAAGCATTTAAAACTTGAATGTTGTGGAAGTTCAAACAGCTAATAGAAAATCAAAGAACCTAGCCTAGGGCTGGAATCTCAGTTAGGAAGGTGCTTAACGGGCTGCCACACATGGGCATTTGTTGTGAGGGTCAGGGGTGCAGCCACCGGGTACCCACCCCTCAGGAGGCATCTAGAAAGTGTGAGGTGGTTTGGTCTCACAGTGAAGGGGAGGCGGTACTATAGTTTAGGACCCTGAGCCAAGCATATTAAAAGTCCTACAATGCAGAGGATTGGCATAGTAACAAAGGATTGTTCCACCCAAAGTGACAGCAGTAGCCCCCTGGGGTGGACCATTCCTTAATGCAGGGGTCCCTGCTCCCCAGGTCAGGGACCAATACCTGTCTGTGGCCTGTTAAGAACCAGGCTGCACAGCAGGTCGCACAGATGAGCAACCGTGAGCAAGTGAAGCTTCATGTGTATTTGCAGCCGCTGCCCAGCACCAGCATTACTGCCTCAGGCCCACCTCGAATCATCAGGCGTTAGATTCTCATAGGAACACCGGGCCCTGGTGCCAAAATAGTTGGGGACCGCTGCCCTAAAATGTCTCTCTGGGTCTCCCTCCTGATCTCTGTCCTTAGGTGGAAACGTGGCTGCTCTTGCAGATGAAGGCTGTCCCCAAATGCCCTGACCACTGACTCCCCTTCCTAAAATGTTTATAAGCTGCCTCTACCGCACTGCCAGCTCGTCTGGCAGAATGTGTGAAACCAAGTAGGTAGTCCTGGTTTCTCAGTCATAGAGTTCTTGGGTTGCAAGCAACAGAAACCAGTGTGGGCCACCAGCAGCCAAAGTAAAACTGGGGTCAAGCAGCTCTGGGACCTCTCAAGATGGGTGTTCAGGGCACGTCTTTAGGGCCTGGGGGTGTCGGAGGCTGTGGAAGGGAGCATTGAAGAGCTAGGACTCTGTAGCTGGCTTCTGGGCCCGAATCCCGACCTCACTACTTATTCAGAAGTTTCCCAACCTTTCTGTGCCTCAGTTTGTCAGCTGGCAGACGGGAGATAGGAACGGGAGGATACAATAAGTTGATACTTGAGACGTTTGGAACAGTGCCTAGTACAGAGTATGTGGTTGGGTAAATATTAGCTGCAATTTTTATTTTATTGCTCTTATTACCATTATTTTAATCAGCAGCTTGAAATTCAAATTCCTGGGGTCGAATAGCTGATTGGCCTAGCTTGGATCATGTGGGTGGGCAGGGTCCTGTGATTGGTGCGTGCGCACGTACACACACACACACACACACACACACACACACACACACACACCCACACACCCCCCCCGCTCCGCAGCTAGGAGGAATTGAGGAGGAACAGTTGTCTCCAGAAAAAGTGGGCTGCTGTCACCAGAAATTGGGACAGAGACACCAAGCAGGCCCAGATCCCAGATGTCCTCCATGCTCAGTAATTTGAGCCAGTAGCTATTGGTTATTTGCCTGCTCTGTGCCGTGGCTTCTGCTGAGTATGGAGAACACAGAAGAGACAGTGATTGCCCAGGTTTCTTCCTGACAGGTCTTGAACTTCAGAGGGAAATGGCTGGAGAATGAGAGTCCCCATTAAGACCAAGTGCCTAGGACAATGCCTGGCCCTTAGGAGATCAGTATTTATTTGTCGAATGGATAAACACAGAGAAATATGAGAGGTTTATGGGAACATATAACCAAAGCACTAACTCTCTGGTCTCACCAGTCATTTTAAAAGAAGCTCATGTTTGCACCTGCAGTCTCCAGCGCGAGGTGCAGAGTGTCTGCTGCATGTCCTTGCACACAGTGGATGTTTAATAAATGGCCCTGCAGTGTGACAGTCAGGGACAGGCCCAGAGTTGGGGAGCTGGCTGCCTTCTCTGTTTAACAGGATGTGCAGACGTGGCTCCAGGATGCATCTCTGTGGAATGCAGTTGCTAATACAAGTGAGCTTCCTCATGTCACAAGGCATCTATTATGTGGACAGTTGGATGACGCGCTGTGGGACCAGGCGGGCTCTCAAGGGGAATTTCATAGCCGCATTTATGTTTCAGGCTTCCCTTTGGAGAAGGGCTTTTTCCTGTGAATGACTCTTAATATGAAAGGTAGTAATAGCCAGTACTTTACAGATGCCTGACACTGCACAGAAGGATTAACTGAGGGAATCCTCACGACAGCGCACGAGGCCAGTGCTAATATTATCCCCGTGGTGCTAAGACTCTGAGAGTGAAACAACTTGTCTGCTGGATGCACAGCAAGTGAGAAAGAGAGCTGGGATTCCAGGAATGGTCTCTTGCTCCAGAGTTTGGGCTCTCAACACACACAGCCCCCCCTTTCTCTTTAGTACTTTTTAAAGCAGTGTTCCAATAAAACTTTATTTACAAAAAACAGACAGCAAGCCAAATTTAGCCCATAGGCCATTCATTGATTCTTGTTCTACATTTAATTTATTATATTTATTTTTTCCTAAGGTTTGTATTCTTTAGTACTAACTTTAAGACAATATTTTATTAATTCACACATGGTATATTTAAAAACAAAAAAAGTCAGCCTCTTTCTTATCCTTGAACACTTCACAGAAGCAGTCACTGTGACCTGTCTTCTTTCAGAATTTCTTTATGTACATATATATATATGTATGTATATACAACAAATACATAAACACGGTAGCCATACTCTGTATCAAGAGGGGCAGATTATAGGCCATGGGCCATTTTTAGCCTGATATCTGTTTTTGTATGGCCCAGGAGCTAAGAATGGATTTTATATTTTTTAATGGTTGAAGAAAAATTTCATGACAGAAAATTAATATGAACTTCAAGGTTTAGTGTCCATGAATCTAGTTTTATTTGAGCACAGGCGTGCTCACTCTGTTACGTATCGTATTGTCTGTGGCTGCTTTCGCTCTGTAACAGCAGAGTTGACTAGTTGCAGTTGACACCATATGGCCCCAAAACTTAAAATATTTACTATTTGTCCCTTTATAGAAAAAGTTTGCCGATCCCTGCACTACATACTTTCCCCCAGCACCACGTGTTAGAATACCTTCCTGTACCTGTGACTTCGTTCCCTTCCCCCCCTTAACCATTAACTCATTCATGGAAACAGCCCCACCGCATGCTGTAGGCCAAGCCCCGGTGCGTGGTTGAGGGTGAGCTGGTTGATGCACCCACTCGCTGTAAGCACTCCTTGGGCACCAGCTGCGTGGCAGGCCCCTGGCTGGTGGCCCAAGCAGGTCGAGGCTTGCCCTCAGGAATCCACAGGCCAGCGGGGCAGTCGGGCAGTATCCCAGGTCCACAGGTAGATGTGTCAGGTCTGCGATCACAGGCCCTCTCTGACCCTCTGCCTGTTACCCCTGCTTTGTTTTTATTTGTGACACTAAAAAGTAGGTCATACGTTTATATGCTTCAGAAGTCAATTCTGTGTGCGTGCCTGTGCGTGTGTGCGCATGTGTGTGTGTAGACATACACTGAGAGGTCTCTCCTTTCCTACCCCTTTCCCTGCCCACCTTGTTCCTCCACCCCTTAAGTAATCGTTTGTATTAGTTTCTGCCATATCCTTCTGAGGTTTCATTATGCAAACATGAATATCTATTTTCATCTTTCCTTCCTTTCAAAATATAGCCTGCTCCACGCCCTGCCCTCACTTTGCTTTTTTTACTTAATAGCACATCCTGGAGATCTCTCTTTACCCAATTGAGCGGCTGAACACTGAAAGATGGCTAGTTCATTAGAGGAAAGAGAAAAATGTGCACCAAGACAGGAGGAGCACATGAAGAGCTTTCTGGGCTGGGGACAGCATGTGGCAAGGTCTCCAGGGGCAAGGCTTCCTCCTGAGCAGTGGGCAGGCCTGTGAGGCTAAAGCGAGTGAGGAGGGGCCTGTTCTGGCTGCAGGGGCCTGGTGGTTAAGGGAGGGACCATGGCCTTGATTCTAGGAGCACCTGGTACAGGGTTCTGCTCTGTTTCCTTCCATGCCCTGCTTTTCTCTGTGGCCAAGTACGCACGACCTTTATCACATGTGGCCAAGGAGAGACTGAGAATGTCCTTGAGAGCGGGTCATCGGCTGTGGTTAATAATCAGAGAAAGTTCCTCCTGTGAGCTATTTCCCAGAGTTGTGATTTGGTGTCTGGGGTTCTGCAGGCCTGTACCTCTGGCCTCCATGGTCCTTACCAATCACATGACACAAGTTCCATCGCCTCTTATCTTTCCAATGGACACAGTCATGGTGCTGACCACAGGGGGCGTCTGGAGGGCAACACACTGCGCTTGTTTCTTAGGTCGCCACAAAGTAAGAGCTTGGTGCGTGGCGGTGGCTTCAGTTATTTTCCAGGGCTGACCTGGGCTCATACTTTGTTAGTGTAGCTCGCAGTGAAGTGTTTAATGACTTTGCCTGACCACCTGGGTTCTGTTATCCCTTCTGCCATTTACTATGTTGGACAGGTTCCTGAACCTCTCTGTACTTGAGTTCTGTCATCTGAAGATGATAATGCCTGCCTCTTGGTCCTGTGCTGAGGAGGAAATGAGTTAACTTTTGTATTGCACTTAAAACAGTGCATAGCACGTAGTGACATCAGTGGATGCTAGTTGTTATTTTAATTTTACTGCGTACCCTCTGCTTTCCATTGGGAGGTCCGTGTGGTAGACGCGGGGTACTCAGTGCCGGTGACTGCAGCACCATCACCGTTTCGGGAGAGCAGTACCCTTTGCGCAGTAACACTTTAGCTTTTCCAAAGGACACTTTCCTGCAAATACCTGGAGCAAAGCTTTGTCTATTGAGTCAGGAAAAGATATCCCAGCAGACTCCCCTTTATATGTCATCGGCTATATAAAGCCATATGACCACTCTTAACTGCAAGGAAGGCTGGGAAATCAGGAATTTTCCTAATAGCCTCTCCTGGTGGAACACGAATATCATGACCACAGGCACGTTCAGTAACCATTTGCAAGCACATGAACACATCTGCCAATCTGGCCATCACGAGGGGCTCTCCTCCCAGCATTTTTACACATGTCCCCGTTGTGGCTAACTTGCAGAAAGTGACCCATGGAATGTGGCAGAACAGTTGGCCCCCAACCTAAAGTGCTGGAAGGAAGCTTGTGAGGCACACAGTTCTAAAGCCTCTTGCGTTGTATCTGTCTAATCAGGGAAACAATTAAACCTAGATCAAAGTCAAGAGGCAGGCTCTGGGAACTGCGCCTAGAGCAGCCAGAGAAAGGTTGCAGAACCGGTTTCTTCCTGCAGGTCTTCTGTTTACCAGCTTGTCTGATTGCGTAGTGGCCAAGCCCATTGGTTCCAGAAGCCTTCCGGGTCCCCTCCCTTAGGCTGGGCCTCTCTCTGGAGGTGGCTGGACCCCTGGGCCAGGTAGTGCCTACTGTGTGTCAGATGCTGTCCAGGGTGCTGGCGATAATACGGACATAACCTCAGCTATAGTGTGGGTTTGGTTCCATCGCAATAAAGCAAGTTTGTGATCTTGTTGATGGAGGCTGTCACCTTTAATTTGTAAAAAGCGCAACATTTGTGAAATGCAACAAGGCATGTCTGTAAAAAGTAACATTTATTGAGCTCTCACCACGTGCCAGGCATTGCAGGTACTTGGGTTTACTCCTCTCAGCAGCCCCGTGAGGCAGATCTGTGTTAGACCCATTACAAATGTGGGAAAAATAAAGTCTAAATTAAAAAAAAAAAAAAAACAACTTTATTTTCATAATTTTTATTTTTTTGAATTATGAATATTTGTTATAGCAGAATACCATGTTTCTTTTCATTAATGGCTTATTTTGTTAGCCTGCTTTATTAAAAAAAAATACAGCTTTACTTTTTAGAGCAGTTTTAGGTTCGTAGCAAGTCGAGGGGAATGAACAGAGATGGTCCGTGTGTCTCTGTTCATGCACAGCCTCCCTCATCACCAATGTCCTCTACCAGAGTGGCACATTTATTACAGCTGATGAACCTACATTGACACATTATCACCCAGGGTCCATAGTTGGCATTAGGGTTCATTCTTTGAGTTTGGACAAATGTGTAGTGACATGGGTCCACCATTATGGTATCATGCAGAGTAGTTTGCCCTAAAAATCCTGTGTTCTCCACCTCTTCATCCCTCCCTCCCCCCTAATCTCTGACATCCACTGATCTTTTTACTGTCTCCATAGTTGTAGCTTTTCAAGAATGTCAAATGATACAGTGTGTAGTGTTTTCAGGTTGGCTTCTTTCACTTAGTAAATAGGCATTTAAGGTTCCTCCATGGCTTTCCATCGTCCGCATGTACCACAGTTTATCCATTCACCTACTGAATGACATTTTGATTGCTTCCTGGTGACAATTATAATAAAGCTGCTCTGAACACCTGTGTGCTGTTTTTGTTTGTTTGTTTGTTTGTTTTTTTTTTTTTGTGGACATAAGTATTCAACTCCTTTGGGTCAATATCAGGGAGCAGGATTGGTGGATCATATGGTAGGAGTATGTTTAGATTTGTACGAAATTGCTCAAGTGTCTTCCAAAGTGGCTGTACTGTTTGGCATTCCCACCAGTGACTGAGAATTCCTGTGGCTCTCCATCCTTGCCAGCATTGGTGTTGTCAGTATTCTGGATTTGGGGTACTCTGCTAGGTATGTAGTGGCATCTCATCATTTTAATTTGCATTTCCTGATGATATGTGATGTGGAGCATCTTTTCATATGCTTATTTTCCATCTGTGTATCTTCTTTGGTGAAGTATCTGTTAAGGTCGTTGGCCCATTTTTAAGTTGGATTGTTTACTTTCTTCTTGTCGAAGCTTGAGTTCTTGGTATAGTTTGGATAACAGTCCTTTATCAGATGTGGCTTATATAAATATTTTCTCCCAGTCTTTGGCGTGTCTTATTCTCTTGATATTGTCTTTCATAGCAGTTTTGAATTTTAATGAAGAACAGTGTATCCGTTCTTTCTTTCACAGATCATGCCTATTGATGTATCTAAAAAAACCACAGCTATACCCAAGGTCATCTAGGTTTTCTCTTATGTTATCTTCTAGGAGTTTTATAATTTTGCATTTTACATGTAGGTCTGTAATCCCTTTTGAATTAATTTTTGTAGAAGATATAAGGTTTGTATACAGATTCATTTTTTTGCACTTGGATGTTCACTGTTCCAGCACCATTTATTAACAAGATTATTATCTTTGCTCCATCAGTATTGCCTATGCTCATCTGTCAAAGAAGAGTTGACTATATTTCTGTGGGTCTGTTTCTGGGCACTCTGTTCTGATCTACTGATCTATTTGTGTATTCTTTCACTAATGACCACACTGTTTTGATTACTGTGGCTTTATAGTAAGTAAGTCTTGAAGTCAGAGTGTTAGTCCTCTGACTTCTTCACTATTGTGTTTGTTATTCTCGGTCTTTTTCCTCTCAAAGTAACTTGCTAAGAGTTTGATTGGGATTATTTTGAATTGGTAGATCAAGTTAGGAAGAACTGATATCCTGACAGTATTGAATCTTACTTTTTATGAACATGGAATCTCTCTTCACTTATCTATTTCTTTGATACCTTTCATCATAGTTTTATAGTTTTCCTCATATAGCTCCTATAAATATTTTGCTAGATTTATACCTAAATATTTCATTTTGAGTGGTGCTAATGTAAATCGTTTTGTGTTTTAAATTTTAAATTCCACTTGTTCATTGCTAGTATATAGGAAAGTGATTGGCTTTTGTTTATTAACCTTATATTACAATCTTGCTATAAGTGCTTATTCCCAGAGATTTTTGTCTTCAGTTCTTTAGGATTTTCTACATAAATGATAATGTCATCTACAAACAAAGACAGTTTTATTTCTTCCTTTCCAATCTGTATGTACACCTTCTTTTCCTTTTCTTTTTTTATTCCATTAACTAGGACTTCTAATACGATGTTGAAAAGTAGTGGTGAGAGAGAACATCCTCACTTGTTCCTGTTTTTAATGGGAAAGCTTATAGCTTTTCACCATTAAGTATGATGTTATGAAATTGCCTTTTCAATCATTAGTTCCCCAGGCCAAACATTTGGAGGGCAGGGGCCTCAAATACACTTCCTTTAGCCCAATCCTGGCTTTGCAATAGGTTTTAAAAACGTCTGAATGAAAGAGTAAATGAATGACCCATGTGGTACTGTGAACAGCTAAACAGAACTTAACTTACATTGTCTTCCGAGCAGCTGTCTCATCAGTGTTAGAGAGGCAGCAGAGGGTAGTGATTGAAATTAGACAGTAGATCCACAGGTTGGCATTCAAATATGGCTCTGCGGCTTACTTGCTGGGTGACCTTAGGCAAGGGACAGCACCTCTCAGGACATCAGTTTTCTCATCTATGAAATGGAGATAATAGGACCTACTCTATGAGGTGGTTGTGGAGGTTAAATGAGTTGGGATTTAAAGTGTCTGTTACACAACTGTTGCTCTTAAGTGTTTTGTGGTCACTTTGACTATGAAGAGTAATTGAGTCTTTGCTTCAGGTCTGTAGAGAGATATAAGCTCAATTCCAGAGGGAAATGAAGTTCAACCCACGAACTCGATAACCAGTGATTTCAGTCAAAAATGGCCACTCATGGTTGATGTGGGACTGTAAAACCAACCCTGATCAATAAACTTGCTTAGTACAGATATGATCACAGTTAGAATTTTTGGAGTTGTGAGGAACTATGTGTGCTTTGTGGGAGAAGTTGGGAGAAAGACCCAGCCTGGCCACATGGCCTGAGAGCAATGAATCGCTTTCTCAGATGCGCCGTCTCAGCGCTGCATCAGGAAGCGCTGCCGTGAGCCCTGCGGCGTGGGGCAGGGCAGTGGCCACGGGCTTTGCGCTGTATTGGATTCTTACCTAAGTGTGACGTATCCTTTCCAAGCCTCAGTGTCCATCTGCAAAATGAAGAAAAGAAGAAGCTACTACATCATGGGCTTGTTAATGACCTTGAACTAGTTAAGCACTTTACACAGCTCCTAGCACATAGTAAGTGTGCATTAATAGTTAGCTGTGGTACTATGTTGTAATCGTTATGGTCATTACTGTTGTGTTTTAGAGTGCTTTGGAACACGGATGGTCTGGTACTCCACAAATTTCTCCTATGCAGATAACTCCGTAGCAAACTAGAGCATGGTGAAACCTTAAGAAGCTAATAGCCATCTCATTAACCTGACTAGAAATAAAGATTATTTAACAAATATTTATAGGGTGTCTGCTCTGTGCCAAGAATTGTTGTAAGCTCCGAGGACACAGAGGACAAGACTGACCCAGTCGTTGCCCTCCTGGAGTATAAGGTTGGGGGAGATGGACTGGAGGCAGCACGTATCAGAGGTGACTGGTAGTGCTGTGAAGAAAAGCAGGGTACTGTGATGTGTGTGGTGACAGGAGGGGTACCGTAGAGAGAGGGGTCAGTAAGGCTTGTCTGAGAGGTGACATTCGTTCTGATACTCGAAGGATGAAAAGGAGCCAGCCATGCAAGGAGTTGCAAAAAGGAGGCATCTGGCAGTGAGAACAGCATGTGCAAAGGCTCTGAGGTAGGAACGAGCTTGGCAAGTCGAGTGATAGTGCGGAGGCTGGCACAGCTTGAGTTGGATAAACAAGTGTGAGAAGGATTTGCAGGCCCTAAGTTCGCTTCCTGAAACCTCCACTTTCTTCCATCCCTGGCAGTGTTTGGAGAGAAGGGAAGGGCTGTGGGGAGATAACCTGGCATCTAGAAAGAGGTTGGGGTGGGGACCAGAGGCCGGGCCCCTGCCTCACTCTTACCAACCTTCTCAAGGTCCTTCCCCGGACTGCAGGCCACGAGGAAGAGACCCTTCGCCCCACGGCTCGGTTCTCTCGTTTCCCAGCTGAGAATGTGGTTTGCGGTTTTTATCCCAAAGGTGGCCCAGCTGTGCTGTCACGCAAAGCCTTGATGCTCTGTGCCCAAAGCCCACTTTCTTCTTCCCCAAAGTAGGACAGCTGAAAGATAGCTGCCCCAGAGAAGTGCCAGGAAGCAGACCAGCCAAACCCAGCCTGCCGCTTGAGGGGGCGGGGCATTAACGAGCTCTTCTCTTTGTGCCGAGGGTGAGGAGGGTGCCAAAGCACCAGGGCTCCATGGAATAGGGCAGCCTGCACCCTGGGATTCAGCTCTGGCTTCACAGCCTATCTCCCTCGTGACCGTGGGCAACTGTCTCACCTGTGCCTGCCTTGCCATAGCTTTCTCCTCTGTGTAAGGGGGATAATCATGGCTATGCTTAGAAAAGCGCACACGGGAAGCACTGGCTCTTATTATCATTGCCTTCCGATTTTAAGTCACAATGAAATGAGTTCCTCTTTCCTCTAGTTTCTTGGATTTGATTCCCATTTGTCCGTATCGGCTGGTTCTTGCCCAGGAGGTTCTCCATGGCAGACAGCCAGGCCTCGGGTGCCAAAAAGCAGCCCTGCTTCTGGGGGGAAGGGTTATTCGATGCCAGGAAGCTGAGAGTTGTCAGGACGTTTGTTGCAGAGACCGGGGACTGCGTGGAGCCCCCGCCATGGTGACTACCCTGCCTGCCAGGGAGGAAAAACTGCTTCCTCCAGGGCCGGGCTCTGCCCTCAGCCCTGGCTGTGGGTTAGAACCAGGGTGAGGGACTGTTAGAACCAGCCAGGCCTTCCTGCTCCCCAAAGGGATGCAGATTTTTCCAAACTCCCTCATGTGCTACCAGGATTTCCAGTCACCTAGTGAGTATACCTGAGAACCACCTGGAAGTCTTGTTAAAATGCGGATTCTGATTTATGGGGCCTGGGGAGGGGCCAAGGGTCTACATTTCTGAGGACTCCCAGGTGATGCTGATGCCACTGGGTGCCCTGCTCCCTGGACCATGACTTTGAGGATCAAGGGCCTAGAAGCGGCTCTCAGCCTGCAGGACCTAAGGCCCCACACCCAGACCCAGTTCCCAGATCCCTCTGTTGTTCATCACCCTTCGCAGCTTGGAGCCAGAGCTGAGTCCCAGGCTTTCTCACTCTCAACCCTATTGACCTTTTAGGCCAGATGATTCTCTGTTGTGGGCTGTCCTGTGCACTGTGGGACACCCAGCAGCATTCCTGGCCACTGCCCACAAGATGCCAGCAGCAGCTCCCCAGCCCCAGTCCAAATTCTGCAAATGTCCCCTGCGGTAGAGGTGGCAGAATCACCCCTAGTTGAGAACCAGTGGCCTAAAAACCTTTAAGCTTCGCCATGCCCGCGACTCCCAGGGCCAGCTGGGCCCACAGGTGGCCCCGGCCTGCAGCAGAGGTTCTGGCTCCTCCTGCTCTGGGTGGGACCTTCCTACTCAGGATGGATCCTTTAACTCGCTGTGTCACTGTGCTGCTTGCTGGACCTTGGGTTTCCACCCACTCAGTGGGGGTGCTGGGGCCTTACTGAGCTGGCCTTGGAGAGGAGAGGATTTGGGGTTCACTGCTATTTGTCGATGTTGCCTAGAAAGACAGCCCTAGCGGACCAGTCACCTGCCTTTTGTTTGCCTGGTGTTGTCTCTTTGCACAAGTGGAGCTCTCATGTTTCCTTAGGGTTCCGTGTGTCAGGGCTGGGGAGGCGCCTGCTCTGGCGTATGCCATGCCAAATCCTGGAGTGGGGTCAGCTGCTCTTTCTGTCCCCCTGAGTCTCCCGTCTGGTTGCTGAGCTGCCCTGGAGTGTTTTTGAGTCATTTTGTACCATAGCTTGATCTCTGAACAGGTAGACTAGATTGGGGATCCCCAACCCCCAGGCCACGGATCAGTACTGATCCATGGCCTGTTAGGGATTGGGCTGCACAGAAGGAGGTGAGCGGCAGGTTGGCAAGCGAAACTTCATCTGTATTTGCAGCTGCCCCCAGCACTAGCATCACCACTTCAGCTCCACCGCAGATCATCAGGCATTGGATTCTCATAGGAGCACTGGTCCCTGGTGCCAAAAACCTTGGGGACCGCTGAACTAGATAACTAGATGCCTGGGGAGCAGGGATGGAGGCATAGATTTTGGTCTTTTTTAGGCCAGGCAGGTAATAGGTGCTCTTGTTAAATAGATCCAAAACCCTCATTCACTACATCTCTTTGGCGGGCGGGGGGGGGGGGTGGCATCTTGTGTGTTGAACACTGCCTTGGGCACGTGAGGGGAAAGCAGCAAATGGGACAGTCAGAGGATCCTTTACACATAGGACCCACCCAGGTCATGGGGTGAACATTTATTGAACTCTGGCTTGTGCCAGATCCGAGGGGTCTGGAACACTAGCCTTGCCTTCGCACTAGCCTTGCCTTTCTGTTCTGGCTGGGGGCAGGGACAAAGAATAAACACAAACAGCCAGATAATTACCGGTGGACTATAATTATTGCTGTGTCACAGCTGGTCAGCAGGAACCACAAATCCTGTCCCATCTTCAAGCTAAATGTGACCTTTGTCACCAGCAAGCCAGTGGGGTCTTTTGAGAGGCTCCTTCTATCTGATGTGTAGCTAGTGGGTGATTACAGGGTCTTAGCGGCCCAGTGGACATCTCCGCCCACCCGAGGGGTGTGAGTGTATTTAATTGGGCCCCGAATGCTAACAGAAGCAAACACTCGTGTAGCTCTAAGTGCCAGAGCCCGCTCTAAGTGTTTTTAAACTCTTCACAGCAACCCTGTCGTCATCCACCCTTTCCAGATGAAACTGAGGCACAGAAAGGGGGCGGTAACATGTCTGAGGTCCTGGAGCTAGTAAGTGGCAAAACGGGGGTGTGAACCCAGGCCATCTGGCTTCAGAGTCCTCGCTCCTGTGGTCGCATCAGGCGGTTGGAGGGGACCAGAATTGTTCACTGGTTCTATATGGGAACGTGAGGAAGACCGTGCTCAGAAAGAAGCAGAGCCCCAATTTCAGACCATCAGGGAAGAAACACCCCTAGATAAAAGGCCATGGAGAAAAATCCAAGGGCAGGGCTGGGGAAGAGCAGTGTCACTGGTCAGTCAGCATCACCCTAGAAGCCCCGGCTTGGCCCCAGACACCACCTGCATATGAGCTCCTGAGCAAGGGAGATGTGCAAGCTTCATGGGGGCCGTGCAGAGCAGCAGGCACCGGGAGGGGTGCAGCTGCTGAATTGTGTCCCACCTGCGAAAATGGCCAGGGCTTCCTGCCACTGTAATGCTCTCCTGCAGAGATGACAGCCCACGCTGATTTCTTGGAGCTAGAGGCGAATCTCTCTCAGGGGCTAGCTGGGAACAGGGTGGAGACTTGGGCCCTTTACAGTGTAGGTATAAGGCTGTGGAGCCGGACAGCTACTGTCTTTGGAGTCACACTGTAGGCAGCCATGTCCTGGCATCACTCTGTGCTAGCCATGTGACCTTGGGCAGGTGGCTTCACCTCTCTGAGCTTTAGGCTTTTCATTTTTAAAATACCTGTGTCATTGAGGTGTGTGTGTATGGGAGGTGGAGAGGTGGTAATTCACTGAGGTCATCTTATATGAAGTCCAGAACCTGGTACTCTGTGAGTGCTGGGTGCACGGGAGAGATTGTCATGGGAGGCAGTGTCACCCAGTGCTTAAGGCAGGGCCTCTGGAACCACCACTCCCAGCTCCTTGGCCTTGGGCCAGTGGTTTTGGCCTCTATGCAGCTGCATTTCCTCATGTTAAAACAAGGATCACGCTAGTCCCCACCTCATTATTAAGGATGCTGTGAGCATTCGGTGAGTCAGTACCTGTGAAGCGTTGCCATGAGGGCCTGGCACTCATGCAGAGCGTTAGCTGTCATGGTTAGAGTTATCAGTTAAGAATGTGGGCCTGAGGCCTAGCAGCTGGGTGAGGAGAAACCTTGCACAGAATAAGGTTATAATGAGTTGGTTTTAGGAAACCCCGCTTTGGTCAGCCAGCTCCCCTTTGGGCATGAGAGACGGTAACACCAGGCACAGTTGAGCTGTGTCAGGGACTCTTTTCCTCCTTTCAGGAAAGGAGTTGGCCACTCAGGGTTGACTAACACAAGCTAAAAGGGAACAGTGAGAAAGCTGGGGCATGGAGGTGACCAGGGCCTTGGGGAGTAGAGGAAGGCTCCGTTCTGGTTCCCATATGTGCTGGCTTTGTGGTCACTTGTGCAGGGCGAGGGGGAGCACAGGGGTTGGCAGGCCTGGGTCCCAGGTGCTCCCCAGGTGCTCCTAATGGTGGCATGAATTTATGGGAGTTTTTCAGACTCGCTTAATATCAGTCTTCGATCAGCATGGAGCTTGGCTAGTGTTGGCTCTTTCAGAAGCAGCAGGGAGGGTGGGCGCCAGGGTCAGTCACCTGGATTCAGCCCTGACATTGTCACATCAGAATGGTGGGACCTTGAGCAAGCGATTTAATCCGTTCTGAGCCTCAGTTTCCTCATCTGTGAAATGGGAGAGATACCAGCCACTATACATGGTGCTGGTGAGGATCATGAGTTATTCTAAAGTCTTCAAAGCAGCACCTGGCACAGAGAAGGGCCTCAGTGCACATTGGCTATTACTACTGCTGTTTTTATTAAGTCGTCCTAGAAGACAGTGTCAGTGGAAAGGATAAACCATGGGGACCTGACGGAAGAGTTGGGGGAAGACCTCAGCCCCTGGAGTGCTTGTTCAGAGCTAGCCTTCGCGCTTTCATGCTTCCAGAATGTAAGTGAAAGAGCGAAGCGGGGGGGAAGCACCCCAGCTAGGAATAGTATCTTGTTGCTGTAGGGATGAGTTTCCTGGGGCCAGATCACTCCACTAGGTCATTTGAGGTAGTATGTGAACAAACAGGTAACATTCTAGTAATTGTACTTTTATTTTAATACCTAGCAGGAAAAGGATTTTAGCTGCACATCAAACCCAGCACTCCATGGCTGTTTCTGCTCTGGCTGCGGCTAACGTTGGTATGTAAGCCAAAAGGAAATGAAGACAGTTAAAGGAAAGTGCAGAGTAAGTAGCGGTACAGGTGGTCTGAGGATGTGGCAAAGAAGGTGCCCGTACAGGTAGATCCTGGCATCAGGTGTGGCAGGAGGAGGACAGGGTCCTAGCTGGGCTTTAATCTTGCCTTTCAGCTGTGGACAGGCTGCGGCTCCCTCGGCGGGTGGCTGAGCTATTGGGTCCCTGTGCCCCTCTCCTTCTTGGCTTTTTCATGTGCTGAAGGCCGAGTCGCAGCCACCTCAGAGTGGAGTAGCAGCCTGGCAGCCGGAGTTCCTCTGTCGGAGGTGACAGTGCAGATGACGAAATGTACCAAGTGTTTGTCACTGCCATCTTCTCTCTCTGTGGTGGGGTGTAGAAGCCATTGTGGGGCCTTGAGCAGCTAGTTTTGATAATGGTAATAATCTTTAACCAACATCAATGAGTGCCAACAGCGTGCTAAGCACTTCACATGCCTGTTGGGATTGAACCCTCTATGCGAGGCAGTCTGTTGGTTGGGACACGTCAGGCTGCAGGTAACAGGATGCCTGGTATATGGCCGGGTGGAGGAGACAAGCCCCAGGTCGGTGCAGAGGCTCAATGACACCCTCGAGAACAGAGTCCTATGTTCCAGCCCTCTGTGTGCAGGCATTTTGTTCTGATGGTGGTCATTGTGTGGCCATGGGATGGCTGCCCCTGCCTGATGGTCACATCTTTACTGACAGCAACATAAGTAGGGGGAAGGTGCAGGGGGACAGGCTTTCTCTTCCTGTGCCTTTCCTTTATGAAGGGAGTGTGTTGCCATAAACACCCCTAGCCCAGCAGACTTCTCTCTTTTTTTTCTTTCCAATTACTCTTGTCATTCAGTGTTGTGACAGTATGGTGATTAGACATCTACATAACTTACCAAAGAGACCACCCCCATAAGTATAGTACTCACCTGACACCATATATAGTTATTACAACGTTATTGACTATATTCCCTATGCTGTACTTTACATTCCTGTGACTGTTTTGTAACTGCCTATTTGTACTTCTCAGTCCCTTCACCTTTTTCACCCAGCACCCCCCAATCCCTCCCCGCTTGCAACCATCAATTTGTCCTTTGTATCTATGAGCTCAGCAGACTTCTCTTTATTGCTCATTGGCCATGAAGGAGCCCGTGGCCACCCCTAGCTGCAAGGGAGGCTGGGAAAGTGGTGTCTCTACAGTGGGAGGCAGCAAGAGAGGTGGGTTGGAAATGGCAGTGAGCTGTAATAACCAGTGTCTGCTGCAGGTCGGTGCTATTACTACCCACTCTAGAGATGAGAAAAATCACAGATCAGAGAGATGAGGAATCGACTTGCCAGGATTTCATAGGGTTTGCGGCAGTGCGGAAATTTGAACCCCTGTCTTTCCTCCTGCGGAGCCTGTTGTCTTAACCTTGTACAGTATTGCCTTCTCAGGAGGGGACACCCAGGGCGCAGGGTGATGGAGGGTGAGCACCAGCTGCTGTGGGAACACATAGGAAAGAGAAATTCTGACTAGGGAGAGAGAACTGTGGGGAAGACAGGAGTGTGTAGAGAATGGTGGGCAGTGATTGGACTGCCTTTAAAAGGGGAGCAGGAGTTCTGCCACGTATGCCATAGGCAGATTCCACGTCATAAGCATTTGCCAGTCTGGGGAGGAAGTGTTCGGGAGCAGTGCCCTCCCAGGTGGAAGGCCCAGAATGCCGGCTGGCCAGGACCTGGTGTTGCCACATAAACCTAGATCGCTTGGGTTCAAATATTGGCTCTGGCATGTAAGAGCTGTGTAACCTCAGACAAATGACTTTACCTCTCTGTGCCTCAATTTCCACATCTATACTGAGGAGAATAATGCTTAAGACACTGCCAGGCACATGATAGATATCTGTAAATATTTTTATGATGAATGCATGAATGGAAAAGCTGAGTCAGAAGATATGCAGAGGTTGTTAAACCTTTTTGGATTTGTACTGCCAAGAGGCCCTTCAGAAAGGCGTTTTCCCATCAGTAGAAGTCGAGGTGACCCATTTCCGTTCTCCTTAGTCAATACTGGGTCTTATCTTTTAGGAAAACATTCATATTTTGATTAGTAATGAACCCAGCCTAATATTATGGACGCATAAGAAAGTGGCCATATTTTGCAGCATTGCAAATTGAAACGTAAAGGCAAAATTGACATGCTATCTGGGATTCACTTTAAAATACTTCAAGAAGGAAAAGTAGGGGAAAGGAATAGATAAAGCTTATGGTACAGAATCTTGACTGATTATTGAATCTAGGTTTGAGTTCATGGGAGTTTATTGTATCTTTCTCTCGACTTCTTTATGATGTTAACAACAAAAAACAGCCCCCACCCCCCCAACACACACACGCGCGCACACACTCAGCCTAAAAATTAAATAGTGGTGAGACATTACTGAGCTGCCACATGCAAGCATTTTGGAGGGCCCAAGACCAGATGGTGTGGATAAATGACAGCCTTGCAGCCCTCAGTTTCCCAGATTCTCCTCTCTGTGGACCCCCTTTATGGGGAGACCCATTGGTTCAGCAGTTGGAATGCTAGTGGGTTTCAGATGCAAAGCAGTAATTTCTCATCTAGTTCCTAGAACCGGCAACTCAGCTACCTTTTTCTGAAATGGAAGTTTTCTCTTCTAGCCCTGGGGGGATGGGGCTGGGGGTGGGGGCATGTAAACTCCCTGGTGATCAACTCCTGGGAAACTTCCCTTGGTGGCAGGTCTAGTTTTGTCATGGGGAGGAGGGAGTCACAAGCCTTTTACTCCAGGGGTCTGTGTGATGATGGCACACACATAACTGGCTGATCCCGCATAGTGACCAGATATTGACTTCAGCCCCTCTAATCCCCTGAACACACATGAGGGGTCTTTGCCCACCCCTGTCAAACAGCCAGCACCCCTCTGACCCTCTCTCCAGATTCATGTGTAAATTGGTGGTGGGCTGTTAATTTTCCAGTCTGTTTTCCATCTACTTGATGGCCAAGTTAGGGAGAGGCCGTCACATCCCATCTGACTCTGGGTGAGGTCTTGGTCAGTGGAGAGTGATGCACCCAGGAACTGACCCCTGGCCCTCCCAGAAAGGTCATTCATGAAGAATGTTTCTCAGGCATCCTAACAGGAGACCCGTGTGTGCATCTGGTCAGCTGCAGCTTCCGGCTGCCTCACTTCTGAATTTTTCTCATTTCCTTTAGGAAATAAAATGAGTCTGGAGAGACATGAGTAATCATGACAAACTTGGCAGCAGGGATGTTGGGAACCTTGCCCTGAAGCTCATAGTTGGTATTATGTTGCCAGGGTCTTGAGCAGTGTTGACCAAAGGAAAAAGGGTACCTGGGGCCAGCTGGCCTGGGTTCACATCTCAGCACCACCACTTCACGGCTGTGTGACCTTGGGAAGTTGCTTAACCTATCTGCTTCAGTTTCCTTATCTGTAAAATAATGATAGGATGGAAAGGATAAAATTAAATACTGCTTGTAAAATGTTTAAAACAGCCTCTTCTGTAGTAGTTGCTCAATTAATACTGGCCACAGCAATTATATGCTGCTGTGATGGTCAGGCACAGGTAGGATTAAAAACCACTGATCTATAACAGCGGTTCTGATGGAAACAAATTGGAAGAGGAAGAGGGAAGACTTCCTCCTCCCAGAGTTTTTAGTTTGGGAAAATAGGCTTCATTTTGCCATTTTAAAATATTAATTTTTACCTGATGTTTAAAATTCCCTAGAAAAGCACAGGTGAAAGACTTCAAAGGGGGGAACTCTCTCTCCACTTCTCTGTACACTGCTCCCACTAGAAAAAAAGACTGGAAGGAAATGAACCATTGTCTTTACAGTGGTTATTCTATATTCTTCTTTGCACATTTATTTTCTAAGTTTTTTTACGTGTATATAAGTATGTACCACTTTCACAAACAGGAAGAATGTTTAAAAGATAAGCAATCACGTGAGCAGTGGCTTCCGCGGAGCTTGGGTGGAAGTGTCCCAGCACGCAGCCGTCTGCTTAGTGTTCGCGTATCCCGAACAACCAACCTGTGTGCCCGCCTTCCTTGCTGGAGTAGACTCCAGCCCTGTAAAGTTTCTACTCGGAAAGTTCTTGAAATCAAAGCTCATTCCTCAACAGCCGTCATTCCATGTGCCCAGCCTTGCTCTAGGTAGTCATGTTCTCGCCCATCCTTCTCTGGAGATGAAAGGGCTCCAGTTCTTCTGTGGCTCCGACCTTGAGGAAGAGCCCCATTTAGATGGGCATGACAGTAGTCAGTACCCCGTGAGGTGTCGCACAGCTGAGCACCCTGCGTGTACATGTGGGTGCTTGCATGTTAGCTGAAGTTATGAATAACAGTAAAATTGGGAACAGAGTTGATTTGTTTATCCAATAAACATTGATCGAAGGCCTGTTCTGGGCCAGGTACCAGTGTGCAAAGCAGACATAGTCCCTGACCTTGGAGCTCGCAGACAGAGGGAGAAGACACAAGAAACACATGCCACAGGGATAGGTCCTGTGTTCTGAATGTCAGAAGGATTTTTTGAGCCACAAGCAGGACCTTCCCGGAGGTTCCCCAAGGAATTGAAGTTTAAGTAACACATTTCAGGTACAAATGGAAAAAATGAATTTGGTATACATCCCTCGATAGCCTCAATTCTGAATGTTTCCAGCTGTGGGCAGGGATCTCCAGATGGGTGTTGCTATGGAAGCGTCTTCCAGTTCTCACTTCCTGGCTGAGTTTATTTCCGAGTTGCCCGTGCCGGTGCCAGTTCCCAGCTGTAAATGCAGACGTGGTGGGGTCCCTTCTTCCTGCTGCCGCATGGCTGTGCGGAGAGCGGATGTGGCTGGAAGCCAGCCCGGGAGCCTCCTCCCAGCAGAGTTAGTTGTGGAACCTGCTGTGTTGTGATTTCTCTTCCATCCATGCTCTTTCCTTTGTCTTCCCGTGGGTCTGTGCCGGCGTGACCCAGCCTGTGTTTTGAAACTCTAGACCCCAGCCTGCATTTGACAGAGAAATGTACTCATGAGGGCTTCCTCCACTGCCCAGCTACTGGAGAAGTCCAGTCGAATCTCTTTCATTCAGATCCCCCACTGAGATGAGATTTGCCACCCTCCTGACAGAAACTGGGCTGGCTGTTCTTTGGGACTGTTCCTGAAGAAAGGCCTTGCTGACCTGAACAAAGGAACTGCAAACAAGGTGGGGGAGGGGTGTAGCTAACTGCCTTCTGGGACTGAGACCCTTCAGTGCTTTAGAGTAATCACTGCTAATGTGTTTAATCCTCTTAACCCAAGGAAGTGCTGTTATTGTCCCCATTTCATAGCTGGGGAAACTGGCAGGAAGCAATTGAAACCCTTGCCCAAATTGCTATATTGGCTCTTTGAACACCTTAAGGCTCACCATCTTAGCAGCTTAGGCAGAGGAGGGTTTAACCAAAGGGTGCTGGGATGGCCCGGAGAAATAAAGCAAAGCCTCAGGAAGGACCATGTGTCAGTCAGCTCCTTGGTTGTTTGTCACAGAAATGCCAACTCAGACAGGCATGAAACCCCAGGGGAGAGGATGGGCTCACAGGACTGGAAAGCTCAGAGGTGGGGCAAGCGTCTCGGCTAGTTGATCCAGGAGCTCAGGGCCATCATCAGTGACCCACTTTCTTTCTGTCCTTCCATTCATCCTCACACCTGGCTCCCCTGGAGGTTCCAGACTGGCTGCATGATCCAAGTTTATATATCCTCATCCCTGGCCTGAGAGAGAAGGTATCTCTTCCCCAGCCATAGTGCAAAGTGGCAGAGCTCCTTTGATACACTATCATAGGTCACATGACCTCCCCTGAACCAATCACTGGCAAGGGTGTGGGGTCGCTAATAGGCCAGTTGCTCCCACCCAAAATCACTCACAGGGGAAGGGCAGAATGGGTGCTGGGAAGCAGCCAACCTGTGGACTGAAACTGGAACACAAATCCACTGTCAAGATTCTCTTCCTCACAGCTTCCCTACTCAGCTTTATTCATTCTCTTATTCGTGGTCTCTCTCTCTCTGCCTTTCCCTCAACTCAATGGGAACCCTGGCCATCCACAAACCAAGCAGTTCGACTCCCGAAGAGAACAGCCTTGTGCTCTCCTAGTCTCATCCCAAAACGACCCCAGAAAGGGAAGATGGCTCCCTTTGGACTCAGTAACAAAGGCCAGGGGAGGGATCTGGCCCAGGCCAGGTGCTCTCCGTGGGCCGGTCAGCTGTAGGCAAGCAGGAAGCAGGGTGGGGTCATCGTTCCCTCTGCCCTTCCTAGGTGCCTAGTCTGTCCTCTTCCCAGGACCTCTTGAGCTGGGAGTCATTTAAGCAAATGGGCTGTACTTTACCAAAGTTACATTAAACCCTCATTCCACTCCTGAACTGCTAGGGAATGAAGGATGCCCCGTGCACTATCCATGTTCCCAGAGCAGTCCCCTATGGAAAGGCCAGGCCACCTGCCGGCAGCCGCCAGCCTCATCCTGCAGGTCCCCTGGTCTGCCCTCCAGCCACCTGGCCTGCTCTCAGTTCCTTCAAGGCGTGCCGTTGTTCCCTGTCTCCGGAGTGCTTCCTCTTCTCCTTGTCTTCCCTTTCCCCTCGGCCCACCCCCCATTCTGTCCTGCCCACACTGGCTCCTCTTTCATATCTCTCCTTAAACATCACTAAACATCTTCTTCAAACTCCTCAGCTTACATAGTCAGGGCCTTTCATCCTCACACCAATCAGTTCCATAAAGTCAGGGACCACCTTTGTTTTAAAGGTATAACCCCTTCCACTAAATAAGTGCCTTACTAAACTTTGATGAGGAAATGAAGGGAATGATAATAGTAGTATAATGAAAACAGTAGCTGTCTTTTGAGTGGCTACTTCGCAGTAGGCATGGTACCTAGCACTTTTACATACAAATCTTTGAAATGATTACTCCCATTTAACAGAATATAATAATGATGAGCAGTGAATGTCAGCCATTGTTCTAAGTCCCTAACCTGTGTCATCTCATTGTATTTGTACAACAGCCCTCTGAGGCCAGTATTGCTGTCATCCTAACTTCAGGTTGAGGAAAATGGTACACAGTGAACACAGTGACAGGACGTTGGGCTTCAGTCCTCCTGCAGTCTAGGGCCTGGGGAAGACAAAAGAGGGGACAAGTAAAGAGAGGTAGGAGGACTTTGAACCCTGGCATGAGAATACTTTCCGGGGCGATGATGTGTCCGTCCTCCCCCCACCATGGGCAGTATCTGTAGAAACAGGAAATGTGTCTAAGACACACGACAGTTGAAGATGCACAGGAAGATACTCAGTGTTGTGCATAATAAGAGAAATGCCAATTAAAATCCTGCTGTGAGAATAGCGTTCACCTCCCAGAAGGGCATGAGCAAAGCCTCAGTGGTGTGGGGAAGCAGGCTTGTCCAGCACTGGTGGGAGGGCAAATGGGGCTGTCGCTGTGGAGGGGACTTTGGCAGTATCTTTCCACGTGGCCCTTGCACACATTCTTTCTTTGCCCCCGCAGTCCCACTTCAGGGAATTTTTGCCTACAGATGTTCCTGAGTGTGAGAGGTGATCTGTGTCCACGGTGGCTCATTAGGGTGCTGTTCATCAACGCGAAAGATGGAAACTGCCCTGCGTGTCCGTTAATCGGGGACTGGCTGAGTGAGTCAGGCGTCCGTGTGGTCGTGAGGGGAGAGTGAGGTCCTGCAGGGAGCGCCCTGTGAGCCTGCGGTGCACTGGCCGCTGTGAAAAGGAGCGGCAGCAGCAACACCTCATATTAGTACTTCCGGCCACAGAGGCTGTTCTGGAATCTGGGGTGAAGAGTATAGGTTTATGAAGATCCTAATTCCAGGCAGCCCAGGATCATTCTTAACTGTCAAACTAGATCACCTTAGATTTCCACAGTAGCTGCTGCCTTGGCTCTATGCGTGCGTGTGTGCGTGTGTGTATAGTACATACAGACATATTCAAAATTATGTACGTATATGTATGTGTGTGTATATATAATTTTACTACTTTATTCAGGTCCCTACTTGAATGGCGGAGTCACCACCCAGAGACGTCTTCCTGAGCACCTTCTCTGAAATGGCCCTCCCTGTCACTTTCTGCCCCCTGCTTTATTTTTCTTCATGGCAGTTGTCATCATGTGATGGTATATATTTGCTTTTTGCCCCATCCTCCTTAGCACGTGAGCTCTGAGGGCAGGGATTCGTCTTTTTAATTTCTGGCTGCATCTCAGCATCTAGAGCAGCATGAGGCCCAGAGTGGCTGCTGGATGAATGTGAATGACCCTGATTAGTGAATGTCATCCCTACGGTCCAGGTGTGGACCCGAGGCCCCCAGAGGCCTCGCCTTCCTTATGTAGAGCAAACTGAAGTGACCTGTGTCCAGGAGGGCTCTTCTGACAGGGGTGTGGGGGGGACAGGCCACAGAATGTCTTTCATGCTATTAAAATTACCCCTTTACATTTTCCCGAGAGAGATGGATACATGCCCAGTCCTTTCGGGGGCCTGTGCCTGCGAAGCACTGGGGCACATGCGTGTGTGCTGGCAGTTCCTCCAGCATCCGTGGCCCGTCGCCTCTCTCTGGCGTGGATGATGCTGTTCTGGGCAGTTCTCCGTGGAGAAGAGGTAGAGGGAGAAAGAAGCATTGTTCTGAAGGCTTCTCTCCTCTGGAGGCCCCTTCACGTGGGCCCCGTGCTTAATACTGTCAGAACCCAGCAGGCCTAAGGGACGTCCTGAGACTTGAGTGAGAATGTTGCTTACTATTTCTTTGGTATTTCAGTTATCATCACAGCTTTGCTGACATCTTTTAGGGCTTCTTCTGTGCCCAACACTTTGCCAATCACTTGGTTCCTGTTACCTCATTTAACCCTTCCAACAGCCCTATCGGGGATGGAAAAGGCCTTTCTCCAACTCCTCCCACTTAACCGATACGGAAGTTTGGGACTCGGGAAGGTCTGATAACAAGTATTGGTCACATTGTCGCTAAGAGGCAGAGCTGGGATTTGATTCTTGTTCTAGCTGACCACCAAGATGGCTCTCCCAGGCCACATGACCTTAAACGCCTCCCCGTCTGCTTTTAGGACTCTCCCAGTATCCTGTGGAGGAGGGTCTGGTTTCCTGCAATGTGATGTGGATGGTAATCGTGTTGCAAAGCCCTGCTGGCCACCATGGCACCTTGATGGATTGGAGGAAGCCAGTGGAGAGCCTTCTGCTTATTTATTTCTCATAGAAATTTGCCACTCCAATGACCAGACTTCTGTTTCTCGTCAAGATTGGTTTCCATCTTGGGCAGGGGAGAGGGTTGGATAGGGCCAGAGGGACCCTGTTATCACCCATTCGGACTCAACCCTTCTCTGCTGAGGAACACACACACACACACACACACACACACACACACACACACACACTCTGCTCCATCTTGTCCTGAGTAAAAGCTAAGTCCTCACTGTGGCCACCCAGGCCCCACGCAGTCTGCCCCCGTGACCTGTGACTTTTTCTTTTCTCTCACTCTACTCTGGGCACATGGGCCTCCTCAGTGCCCCACGGACACGCAGATACGTCCCTGCCCCAGGGCCCTTGCACTGGCGCTTCCCGCTACCCACCCACGTGGTTCCCTCACGTCCTTTAAGCCTTCGTCATGTGTTGCCTTCTCGGGGCGGTCCCAATCTCCCTTATCTGTTTTCCTCTGTAGCATTTACCTGTCTTTACTTATTTTGTTTATTGTTCATCTTCTCCACTAGAATCAGCTCCAGTGTTCTATTTACCTGGCTCCCTGGCCACTGTTATCACAAAATGTTCACCCGGAGGCCCAGTGCCTAGAACAGTGCCAGTACCACGTAGGCACTCAGTGAACATTTCTTGAAAGAACAAGTGAGCTCCCAAGGGCCGAATGGCCCGATTATGTCATTAATGTGCTGAGGGGGTAAATTTGTTCGTGTGTGTTTGCGGGGGCGGGGGGGATCCACTCATCAAGCCTTAGCCCCTCACATGTGCCAGGCTGCAGCTCTGGGCTCCAGACCCGACAGTGAACAAGCCCTGGTTCTCCGGGCTGATTTGAACCGTGGAGGGAGGCCCTCCACATCTCCGGGGAGAGCCCAGACCCTGCACCTACGGCCCAGCTCAAGGGAGGCTGTGAGAGCCAGTTCCTGGCCTTTGTGATATCTTACCATTACAGAGTGCTAGGGCCCAGCCCTCCATCAAGACTCAGAGACAGAAAACTTCCAAGTCACAGGAAGGATTATGGGCAGCAAACATGTTTCCTTCTTTAAACATTGTATTAAACTATAATATACACACAGAATAAAGTGGAAGGTACATATCAATAGTGTGTAGCTAGACAGACTTTCACCAGCTAAACTCACTCATGTAATCAGCTCTAAAAATAATACTTCCAGCCCCTAGAGACCCCTTTTTACTCCCTCCCAATCACTTCTCTCTTCCTAGCAAAACTGCTCTCTTGATGTCTCACAGCTGACTTTGAACTCTATGTAAATGTGATCGTACTTTATGTAAATGTCCCTTTGTATCTGGCCTTTGCCTTTGTGTTCAACATTATGTCTGTGAGGTGTCTGTGGCATTGTGCTTAGTTAGAGTCTGTGCCTATTCACTACTGTATGCAGTCATAGGGACACCTGAGTGACAGGAAGAGGCCAGCCTCGAGAATAGCTAGGGCACAATGTGCAGAGGCCCTGGACTAGGAATAAGTTTGGACGGGAAAGAAGGCCAGCAGGTTAGAGCATTTGGGCAGTGGGTAAAGTGGAAGAAGATGAGGTTCAAGAGGTGTTGAGAGATTTTAAGCAGGAAAGCAGTCTGATGTCACCTCAAGTTTCATCCCTTTGGTTGTGTGTGAAGTATAGAATCTAGGAAGGGAAGGGTGGACTCGGGGAGAACAGTGGAGAATTCGATGAAGTTGTTCAGGTGACAGGTAACTGTGGTAGGAGGGGAAAGGAAATGGATTCAGGATACATTTTGGAGGTAGTGGCAACAGAACTTGCTAATGGACTTGAAAGATAAGGGAGAGAGATACATGAAGAATTGTGTTGTTGTGTGTCTGTGTCACAATTTGTTGGCCCGTCCCCACTGGTAGACACTCGGGTTGTATCCCCTTTGCCCCACTCACAGAGCCTGCTCCCCCCATATGCATGCATCCGCCTGAGCTGAGTCCTGAAGGATCAAGGGCAAGGGCATTCCAGGTTGAGCAAACCATTCGAGATAAGGCTGGGGCCTCCCCTGCACTGAGCTTGGTTCGGGCCAGAGTGTGGGCTGCGGAAGTGGGTAGCACGTGACCCAAATCCACCACCTGACCGGTGTGGATTTGCTGCCGATTTTGAGATATTGTCTCATGTTCTCCTATCCTCCACCGTCCCCCAAGCTGCTTTCCCATCTGGCCACGTTCAATGCCTTTTCCTCCGCAGGTTCGTCCAGGGCTGCAGCCAGCCGTCGGAGCTGCTACCGTACATAGGGCTATTGCTGTCTGCGTGCTGGGTCAGCTTTGTCTTCCTGCCGCGGGAGTCACAGTGGGGCTTAAAAACAGTGGTTGGAAAGGTCTTTGGTCCCGGGCCAGGCATAGAGGGTGACTGGCCTGTAGGAAGTGAACGAGAAGGCCTCTCATTTGTGTGGGCTCAGTTCATCTATGTTCTTTGTCCCCTGGTCCCTCCTGTTTCTCATCTCTGACCTTGTTCTTGAGAGTTCAGGTCCCATGGGCAGCAGCTGCTGCTGCAGGCTCCCTGGGAGGCTGAGCATTTGGAGACTTTAGGCCACTCAGCTAGTGAGGACAGCTCAGCCGACATGAGTTTAAAGCAGTGTGCCTTGCAAGCATGTGAAGAGAGAGAGCCCCTGCCCCTGTCTCTTTCTGCCATCTGCACCCTCAGGTCCCCAAGGAAGACCTGGCTTGGGTTTTTCTCTTGTGTCACTGAGAGACGCCTGCCAGGCGGACTTATCCAACTCTGCAAATCTGAGTTGCCTTCTGCTGCCCAAGGGCTGTAGAATAGGAGGAATCTTGGATCATGGAGCAGGTAAAATTTGACATGTTTTGGCTCGTACCAGGTCAAAAGAAAAAAAAGGTTGGGGAGGAACGGCCTTGAAGGAGAAAAATGTAGGGCATTCGTGAGCTCAGCAAAGCAGCCTCCTGCATCGGGGCGTGTGAATCATTACAGGCTTTTTAGAAGACAGCCTGGAAGTTTTACTTATTTAGTTTTGACTGAGCAGTACGTGCCTGTGATAAAACATTCAGGTTGCACCGAAAAAGAGATGTACAAGGAGAAGTAAGTCCCTTTCCCTTGTCCATTGTCATCCAGCTCCCCTCCCATGAGGACACCCATTTCAGGTGTGTTCTTCTGGAGACAATACAAAAACAAACACATATTGTGCATACAGTTCTATACTTTGATCTTGGAAACCATTCTATACTATAACTATGTCATATTCCATAAATAGTCTTTGATGCAGCACAGCCACTCCCAAAAACCTGCCCCACAGAAAATATGGCACCAGTACAAAAGGACATTTACCGTGGCTTTGTTTGCAGGGGCAAAACAAAAAACAAATCCTGAAAATAAAATGAATGCCCACTTTTCAAGGACTGACAAAATAAAGTATGGCATCTATACCATGGAATGTCAGACACCAAAAAGTCTGGGTCAGAGCATTACTAGTTGATTTGGTTGCACTTCTGTGCTGTATTTAAGGGAAAGTAAGGTTCAGAGATGTAAACGTGATGCAATGCTGTTTATGTAAACTACATTGACAGAAGTCTGTGTCTGTGTTGTGATCGAGTGATAGGTGTACATGGAGCGTGTCCTCCGTTCTCTTCCACGCTACATGGCTGCTTAGGCTAGCATTCTGTTGGGAGACTTTGCAGTGTCATCAGTTTTGGTCGAAACAAACTTTACACTTTGGCCAATGTTAGAGGCTTCCGTGGGAGGGTACTCCATCCCCAGGGCGGAGATCCCATGGCCTTGGTGTTCGTAAGTGCTCATGTGGACCTCTGTCAGACTAGGAGAGGCTAATGTGTTACCAGGTGCCGTGGCGAGAAGTAACTTCTAAGTGACCATGACAAGCAGTTTGACCTACTTCTCCATCATGTGGTAGAATGAAATAAGTGTAGTTCAGTCAGCTATATGAAGCATGAAGTGCCACCAGCTCTGCCACTTGCGAGAATAACGTGGAGGAATTCCAGAAACGCTGCAGTCAGGGCATCAGGTCCTTGGCTGTGTTCCAGATGAAGCTTCGCAGGCAGCAAGGGCATCCACTTACCTGTAGCCACCCCAAGCCTACCCGGTGGATGTTTCTCACATCCCATTCTTTTATTTTTCTGCCTACAGCACCTGGTCTTCCTAGGTGGTCTCCCATCCAAGTACTAAACAGACCCGACCCTGCTTAGCTTCCAAGATCAGACGAGATCGGGCACATTTAGGGTAGCATGGCCATAGATTCACATCCCACTCTTAAAATAGCTGAGCCCTATTTCTGGAGACAGTGGACCTAGAAGGAAGGCCCTCAGTGGACACCTCCCCACAGGACCATTGCATTATACAACTCCAAGGGCACTATTTGCACTGTGATCTGTGACAGTGGTGGTGGCTCTCTCCTCGTTCTGGGATAAGGCTGCATTCTTCCAGGATTCTGGTGCTCCCCACAGAATGGATGTGGCTGTCAATGGGTTGGGGCCCATGACCGTACTGGGTCATAACTTGTCTCTTGCTGGGCTTCAGTTGCAGTGGATGTTCTTGAAAAGAAAGGCATTTGAGTCTAATTGACCCCCCCAACCTCCAACTAGACGACTTTTATTCATAGTGCTTTTTCTCCTCTCTCAACTATCCCATACCCTTCCCTGCCCCTACCAGAAAAAATGATGACACTTCCTGTCTCTGGAACAGCATCCCTTCCCCTTTCTTCTCCCACAGGTTGTCAGAAGTGAGAGCTCACTTCTCACTGGCTTATTTGTTTCTCTGACCTTTCAGAGAAGGGAGGACCTGGTTGCTACTGACTCAGCTGCTCTTTCTCGCTTGGGTGGGTGGGTGTGTGTGTGTGTGTGTGGGTGGGTGGGTGTGTGTAAGTAAAAGGTTTCTGGTTTGAACAGATGGGTAGTCAGTGGTGTCTAGTGGATCATTATCTACCAGTAGATAGGAGAGAAACAGGTATAGGTAAGGTTGTTGTTTATCTATATAGCTACATAGATGTGTATGTTCCTGTATGTATGTGTATATGTATGTGGGAGAGGGGAGAGGAAAAGAGAATTCACATCTTTATTGAAGTTTTTAAAAATGTGCCCTACACACAAAAAAAAAATGAGCAATGACTATTCATTTATTCAGTTCATTTAATAACATTTGGTGAACTGCTCTTGCGCTATGCAGAAGTTGAATCTGGCAGAAAACCACTTTGAAAAAACTCACGAGACCATGTGAAGAACTTTCTTGAACCTCCCTTTTTTCCCTCACCTGCTGCCTGCCATGGCCAGCAAGGCCTGTTTGTCTTTGAGCTGAAATAGTTCTTCACCTGCTTCCTCCTTCCCATTCCGCTGCCCTCACTCTGGTCCCACCCACCATCGCTCCCTGGATGTCACAGCAGTCACCTCACTGTTTTCCCTGCTTCTTTTGAATACCCCCTTCCCCCAGCAGTCTCTGTACCACAGCCAGGGGGTCTTCAAAAATGTGAATCAGAACACACCATTGTCCTGCTTCCCATGATACTTAGAATAAAAGGCACATGGCCGACGTGGCTCACAGTGCTGTGGGCTGCCGCGGCTCGAAGCACGTCCTTCCCTGCAGCAGTCTGGCCTCGTGGGCCTCGCACGACTTTCTTTGAGTAGACTCCTGTGTCCTCCTCCATCTCCTTGAATACTCTTTGTTTTTTAACTTTTATTAGAGACTTCATTACCAATCCAACAATTCAATTTGGATGGCCTTTTGAGCATCTTTATTGAGATGTGGTTCACATGCCATAAAATTCACCCTTTTAAAGTATACAATTCAGTGGGTTTTGGTATATTTACAAGGTTGTGCAACCATCACTAGTATCTAACTCCAGTGCATTTTCTTCTGCCGGGAAAAGAAACCCCGTCGCCATTAGCAATCTCTCTCCCTGGATTCACCCCCCCGCCCCGCCCCCAGCAACCACTGTTCTTCTTTCTGTCTTTCTAGATTTCTACCTCTCTGTCTATTCTGGATATTTCATATAAATTTTGTGACTGACTTTGTTCGCAGAACATTTCAGCGCTCATCCATGTTGCACATAAACCGTACTCCGCTGTCTCTGTGGTTGAAGGTATTCCATCATGTGGACGAACCATGTTTTGTGTATCCACTCCTCAGTTGGTGGACATCATGGGATATTATTCTCTCACTCTTCCTGTGGTTTCCTTCTCCTTTGTCTTTACTTCTGGGCTAAAACTCACCCTGTGGCACTTCTTGCCATTGGTATTTACATGTGTATTTGATTGCCTGCTTGCTTTCTTTCCCCCATTTTGGACTGTAAGCTTCTTAGGACGGGGACTGCATCTGTTCTTCTGCATCTGGCACCCTGCCATGCGTAGTCCTCGGCGTGGAGTAGTGCTTCACGATTGCCGGATGAACAGCTCACTGGATCTCAGTTCTCGTTGACCTCCTCCTAAGGCAAAGCGATTGTAACCCCGTTCTGTGGGAGACAGCGTATCTAGCTTTCCACTTGGTGGTGGGGAGAGAACAAGAGTCCTAAAGCATGAGGACACTCTAAATGGGGTCAGGTTGCTTAGAGGGATTTCTCTGGTGTAGGATACTGTCCCATTGGTCATCAGCTTGTAAGACCACAATATTATTTGAAAGTGCATTTGACTGCTAGTAGCAGAGACCAGAAATAACAATGTTTCAAACTCAGTGGAAGGTGGTTTGTCTCGTGAGATGTCCAGAGAGCGACAGTCCAGAGCTGTGTGGCAGCTCCGCGGTCATACGGAAGAGCAGGCTCCTTCTGGCTTTCTGCTTCCCCATCCCTAGCACAAGGCTTTCATCCTGAAGGTAGCTTCAGGGGCCGGAGTGACTGCTGGAGTCAAACAGATGAGCGTGTAGTCCAGGTGGGAATCGAGGACAGGGAAGGGTCACAAAAGTGTCCGGCTCCATTTCTGGTGTGGAATTTCCCCGAAGTCCCGCAACAACTAATGGCTGCCTCCTGTTGGCCGCCCGGAGCTGCGGGGGAGGCCGGGGGGTGGAGTTTGCGCTCAGCATCCCTAGAAGAAGGAGAGAGTGGCTCCTGGGTGGGCACCTGGCCCCTGGTGGGCCCATTTCCTGCCCGTCGTACCCTGGGCCACAGCAGGCAACTTGCGCTCGCTCTTTGGCCTGGACCATCAAGCCTCCCCCTGCCCCTCAGTGGCCAGGGTCAGGGCAGCGCTTTTCTCTGCCTGGGTCACCAGATGGCGGATTTTGAAACTTCTCGGGCCTTCAGTCCAGGAAACTCACCGTGTCCAGTTCACCTTTACTGAACACTTGCTATGTGATAGGTCCTGCCCCAAGCATTTGTCATGGAGTAATTTCCTTAATCCTCACAACACCCCTCTTATTATCCCTGTTTTATAAATGAGGAAACTGAGGCACAGAAAGAATAAGTAGCTGTAGACGTTCTCACTGTTAATAATGTTGAGTTTTTGTTTTTTTTTTTCATTCTTCCTTTTCAATATATTATGAATAAGAGGATTGGAAAATAAAGCCTGACCTATTTTGGTAGATTGACCACTGTTTTGTCTTTCATTTGATTAGCTGGGATGTAGAGGGTGCTTTGTGCAAAAGTGCCCAGCAGCCAAAACCACACTGACAAGCTGTTTTTATAGGAGTGCAGGAAGGGGCTTAACTGCTGGCCCGTCTAGCAGATGACCGGTGACAGGAGGAAAAAGGATCCACAAGCTATGCAGGATTTCCCCAGCCAGGGAGCTGGGGCCAGCAGGCCATAATGCAGTTGTGCCAGTGGCTGGGCTTGGCCTTTAAAGTCACAGTCTCCCTGACTGCTCTGAGAGGTCTGTAGAGAGGTAGAGGCTGTGCCTGGTTCAGCTCCTCCGAGAATTAATTCAGGCACCAAGTCATCCCTAAATGCCTCTGATCAGCCACGCTTGGTGGAGATCTTTCCCAGAGGTCGCCCACAGTTCATCTTTGAGTTGAATGTTTTTGAGACACTTGCAGATCCATGTTAGTGGCATTTTTCAGACTCTCCAGGGTGATGGCATGGCATGTGACTCCTGCAGCCTGGCAGTAGGAGGTATTGGGTTAGTAATGCATTCAGCTGCAAGTATCAGAATACACAAGTGGCACTGTTACTTCAACACCTAGGAGGTCGTTTGTGACATGGGGGTGGATATGGCTCAGTGACTTGGCAGAGTCAACACCAGTGCTGCTCTGACTCTCTGGCCCTTCTTGGCCACAAGATGTCTGCTGCACCCCCTTCCCCCAGCCCCAGGAGTTCAGCCCTTCCATTCTGGCAAAGTAGTGTTCCAGGGACCCTCTCAAGCCTAGAAATCATGTCCATGTTCCAGGCTGGAGAATGGCAGCTGGAGAAGGCAAAGGACTTTTTGTGAGGAGAGCCAACACTTTCTCGAATCCCCGAGTGAGGCACCTTCGCCTGCCCCGACGTGAAGATGTGCTGCTGCGCCGTCTTCGAGACACCATTGTATTTTTCCTTTTGCATTTGGGTGTTTGATCCATCTGAAATTGGTGTTTGAATGTGGAATCACATAGGTGTTAAGACAAGCCCATACTCCTAACCGCCACGTTTGGAGGGCGGTGGTGGTGGTTCTGGAGCCAGACCCGCTGGGCTCAGTGGCAATGCCACTTCCATCCGTGTGATCTTGGACTTGTTAAAAGCGGGCATGCCGGTGGACCCTGCATCGCAGGACTGAAATGAGGGTTAAATGAGCTGATAGTTAAAGAATGAAAACTGCCTGGCCTGTTGTAAAATCAAAGCGAAAACCTCATGTTTCAAGTCAGAATGAGTATTTATTTGCAAAGCCACCTGGTTCTAGGAACTGGGCAGGGAATCCCAGACCCCAGTCTGTGTTGGCCGTGAAGCGTGTCACTGAGGTTATTGTCTCTTCCTCTTTACAAGAAATTGCCAGCTGTTTTCTCAAAATGTCTGTTCCAGGGTTTGTTCCCCCTGCAGTGACTGAGTTCCCCTTACTCCATAACCTCAGCGTGTTTGGTGGCATCAAGCTGACATGTTAGCCAGTCTGCTGTGCACGAAGTGGTCGCGCATTTCCCTGAGCAGTTTCTCTGCGGTGTCTGTCTTTAGCCGTTCCACATGGAGCTACTTGGGCTGGGGGCAGGACAGTTATCAGGCCTCTGGGACCTCTGAGTGAAGTCCTTAGAGCACTGTATCATGATGCTTATCTTGGGTGGGGGATGGGGACATGGGGAGATGAGGATGTGAGTCCCTCGAAGCTCGTCACCCAGCCTTAGTCATCTCATGGACTGAATCAGTTGATGAAAGAACCAGGGCTGTGTGTGTTATTAATAGAATATAGGTCGTAAGAGAAATGTGATTAATGGCAACTGCCATACATTCATAGTGGTTGAGGGCCTAGATTTTCCCAAGGCGAAGTCCTTTCTTCATAGCAGCCTTTCCTTGTTGGCAGGCAGGTCAGGGCTGTAGAATGAACAGGTATTTTCCTGAGTCACTCTTTTGAAGACAGGCTGGGGGTGAGCATAATGAAAGCTTCTCTAAGTGAATAATTGAACCTCGTCATTAATAGGTGAGTGAGTCCCCGATGTCCCAGTACAAGGTGCTGCAAAGATCTAGGAAAGAGAGCGCAGCTTAAGGCAGAGGTCCCCAGTGGGCCTGGCTCTCCTTCACCTCTCATCTCAGTGATCAGCCACCTATACAGCCAGCTCATGGAGGAGAGAGGCCTGGCTGCTGTACTTTGAGATGTGATGTAGGAGATTGGTTTTCAATATGTCAATTGTGGAGTGATGGAACTTGGTCAGGCACATCCCTGAAAGCCCATTTTATAAAACAGAAAAGTGGAGGTTCCGCAGCTAAACGGGGCCACGGAGGCCTGGGCTTTACCCGCTCCCCCGACTCTCCTGGGGACTGTGCTCAGGGGAGGGAGTTCAGGGGAGTTCAACGGGGGACCTCCTGGGGCTCTAGGGAGGCCCAGCTCTGCCTTCAGCTGGCCATGGGCCCCAAACAACTCATTTAACCATTCTGAGCCTCAATTTCCATCAAGTGGACAGATCGGACTAGGTCAAAGCATTCCTCACCCAGTTCCTGTGGGCAGGAGCTTAGGAGCCCTCTGACATCCTGAGACACGCAGTATTTTTTTTTTTTTTTTTTTTGGTGGTGCTGGTGAGTGGGGGCCGGGGGGGTGGGCTGCTGTTTTTTTTTTTTCCTGGAGAGACATGACATAGTTTTGTTTTGTCAGCTTCTTAGAAGAATCATGTTCACCCAGACATGAAGGAGTGCTATATTGATTTCTGAGGTCCCTTCCAGTTCTACCAGTCTGTTATTTCTGTTGTAAATGATAGAATCTCCCCAACTCAAACTTGTACTGCAAAGGGAAGTAATGGCTCCAGGACCTGAATAATCCCAGAGCTGTCCTGACTGGAGTCAGTACTTAGGTGTTCTCGTCAGGATCCTGCCCTTCTCCACTTCAGGCCTCTACCTCCCTCAGCGTTGACTTCATTTTCAGGTGCACCCCCATCCCTCCCACCCCCCGATGGCACAGTAGCCCTCAGCAGCCCCTGCCTGGCATCACACCTTTACTCCCAGCAATTTCAGCAATATCCCCAGAGCCGAGTCCGATCGGCCCTCCAGGGACCATGTGTTTCTCCCAGAGCCAGCCCGTCACCGTGGACACGGGGAAGAGCCATTCAGGCTAGAAGTTGGGCCAGGATAGCCCCTCACCCCAGGTGCTCTCATCTGAGATTCTGTTTGTTGATATAAACCCTGGAAAGCGAGGCGTTTGGCCCTGTGAGTGTAACATATGTGACAGGTGGGCCGGGGCTATCGCTCTGGTGGGTGTGCTGGGACTGCTGAGGCAACTCCAAGGTCATCCTCCCTTCCTGGTGGCGTGAGGAGGGGCTCTGGGACATCTGGGGTTCTGGCCAAATTCCTGGCCCTGTAGCCCACCTTTGCTGCCATTTCCACAACCTCTCGGCATCTTTTTCTCTGCGGTAGCCCCTCCCATGTACGAGGGACCCCAGACTGATGGACATCACAGCTTCCTCCTGTTGGCAGGAAGTAGATCCCCAGTTCAGAGAGATGGGCTATACCACTGCACGTCACTGCTAAATCTTTAAAGAGCCATACTAGAGGGAAAAGGGGGGAAATAAAAGTGGCAGAAAAGTAATTTCCGTTGAAATTTAAAAGGCAGCTATTAAAATTTTACAGGAGCTTTATTGCAGGAGCTTCCTAATAGTCCCAGGAATTTTTAAGTGGGAAGTCTGGTGATAAAGGAAACTGTTCTGGATGCTTCTGGTTCCCTCCTGCCCTGCCAAGCATCTTGCAAACCAAAATTGTTAGGACTCCAAAGATCAGCTTAGGGATGGTAGCGACCCGAGAGGCTATTTTTGAGTTTTTAAAGACTGTACGTTTTTCTGTATTTGCTGTTTTCTGTGTGTAGTAACTATTTCTAATTTTGTGCTTTCCTAAGAGGTTTGGTACTGAGCTACAGGGATTGTTAAGAATTGTAGTTGCCTCTGCCCTTGTGTGTTAGTTGAGAGTCATTTAGTTGTGTGAACAGATGGAAATCCTGGTCAACCTGAAGTATTAAAGGAAATAAATGTATGGACTCACCGCCTAGGACGTTTTACCTGTAATGAATGGCTTCAGGCCAGGCCCCTCTTTCCTTCCACCTCCCTGCTCTGCATTTCTCTGTGTGGATTTTAATCTCAGACTCTTAGGCATCTCCACATGTGTATCCCACCATCTTGGCAGTCCCCTGGGGAAACACTCACTTTCCTCGTAGTCCCAGCACATGTCCTGCCACTGGTTGGTGTTTAGTAGACCCAGTTGGCCTGGCTTCAGTGCCAGGGCCACCCCAAGCCATCTATGAGCCCAGGGCCAGGGAAGAGGGGGTGCAGTGGCTATATTAGTCAGGCCTGGATCACATAACCCCTCTTCCCTACGAACCCATGGGTAGAGTCATTCTCATAGGAACTCCATGGGTTGAGTGGGGAAAGTGAGGTTCAGGGGGCTGACCCAGAAAGGGGAATGCATGCAGTGTGAGCCAGAACAGCCATACAGAGTTCACCCCTTTCCATACAAAGTTCACTGCATCTGAGTCTGCCCCCTGCCTAACTGTTACCTTCCCTGGGAACACACTCTACCTTTCCCCATCTCAGGTCGAGTTTAGGAGTTCTTAATCTTGGGGCCATGGACCCTTGAAGGGCCTTTGGATGGAGTGTAGAGGACCATGCAGTTGGCTGGGAAAAAATTACATCATTATTTTCTCTACCATATAACTGAAATACGGTGTTTTCTTTCCTTCTGAAAGAGGGCCACAGCCACAGTTGTATTAGCTACACCTGTGACTTTGTCACTACTAGAAATCATAAATATTTCCATATCACATTATAATTGTTGCACATATCACAAAATATAATTACACTCTGTTTCCGAATTATTATAGTTATTGGACCCACCACTGAGCTCTCTCTCGTAATTTAAAACATTTATAAAGAAGCATGTATATTACTATATCTCACATTTGCTTGTGTTTTACAGATATTTTGATATCTGAATATAACTGGTTTCCTTTGTAATCTTGTGCATTGTATTTTATACAGTTAAAAACATGATTCTGAGAAGTCCACACCCTTCTTTACCAGACTGCCAACAAGGATCCCTAGTGTGAGCAAGATTAAGAGCCCTTTTAGCTTCTTAGGAGCTAGGAGCCCCTAGGAACAAGATTTTTGAAACTGTTCTGGTTTGTAGACTTCCAAAGTTGGCTAGTTGCCTGTTAGGTTTCCTTCCTGAGAGGCTTCCTGGAGGAGCTGGCTGGCATTTTGAACTCGGCCCTGGCATGGGGGTAGCATTTGGACATGGCAGTATCAGGGAAGAAGGGCAGGGAGGCATTGCCAGCCTGCAGTTAGCCCTGTCTTTGTCGACTCCCATAAAGTGTCACCGAGCTAAGTGGTTAGGAACAGGCTCTGGAGCCAGGCTGCCTGGGTTCATCCCAGCTGTAGCTGGCTGGGTGCCTCCTTACCCATTCAGTGCCGAAGTTTCCTCATCTGTAGCATGGATGTAATAATTTTATCTATTCCTTAGAGTTATCGGGAGAGTGAGATGAGTTGATGCATGTCTGCTAGGATAGAACCCGGCACGTAGGTAGAAAGAGTTATTATTTAATGGCCATTCTGTTACGGAGGTTCTAGGTTGTCCTCTCTGACCTCATCTCCCTGACTTAGTGCCTCGTCTAAACTAAAATGGGATGGCAAACAGTGTAGACAGTAGCTTCTTAGCCTGGAGACATTCATTTACCTGTGAAATACCTGTTCAAATATGAACAACTACACTAAATATTCAAAAACATAAATTAATAATATTAAGTTTCCATGAAATAGCCATTCAGATATAAAAAACCATGCTAAATATTCAAAAGCATAAATTAATAACATAAAGTTACAAGTTATGACATAAAGTTACAAGTGCTGTTTATTTGCCACTCCTCAGAATTGTCTGAAGGAAATGTCCTCATGATGGCCTACCATCTGTCCCTGTCACTTCCTGTCCTCATCTCCCACTGCTTGTCCCCTCACACACCCTGCACTGGGCACATGGGCCTCCCGCTGCTCCTCAGATGCTCCACATACACACGCCCGCTCCCAGGTCCTTCGCACCGGCCATTCCAGTGGCCCGGAAGGCTCTTCCCACGTAGTCACACAGTTCATGGTCTCCTACGTTCAGGTCTCTGTCCTGTACTCAGGCCTCCTCTGACCACTCTGTGAAGTAGCAGCCACATGACTCCTCACTCTGCTCCCTGATTTCATATTGTGTTTGTTTATTGTCTTCCTCCCCTACTAGAATGTCTGCTTCCTAAGGACAGCGACTTTGTCTTGGTCACTGGTGTCACCTCAGTGCCTGGTACAGAGCAGGTGTTCAGTAAATATTTATTGAGGGAGTGACTTTGCAAATGACAGATGGATTCTGCAGCAGGAAGGCTCCAGTTGGCCAATGACCTAACCTCATTTTTTTCCTCTCTGTAGATGCACAGAATTTGATTTTGACATCGACTCTCCTGGGACCCTCAAGGGACACTAGAGTTCAGAACGTACTAAGGGTGAGTACAGTGTGGCTATTTGTTTGCTTAAATTTTACAACTGGTACACCTGAGCCTATTTATTATTTTTAAAAAAGTTATCCAGAAGAGTATCAAGGGAAAGATGGGAGTCTCCTTTACTGCCCTTCCCTATACCCACAAGTCTCAGCGTCTCTTGTGGGTAGTTCTGGTCAGCGGTTGGGTGGGTGTCCTGTCTGATCTCTTCCCACCTATGAACATTCCTACTTATGTGTCTACACACTTACTGTTTTAGTTAAGTAGTCCCCAGCCTTTTTGGCACCAGGGACCAGTGCTCCTAAGAGAATCTAATGCCTAATGATCTGAGGCAGAGCTGAGGTGGTGATGCTAGTGCTGGGGAGCAGCTGCAAATACAGTTGAAGCTTCACTCACTCACCTCCTGCTCTGTGGCCTGGTCCGCGCCCCTGGGGGTTGGGGACCCCTGTTTTAGTTTGCAATGTAAAGAACAAAGCCGTAGCATATAGATGCCCCTGCAGTGATACCCCTTGTCTCCAGAGTCCAGGCGCAGGTAGTGACGTTGGCCCAGCTGCAGGGACCCGTCATTTGGGCTTTGGGGACTGAGCGAACCAGACAGTAACTTCTCTCTTGGTTGTTTGTTGGGTTCATCACACTCCTTCATCCAAGCCTAAGGCTCTGCTTGGGTACCAGGAGCTTGTTTATAGGCCATTCTCTGGGGGCCAGATTTCCATCAAAGGAATTCCTTATTAATATTTTTATTTTGAAGGCATTTTAGACCTACAAAGAAGTTGCAAAAATAGCTCACATATACCCTTCGCCTAGCTTTCTTTCATATTCCCGTGTTATGTAAGTATAGCACAGCGATCAAAACCATGAAATTAACACCGGTCCCGTACTATGAACTAAATGACAGACTTTAGTCAGATTTCACTAGTTTTTCCACTGATGTCCTTTTTCTGTTCTAAGAACCTACCCAGGATCCTATACTGCATTTAGTTGTCATATCTCCATAATCTCCTTCCACGTGTAACAGTTTCTCAGTCTTTCCTCCTCTTTCGTGACACTGCGAGACACTGCGAGAAGACTGCGCTCGTATTTTGTAGAATGTCTCAGTTTGGGTTTGTCTGGTGTTTTCTCAAGACTAGGTGGAGGTTATGCATGATGCGGCAGAACAGCACAGAGGTCATGCGTCCCCCGGTGCATCGTGCCGGGGGCTCCATGGTGTCCACATGTCTTATCACTGGTGGTGTTAACCTGGACCACCTGGATAAGGTGCTATCTGCTGGGTTTCTGCTCCGTAAAGTAACTGATTTTCCATTCATAATTATTGTGTATCTTGGGAGAGGTATTTTGAGAGTTATGCTCATTTCTCCTCAGGCTTCCACTAATTTTGGCATGCCTTGGTGAGCTGAATCTTGCCTGTGACAGTCACTACTGCGAAATAGCCCTAACGTGATCTCTGTATGCCCCTCATTCCTTCTACATTTAATTGTCCACATAATTAATTCTGTAAGGAGGTTTATTCCTTCTCCCTCATTTGTTTGTTATTCAGTTCTTAACATATATCTGGATAGCCCCATAGATATTCATTTTAATCCGGCATATTCCTTCTCAGTGTGGTACAAGTTCCCGTGTTCTGCATGAATTTCTAGTGTCACTTCTCAAATGTCAGGAGAACCAGCATTTTTCTATATGGTAACCGGCACCATGGGAAACTGGGAAGCAGGAGACGGGCTTTGTTTGCTCATGCATTTGTTCACTCTGTCACTGAACACATGTGTGTGTGAGCACCAACTGGTGTGTTCCAGACCTTGGGGATGCAAGAGTGAACAAAATAGACAAAGCCCTTCCCCCGACATTCTACTAGAGGACAAAAATAGGTAAACAAGTTAGCGTAGGAGAAGGTGTGTGGGGATAAGTACTCCAGATGGGTAAGGCAGGAAGGGGACTGACTGGCAGTAACCAGGGGCGGTTTTAGACAAGGCCATCCGTACAGGCGGCCCGCAGAGGCCCTGCACGGAGGGAGGAGGGCAGGTGCCTGGCCGCGTCCTTCCACCACCCAGGGGGAGATCCAGACTGGTCACCTCACTTTGGGTCAGGGTTTGGGGATATGGGATTGTGGAAAACAGGAAAATGTGTCTCCCCTGCCAAGGGGCAGTCCCCGCTTACCTATAGCTCTTCCGTGCCCTGTGGAAATGCCAAGTGTTGCCAGGCCTTCTGATATTCTCTCCCCTAGAAGACAAAAACGAGGAATTCTTGCTAGTCCGTTGAACCCAAATCATGTTATATCAGATGATTTTTACTGGTACATGGATGGATATATTTCGTTTCATTGTATTTATTTCTGAAGATACCTTTGTAGCAAAAGATTTCAATTTTGCGTTTTTGTGGTAATATAGATTCCTTTTAAAATATGTGTATATATATTTAAGTGTAAAAGTGAGCTGATTTAAAGGAAATGTTAAGTAAATAATTGTACAGATGGGACATCAATGCAGCTGAAAAAGAAGGTGAAACACGACCGGGCTTCGGTGAACACTGGCCTGACTCGGCCGTCCGCTCCTTCTCCTCTAGCTCTGGGATTCCCAGCCGGGAAGCTAAACTGAGGCCGGCAAACGATTACCATGGGCTTGTGCCCTGAGCCGTTTGTGTCACAGTGGGTGTATCAGTCAGGAATGCTTTCAGCTGCAGGGACAGCCAGCCCATCTCCCAGCAGCTTAAACAAGGATTGACTTCTCTCCCATCACAGCAAACTTAGAGGGACTTGGCTGCGAACTCAGTTCAAAGGCTGAGTGATGTTTGGGCTGGAACTTCTTTGATTCACTTGACCTTCCCCTCATGGTTGCGAGGCTGTGGCTGCAGCTATAGCCAGAACAGGGAGAAGGAGGGTCAGCCCCGGCAGCACGTGTTTTTGGTTCTGGACCACTTATGCACTCTCAGAACCCGTCCCTCCAGAAGATTCCACTTAACACCTCATTGGCCAGAAATGTGTCACATGTCCTTTCCTCTCGCCCCAAGAAGAGTGGGAAATTTCATTTAGCTTCTCAGCCTCTCTTGAGGAGGAAGCCAGAGAAAAAGGGAATTCAGCGTGTCAGCTGGGTTAGCAGCCAGCAGTGTCTGGCTCCACAGGGGAAGAAAAACAGTAGTAATTAACATTAGTGGGTGCTGACTCCGTGCCAAACCCTGCTGTAAGCACTTTACATGCGCGATCTCATTCAGTCCCTACACCCAGCCTGTGGCATCACTGCTGTGAACTCCCCATAGGAATGACTGGGAAACTGAGGCACAGAGTGGTGAAGCCACTTGCCGAATAGGGGAGCCAGGGTGAGAACCTTGCAGCCCGTCTCCAGAGCCTGGCTCTCTGTACTTCGTTGCCTCCTCAGAGGTCCTGGGTGCCCAGACGGCTAGCTGCCGGGCCTCAGTTTAGATCCTTCCAGCAAGAAGGAAGGCGGGCCGCATATTTTGCTCTGGAGAATTTTGATCATTTCAAAACCTTTCTTGTGAGTCACATCTGCTCTGTGTAACCACCTCTCACCGGTTCGGGTCCAGTCCTGGTGAGCAGCACCAGCCACTTGTCTTCCTGGCAGCCCCTCGGTGCCTGCAGGTGGCTGAGAAGACTTCTGGCCTTCCTTTTCCAAGCAAATTACACTTGTGCTTTTAATTATTCCCCGAATGAGGCTTCCGGCCTTGGGGTTCTTCCTTTCTTGGGGTTCTACGGGTCAACTCAACACACATTTAACATGTGCCTCTTCTGCGCCCACCCCCATTGTGCCGAGGTGTGGGTCGGATGGGCCCAGGCCAGGTAGGCCCTGCACTCATGGCCTCTTCGTCCAGTGAGGGAGGCAGACCTTCCCTGACAGCCCAGAGATGTCAGGGCTGTGGCAGAGGTAGACCGCGGGTGGTGGGGGCCCAGAAGAGGTACCCAACCCAGTTTGGGGGTCAGGGAGGACCCCTAGAAGCATCTTTGGGTCTTAGAGGAGGAATAAATGTGCATCAGGGAGCAATTTCCCCTTCTTTCTCCACCTCCCTTTTTTAAGTGAAACTCACAATGGACTGAACTCCAGTCTCTTCCTCTGTAAAATGAAGGGTTTGGACTCGGGTTTCCATCCATCCCTCCATCCATCATCCATCCATCCATCCATCCAAAAAACAAACGCTGAGTTGGCATATGCCATTTCCCAGTCCTGAGCTGGGCCACGGCTGACGGGAACGCCCTCCTGGAGAGAGTGCCCTCAGCCCTGTGCAGAACAGCACAGATTTGAACTGCGCAAGTCCAGTTATACAAGGATTATTTCCAGTAAATACTGCCAATGTTTTTCCTTCCTTGTGATTTTCTTAACATTTTATTTTCTCTGGCTTAGTTTATTATAAAAGTACAGTATATAATACATATAACAATATAAAATATATGTTCATCAACTGTTTATGTTATCGATAAGGCTTCCAGTCGACAGTCGGCCAGTAGTAGTTAAGTTTTTGACAAGTCAAAAGTTTACGTGGATTTACGACTGCACGGGGGGCCAGCGCCCCTGACCCCCACGCCGTTCAAGGGTCAGCCATGTCTGGGAAAGCTCTGTAAGTGAACAGCCCGGAGTGCTAAGGGTTCTCATAGAGGAAGCCACTGGGCTGCAGGAACCGAGAAGACACACCTAGCCCTGCCCTGGGTTTCAGGGCAAGCTTCTTGAAGGGGGCAAAATCCGAAATGGGTTGACATGGTGGCCAAGAGCACAGGCTCCAGAGCCCAGCTGACCTCGGTTCTAGTCTTAGCTTACTCACTGGTGAGCCCTGAGCAGGGAGCCAAACCCTGAGAGCTTGTTTCCTCTCAGCTCGTTGTGAGAATTAAAAGGTGATTACGAGTCTCAGGTGCTTAGAACAGTGCCTGGCACAGAGCGGTCATATAATCGGTGAGATGGTGGTGATGGTGCTGGGTTACGTCCATTAGCCTTTACTGCACATCGGAGGGTAGCAGCTTGATCACCAGCCTGTAAGACAGTAAATGTTAGCTGCTACTGTTGGGAGTGTTTACCTTATGCCCAGCCCCGAGCTAACATGGTGCCTGGATATGGGAAGACAGACTCTGGGAACAGGGCTTGTACAGTTGAGACCTGGGCCAGAAATTTCTTTGGAGAAGGAGTTTCTTTGATCTGTATTGGAAACCCACAGCTCTTGGCCTCCCAGTCCCCTTTCCATCTAGTCCCCAGGCCTCTCAGCACTGCCCTCCAGCACATGGGCTGCCCTTGACCTCTGTGGCCAGAACGCATGGATGCTCTGCTCAGCCCATCAGCCGAGTCCTAAATTAGACCTGACAGTGTGATTTATTCTCTGGGTTGGAGCCGGGAGGGCAGAGCCCCAGTGGCTGATTCCACGGAAAGGTTGTCAGCCTGAATTAGCCCAGTTTCTTCATGCGGCATGGCTGTTTTCGTCTTACTCCAGTTCATAGGGTTTTCCAAGGTGTTAGGGCTTCTGAGCAGCCTCCTCCCGTCCCCAGAGGCTGAGACTTAGCCGTGATCCCTAAGGACCTGTGTTTGATGAGGACCTCCAAGGCAAGCTCCATCTGAAGGGAGCAGGGGGCTCTGAGTCCTTTCTTCTGCCTCATCAGGAACTAAAAGTGGCCATTCCCCAGGGAGTACAGACGGCCCCCACTTAGGAAGGTGCACTTTATGATTTTTCTGTTTCACAATGGTGCAAAAGTGACATGTATTCACTAAGAACCATACTTTGATTTTGGGATTTCGATCTTTTCCTGGGCTGGCGATATGCAGTAAGGTGCTCTCTCGTGCTGCTGGGTGGCGGCAGCGGATGACCGTGCCTACCTGTAGGCTGATGAAAGTGTCTGGGCACATTTACATTCAGCTAGGCCAAGCTGTGATGTCTGGTAGGTTAGGTGCGTTCAATGCGTTTCGATGTACGATGGATTTATCGGGATGTGACCCCATCGTAAGCCAAGGAGCATCTAGTTGTTTCTTCCCCCTCTCTGTTCTTTCATTGAGGTTCTAGCATGGGTGGCTAGAGGCCACCACTTTGCTCCTCACCTCCCAGTCTGTGATCACAATGTTCTCTGCCTCTAGCTGCCTTCAGTCATTCACAGGACTGCCAGTAATAGGCAAGGCTTTGCTGCAGTAACAATTTAATCCAGAAACCTAGAAGTAGGGGACAAATGTTGATCTCTTGTTTGTGACACAAGGCAGGTCAGGGAGGGGCTTTACCTTGTCATTGAGGACCCAGGGTAACAGAGGCTCCCTGTCTTAAAGCCTTATGACCGGAACACACAGCCTCCACGGCAGGACAAGGGACCTAGAGGGGCACACAGAAGCACTTAGCAACACAGTTTACTGCTGCTCATAACTGGAGCTAGTTGCACAACTGCAAGAGGCTGGAAATGGGGTGGGGTGGGGGGCACATGAGTATCAGTGAACAGTAAGTATCCTCTCCATGATAGACAGGTGTGGTATTTATTAAGTACCTACTGTGTGCCAGGCCTTCTAAGAGCTCTGGAAATACAAAGGGCTCTCTGCCTTCCTGGAGCCCACAGTTCAGTGGAAGAAACAGAATCTAAGTAATTACAGACGCAGCTGTGTAATTACATCTGTGCTAAATGCCCTGATGGCGGAGCCGTGAGAGCTGGGCTTGGCCAGGAGGTGTCTGTCATGAGGACTGCCATTTGACAGGAAGCCTGGAGAATGAGGAGGCCTTAGTGGAATGGGGAGAGCATTTCGAGGAGAGGGAACAGCATCAGTGGAGTCCTCGACTTGTGGAAGAACTTCGGTCTGCAAAGGAACTGGAAGGTGGCCAGCCTGACTGTAGGATCATGAATGGGGGAGTGAGTGGGAGCAGATCGAGCAGGGTCTGTGTGGCTGTGGGGAGGGCCTCAGTGTTTGTAACACCTGCCTTTTGGAGCTGTTGAAAGAATCAAATGAGCTCAGTCATTTTTCGACAGATGCTGAGTTCTTTTCGACAGATCCTTCTCTTTGGCAAGCAGTGTTTCAAGTACCAGGGACATAGCAGTGAACAAGACAGACAAACATCCCTGTCCTTGTGGAGCTGACATTGCAGGAGGAGGAAACAGACAATAAACAAGGAAAACAAATAAATAAGGTCCTTTTACTTGACGAAAAACTTACGACCAATAAATAGGGTGATTTAACAGAGACCGTATAATTTGGATGCTTTGGGCTTACAAATAACCGGAAGCTCCACTTGTGCTGGCTTTGTCATGCAGTGGTGGGCTCCCAACTCCAAGGGTCCTTTGGGCTACATTCTAGGCTGGTGACGTGGCACCAAAAGTGGCATCGAGGGCCTGGGTTCATACTGCCAACAGTTCTGCTGTCTATGATGCCGCGTTGCTTTTACCTCAGGGCAGGTCCCTCCCGTGGCCATAGGGTGGCAGTTAGGGACACTGGGCAGTCTCAGGTGGAAACAGAAACTTTTTCAAACTCTGTATGCCCCGAGGATTTCTGCTAGCCCACCTTCACGGGCCGTGAATGGTAGGGCCAGTGCGAGAGCAGGGAGGGGGCTGCTGCCATAGTCCAGGTGGGAGGCAGCAGAGGATAGGGCAAGGGCCGGAGAGTGGAGGGTGCAGAGGGACTTGGCAGGGCTTGCTGACAGCATGGCTGCTCGAAAGAAGGGATGCTGGACAGACAGACACACACGCACACGCACACATCTACCATGCACTGTTTGCCTCTTGTAAAAGTTGTTGTGCGCATTTGCGTATCATAGGCACCAAGAAATCTTGCAGGAAAGAAACCTGCTCCCTTGCCTCTGGAACCTTTTTATTTTCTAAAAGGCACTCATTTTGCTGCAGAAAAATTTGAAAAATTTTGGTTTAAAAGCAATTCTCAATGCTGCTGCACATCAGCACCACGTGGGAGTTTCGAGAGGCCCCGGTGCCTGGGCACCGCCCCAGACCAGTTCACTAGACCCAGCGGGTCCAGCGGGAGGGTGGAGCGGGCGTGGGATGCTTTTTTAAAGCTTCACAGATGTTTCCAGGGTGCGGCTGAGGGTGAGGACTGCTCCTTTATCGTGTCCTTGGGTGAGCTTCACATTATAAAGCTGTATTGTTTGCTTGCATATCTGATTATCCAAGTAATACTTATTTTAATAAAAAATCAGAGCACTCAGAATCCTCCAAGATAATCACTTTTGCAAACTGCTGCATACTGTCCAGATTTTTTTAAATGCTTGTAATAAAAAAAAATAAATAACCATATGTATTCCAAAACAAGGTGATTTCCCATCTTTCCAAAGAGAAAATTTTTTAAAAATTGGAAACCCACTTGAAATATTTAAAGATATAGATGATATGATCAGCTATCTATTTATATTTTTTAACTTATTGATTATGTGACACCTTTATCATCATGACATCAAAATGTTGAATTTAAAATGTTCATATCCTCTCACACGTCATGAAACAATGTTACACTCTTTGTAGGCATCTTTTTCATCATTTGAGTCACTTTCTTCAGTCATCTACGCATATTTCCGAATGCTTCATCTCTGTATCCATGGAAGTATGTGCGATGTGGTGCTTGAGTCTCTGTCATACGTTGGCACTGGAAACAGTTTCCTGAGCCTCAGGAACCCCGTCGTGTATCATTAGGTGTTTTTTTCCTTCCCATTTTAGTTGTATATTGGTGGTCTCTGAAGTGTTGCCAGTAACTTACTATGTTATGTTTTTAAAACTTTAACTTTTTAAAAGCATAGTTACTGAAACAGATAAATGAATAAATGTGAACATACAAAAGTGGTTACATAAGCACTAATCAATCAGACTAATCGTTCCAGTAAGAAGAATAGACAATTCAGGAAAATTCTGTTTCATCCCACACTGTGGCACTTGGCTTCAAGACCGTTTTCAGTATAGCCTTACACACTGTTTTTTTTGTTTTCAAAATTCTGATTTAAATGCTCCTCCATGTATAGTAAGACTTTTATATCAAGTATTTTGTTTAATTTAAATGAATGTTGCTTACAATTAATTGTCCCTGTCTTGCTTTTTAAAGGAATCTGTAAAAGGCCCGTTTAAGTGACTTCTAACACTTAGAATTGTGAAGTCCAGTCCTTGGGAATAGTTCCTGAGTCTGTTATAATATATGCCTTCTTTTTTACTGTTGCCAAAACTAGTGTCGTTTAAGTCTTTAGGAGCTGATATGCCTTTCTAAACAGTACTTTTTAAAAAAATTAATGTGAAAGACAACTATTATTTCTGAGGATTGTTTTGGGGTGGAAATCTTGCTTTATATTTGGATATATCTTTAATTCAAAATATATTGGATTAAACACACACAATTAACTCAGTGGTGTTTGAGCTTTCTGCCAGGAGCAATAACTAGTTGGAGGAACTAAGTTCCTGGACTTGCCCATCTTAATCTCATTCACTCATTCATTCATTCATTCATTCGTTTGTTCTGCATTGACTAATTTCCTATCAGCTACCCTAAGAACCAGTATAGAGAACAGTAGTAAAAATGACCTGTGTAGGAATCTCAGCCCTCCACTTCTACCTGTGTAAGTATGGCCAAGGCACTTAACCTACCTATGTCTCAGTTTTCCCATCTGATATTATTACCTGCCTCGCAAAGTGGTTGTAGGGATTCAGGGATTTACTATAGATCCAGGTGACACATAATCCAAATAGACAGATTATCTTCACTGTAGAAATACTGATGTAATGAGTGCCCCCCCAGATCCTGCCGGGATACAGGCTCCGTATCACCTTTCTAAAATCCTAATTATCCAGAACTCTGAAACACATCTGGCCTAAGAGGTTTGGAAAGGGATTGTGCAGCTGTATATATAAAGCAGTCAGTGTAGTGCCTGGCCCATAATAAATGCTGTGTAAATGTTCATTATTGTTGTTATTATTTAGAGTAATTCCCCATCCTTACTCATCATCATGTAAATGCAGATGATAACCACAATGAGATATACCATCATACACCCAGCTCAGAGGCTAAAATAAAAGACAGCATGGGAGAAGACAAGGTCGGAGAAAGACACATGAGGCCTTGTAGGGACGTGGGCTTTTCCCAGACGTGCAGTGGGAGGGTTTGGGCAGTGGAGGAACCTGGCCGACTCAAGTTAACAGAGGCCCTCTGGTTTCATGTGGGAGCCAGGAAGTTGGAGAGGAAGCTCCTGCTGTGTTTGTGGTCCAAGAGCAGACGGTGGTGGTGGTAGGGGGTCGGATCCTAGTATTTTTGAGGTGGATTCAACAGTGTCAGTGGACTGGATGTGGGAGTGAGAGATAGTGGAGGGTTTGGCCTGAACACCAGGCGAATAGTAAAGGCATCGAGTTGAGCACCAGAGAGGATGTTTGCAGGAAGGTGAAGGTGGTGTGAAGAATCAAGAATACAGCTTTGGGTCTGTTAATTGTGAGATGGACAGCTGCATGAGCTGGCTGGGAGGCAGAGGAGTATTCAGGTCTGGAGCTGAGGGGTGAGGTCCAGGCTGGAGAAGGAAATATAAGAGTCCTTAGCAAAGCGATGGTGTTTAGAGCCAGGGACCAGATGAGCTCACCAAGGGAGGGGTGTGGATGGGGAAGAGACAAGCTCTCCCGAGAGATGGTAAATGAGCCCTGCGGCCACCGAAGGAAGGAAGAGACGAACACTAGGTCATTCAGCAGGGTTGGGGGGACAAACCGCTGATGGCAGTGGGTTCAAGAGAGACAGGGCCTTTTTTTTTAGAGCAGTTTTAGTTTTACAGAAAATTAATTGTAAAATAGAGAGTTCCCAACCTCCTTTGAGTCTCCCCCCCTCGCACCTTCCCTGTTATTTATATCTTGTGTTAGCGCAGTACATTGTGATAGCTGGTGGGCCAGTACTGATACATGTTGTCAGTTGGGGTCCGTGCTTACACTAGGGGTCAGTCTTTGTGTTCTACATCATGTGGGTTTGGACAGATGTCTGACCCGGATCTTCCGCTGCGGTGTCACATGGAATAGCTTCACAGGTGAAGCTCGCCTGCGCCCCACCCGGTCCTCCCTCCCTCCCCTCCCTGACAACTGCATCATTTTCCCGATGAGTGACAAGGCCTTGTGTCCCGTGTCCCCAGGAGACAGGAGTTGTGCGAAGGTGTGGCCCCACCTGTTTCATTCATTGCTGTGTGTCTTGTGCTCAGGCCATGCCTGACACACAGGACTTATGCAATAAAAATGTGTTAAATTATTGTCTTCTTGGATTGGGGAGGGGTTAGAACTGGGAAGGGGCCCTTGGGATGAGAGGCTATCACTATAAAGTGTGGCAAAAACTTGACCTATGGACTTGGGCTTCTGTCTGCAGTGGGCTTCTCCCGCCTCCTCCCATAAGTATTAGGAGAAAGGAATAATTGGGAATGTAGCCCAGACATCTGGGTGCCCCCCAAACTAACCATTTACTGAGTGCCTGTGGGTAGGACTCACATGGCTTCTCCATCTGTGAAATGGGATAATAGTATTGACATCATAGAGCTGCTGTAAGGAGTTGTGAGATAGTGCTGTAAAACCCTGTAGGTGTTTAATAAATGTGAGTTGTTGTTAAAAGTAATAATAGCATTACTATTGACGTCATGGCACTCACCACCTAGTGGAGGAGATAGATATCAAATAATCCGTCAAATAACCACATAATTTCCCTGGTAATTAAAAAGTCCAGAGTGTCTTGAGAGAGAATAACAGAGCTGGAGGTGGAGGTCCTCCTCAAGGCTGGGGTGGGGCTGGGCGGTGGAGAAGGCATTTCCGAAGAAGTGACCTGCAAGCCTGCACTTGAAGGATAATAGGAAATGGGGGCGGGGCGGGGGGGGGGTGCAGGGAGAAGAGCCTGTTCAAAGGCCCTGAGGCGTGGTATAGAGCAGAGGCCAGTGTGCCCTGAGAAGAGTTATGGGAGGAAAGGTCAGCAGGCTGGTCATAAGGGACCTGGT